>CM035156.1:69648680-69724875 GCA_020205615.1 Panax quinquefolius | reverse complement strand
GAATGGAATAACAATAGCTCTCTTCATGAATACGAAAGAAATAATACCCTTTATGAGTACAACAAATAATATCCCTAACCTTAGAAGAACTGGATATTGGAAAAGTGAGGTAGCGTACTTCTCTTCTTCTTTCTCTATAATTTCTCTCTCTAGTTTCGGTGAATTAAGTAAGAAATAATGAAGGAATGACCTTCTATTTATAGGAGAATAGACCTAATAAGAACTAATTCATGAACTATCCAGATTGATTTACTTTTAAATGGACGATCCATATTGATTTACTATTAAAACTTAAAGCAAATCATCCATACTAATTCACTATTAAAACTTTAAACCAGCGATCCATATTGATTTAATATTAAAACTTTAAACAAACGATATATATTGATTTACTATTATAATTTCAATCAACGGTCTGAAAAATTAGCACATCTCCTCATGGAATAATATTATGCCCAAAAATGATTTGGACCGAAAAGAAATATATTTTTTGGGTGAATAGTACCCCGTGCATAGTACTTCGGGAATAGTAACCCCGTGAATAATACCCCGACATAAAAAGTGGCCCAAATACCCGAGTGAACAATACTAGAGTGAATAGTAACTCGTGTATAGTACTCTGACATGAAAAGTGTCCCAAATACCCGGGTGAATAATGCTAGAGTGAATAGTAATCGGTGAATAGTAACCCATGAATAAGAACTTCGTGAATAGTATTCCGACAGGAAAAGTGCCCCGAATACCCGATTGAACAATATAACCTCCAGACATCAATTATTATCGAAATAAATATCGATTTCTACTAACACTAATAATTCCCACACAATGGAACTATCAATTTCATCTTTAATCAACACGAACTTATTCATCATTAATATTATAATTCACAATATTTAACAACTAGGTTGTTCCCAGGAAAAAAAGGGCTTTCCAATAAGGATTTCTCCCTATTGGCGTGCAATTAGGTGACCAAACCTCTCCTTGACAGAACTTCTAGACATTGTAAATATTGTAATTTAATAATATGAATAACTTTGTCGTCTCAATTTTTAATTTAATAATATATCATATTATGTAGATGATCTTTAATGTGATAATCGAATCAATAATAATAGAGATATGATGCGACACTTCTTGTAGCAATAATTGAGTATAACCGAGGGACTTCTTACATAAGCATCAATAATCAATACCGTAAAGCTACTATGCAACCACGCGTATTTTACTAACGATTATTTTATAGCAACTTGCTTACTTTGTAAAATTTTCACATTACACCCTTAACTTTAACCTTTTATCAATTTAACCATTTACTAAATAGAATAATTATAAGAAAATTGAATACTTTCATTTCATAAAATTCGTGGTCTCACAATCTCCCCTCCTTATGAAATTTTGCCCTCAAAATTTACGTACCTGATAGTTCGAAGAGATGAGAATACCTTGCTTTCTTTTCGGATTGTACCTTCCCGGTTATATACTCTATATCATGATATTTCCATTGCTCATCTCCTATATTTTAGATATCATTCTAGAATATATCTTCAAAATAAAGGTTAATTGACATATCACAATTTGTCAACTTATCAAGTAAACAATTTCAGCTTAGGTAAGTCACACACTAGCGAAGTATATAACTCGTCTCTCCCCTCCTAGTTCTAGACTCTTATCTCCACCAGCGACCATATCCCTAAGCTCTGATACCATTTGTGACGCCCCCAAAATAGGTCCACACGGCCCATTCTGAGTCGCCAGATATCACTCCATAAAAATCAAATACAAACTTCATTTATACAACTGTTGAATTGTCGTGCAAAGTACGACAACAGATAAGCTGTGAGTTTCAATACAAAATCTATGAAACTCTCATGGTGCCTTGACCACAATACCTTACAAAGGAACTTTACATAAAAGTACAGTCAAAAACTGTTTTAGAAATTAAAATCTTTGGGAAGTGCTCAAGGAAACCTTCGTACATAGGAGGCCACGAATCTAAGTTATGATAGATATCATATGTCCAGAGAATTATCCTTGGTTGACCCATTAGACCCCAAAGAAAAATGAAAAGATTACTATCTTGTTCCTTCCAATGGTGAGTCTTCTCTTAACATATAACTATCTCCACTATCTACAATTGAACATTATGTTTCAACCAAACTCCAAGATCATATAGGTAGTGCTCGTAGATATACTCAGCAAGTGGATGTGCACAACTCTGTCTTATGATAACACGAGGTTGTACGTCATTAGACATCTTGTATGATAGTGGCAAAACACCCTTCTAAAGTTGGGTTCACCTCATCCTATTTGGTTCACCAAAATTAAATATCAAATGATGTATACAATGGACACACTTATCTAAAGTTCTTAATAAAATTATTTCCATACTATTTAGGAGAACCTCAATGACTATAGACCAATCGTTATACTCTCCTCATACCCCCGCTTGACCCAAATACTACACTCTTATTACCTAAAAGGAATTGTGAAGCAAAAAAGGGTGAAACCTGACAACTAGCCTAGTAAAGAATATCATGACTAAAGATAATTTACATCATCAATAGCCTTCATCAAGAATAAATCGTAGATTTAGAACATATGGTAGATGATAAAACTTTTCAACCATAGTTACTGTAATCAAGCAATCCATTAGAAGAGTCAAATAGACCATCGTGTCTATTATCTTCTCCATGTTAAAAGTTCACCAATAATGTTTTATCCTCAGAACATCAATCAACAATTCCCCGCCCACAATCATATGAATAACTCATAGTAATAATTGTGATTCTAAATTCCTCTTCGCACTTTCGGATCGAAGATAATTTTCATCACCTTATCTTCACCTGAAACATCAAAAGTAATGGTTATCACAATTCTTGTTCATAATCATACTAATAAATTTATTTTTACACTACAGGCCAAAGATATTCATTAACAATTCATCTTTTCTCTACAGGCCAAAGACATATAACTGTATTATAAAAGAGTCAAGTAGAGCATGATATCTACTATCTTTTACGAATTAAAAGTGTATGATCAATATTTTATCGCTGAGACTCAGCTTAATAAATAATCCACATCATCGAATCATCCCTGCACTACGGCCAAGGATATTCATATAATCATCAATGGTCATGATTATACCGAATAATCCCTAGTAATAATCATACTAATAACTGTCCATCAATGCACTACGGCCAATGAGGACTTTTACCACATCATCTATAACATTACGGGTCATGATTATACCGAATGATCTCTGGTCATAATCATACCAATAAACAATTTATCTATGCACATAAGCCAAAGATACTCATCAATCAATAGTTCATCTTTGCACGTAAGCCAAAGATATACAACTGTAAAGCCAATAATCAACAGTCCATCTATGCACGTAAGCCAAAGATGACTTTCATCACAATATAAGCATGAGGATGATGACAATGATATAAGCATTAATCAAACGAAAACAAGGATAAATATTAAAGACTTTAAATTTATCCAAATATTATCAATCACTTAATAAACTCATAATCTAATATTATTAATATTATAACAATATTTTAATCACTTCTTAAACTTATAAACAATTTATTTCAATTGTTTATACTTTACCAAATAATGCATTTAATCATTCAAAATTCCATACTCATAAGATTTCATCACCAATGATCAAATCCCTTATCAAAAATCAAGATATACCTTATATAGGATTTTCAAGCCCTAAAATCCTATTTACCAATTCTTCAACTTCACATAACATATTTAACTCATATGTTTCGTAATTAAACCATTTTCATGAAAAATTACCAAATCAACTTGTTATTTTTCTATCCTTTGCCCAAACATATATACATATATTTCATACACAACAAGTATTTTTTATAATTTTTCAACTCCCTTAAGTATTTTTAAAAATTAATTTCTAATTATTTCCTTAAGAAATTAGCTATCTCAAGTTGAACTCCGTAAATTCCCAAATCTCTAAGGGATCTTACACATGTTAACGTGAGCTTCCTGTTTAAATTTCATGGTCATCTGAGATATAGAACTCTAGTTATAGCGTTTTTAAATCGGAAAAACCTAAATATTGAAATAGTCATAACTTGCTCAATTTAAGCTCAAGCATGAGCTCATTTTTGGACAGAGGTACTTTATATCATATATTTCCATGTCCCAAAAGGCCAAATTTTCTCACAAATTAAGTGGCCAAATTGCCCTTTTAAATTTATGGGCGTGACTTTTTGGTTTTTTGCGCTAATCCTTTGCTAAAATCACCCACACGAAAATCCACAACACCTTTTCCAAAGGATTCCACTTGGATAAGTTAGAAAACTGATAGATCTAACTCTAGAACTTAACCACACTCAAAAAATCAAAATATAATAGGAGATATGATCAATTGAATTTCATGTTCCATTTTCACCAAAAATTTGATTTTCAACTCTTTGTGATTTCTAAGAAACTTTCATGTTTTTACATAATAACCAACATAACTCATCATAACACTTACTAATACTACATATACCTATGATTTTCATCAGTCCAATGCATTTATTATGACTTTCATCATAATCCACGTAAATGATCATTTTAAAATTTAATAAGTAATGAATACAAATGATCATTCACCATGCATGTGGTAATCCACATGAGGCGAGTTATTCCAACGAGAATAATAAAGAATGGAATAATAGAAGGATTCACCATGCGTTCGATAGTCAGATGAGATAGGTTATTCCCAATAGAATAATAAATAATGGAACCGGTCCCACGAAGCGCACGCACGTGATATTTCGGCGTAATAATAAAAAATGGAACCGTGTCCGCATAAACGCACGTAAAATATATTTCGACAAAATAATAAATAATGGAACCAGTCCCACCAGAAACGCATTTACGTAGGAGATATTCCGAATAATAAAGAATGGAATAACAACAAAATCATCATAAATGCGATAGACCGCATGCATGGAGTTATTCCAATGAATAATAAATAATGGAACCAGTCCCAAATAAACGCTTACGAGCAGGATATTCCACGAATAATAAATAATGGAACCAGTCCCAAGGCATAAACGCACGCATGTGATATATTCCAACAAAATAACAAAATAATGGAATAACAACGAAATCACCATGCATGCGATAGATCAAGACGAACAAATTATTCCAAAGAATAATAAATAATGAAACCAGTCCCAAGGTAAATGCACGAGATGAGTGATATTCCGACGAATAATAATGAACGGAATAAAAGAAGAATTTTACCATGTATGAGGTATTTCACATAAACAGGTTATTCCAACATAATAATAAAGAATGGAATAACAGAAGAATTTCACCATGTATGCGGTATTTCCAGATGAGAGCAAAGTTATTCCAACATAATAATAAAGAATGGAATAACAAAAGAATTTCACCATGTATGCGGTACTTAGATGATGCGAGTTATTCCAACATAATAATAAAGAATGGAATAATAGAAGAATTTCACCATGTATACTGAGTCCGCGTATACAAATTATTTCAACGAGAATAATAAGGAATGGAATAACAATAGCTCTCTTCACATGAATACGAAAGAAATAGTACCCTTTACGAGTACAACAAATAATATCCCTAACCTTAGAAGAACTGGATATTGGAAAAGTGAGGTAGCAGACTTCTCTTCTTCTTTCTCTCTATAATTTCTCTCTATAGAGTTTCGGTGAATTCGTAAGAAATAATGAAGGAATGAGCTTCTATTTATAGGAGAATGGACTGAATAGTAACTAATTCATGAACGGTCCAGATTAATTTACTTTTAAATGGACGGTCCATATTGATTTACTATTAAAACTTAAAGCAACGATCCATACTGATTCACTATTAAAACTTTAAACCAGCGATCCATATTGATTTACTATTAAAACTTTAAACCAACGATCCATATTGATTTACTATTATAATTTCAACAAACGGTCTGAAAAATTAGCACATCTCCTCATGGAATAATATTGTACCCAAAAATAATTTGGACTGAAAAGAAATATATTTTTCGGGTGAATAGTACCCCGTGAATAGTACTTTGGGAATAGTAACCCCGTGAATAGTACCCGGACACGAAAATTATCCCAAATACCTGAGTGAACAATACTAGAGTGAATAGTAACTGGGTGAATAGTAACTCGTGAATAGTACTTTGACACGAAAAGTGTCCCAAATACCCGAGTGAATAATGCTAGAGTGAATAGTAATCGGGTGAATAGTAACCCGTGAATAGTATTCTGACATGAAAAGTGCCCCAAATACCTGATTGAACAATATAACCTCTAGACATCAATTATTATCGAAATAAATATCGATTTCTACTAACAATAATAATTCCCACATAATGGAACTATCAATTTCATCTTTAATCAACACGAACTTATTCTTCATTAATATTATAATTCACAATATTTAACAACCAGGTTGTTCCCAGGAAAGAAGGAGCTTTCTAATAAGGATTTCTCCCTATTGGCGAGCAATTAGGTGACTGAACCTCTCCTTGACAGAACTTCTAGACAATGTAAATATTGTAATTTAATAATATGAATAACTTTGTCGTCTCAATTATTGATTTAATAATATATCATATTATACAGATGATACTATGATAATAATCGAATCAATAATATGAGAGATATGATGTAACGCCCCGAAAATCGAACATTTTGTAATTATTTTAATAATGAATAAAATAATGTTATTTATTATTATTACGTGTGGAGAAAATGAATGTCGTTCTATAACCTAGAAACGTCAGAATGTCGTAGTATTTTAACTACGTGGAAAAATTAAAGTGTTTGAATTTCTAAGACGAAAATAAAAGCTTTCTGAGAAATTTTCCGAAAAATACTATTCATCGATTTCTGCTCAGAAATTATTTTTGAACTTTTGAGAAATACGTAATGTTATAATATCAAGGTGAGATCGATTATGTAATAATAACCTAAGTATGGAAAACGTAATATTTCGCATGCAGACTTAATTTGGGAACGTTAGGTTTATTAAGCGTTAAAGGAAGAGAGTTGTAATCATATGATGTGTATACATTATATGAAGTATGAATGTAAGTATAATACCATGTATTGTACTATTATGAATGAAGAATGAGATAACGTATATTACGAATTTATATACGAGCTAGCATACGAAGATTATACATGGGGTATACTTGTTAAGTTGTTAAGATTAAGATAATGGACTTGTAGGATTATTAGCTTAATGGTAGAAGTCCAATAGAACGTGTTTCTCAAGCCCAAGTGGTTGTTAATCATAATTCCAATCTATTTCAGAGCACAAGCCCATTAAGAAAGTAGTTAGATTAATTAACCAAGCCCAATGAGAAGCCTTGATCCATGGGTCAAACTAATTAGGAAGTGGGTAAGCTTGATGGGCAAGGTTAATGTGTGGTGACCATGTGATGTGATGAGCAAGTGTTGTGGCTAGCAAGTTTACTTAGTGCCTAGATAATGAATAGTAAGGAGGTGGAGTATGAGGAGGTTGAATGAGGAGGTGAGGTGGGATGTGTTAATGACCATTCTACCCTAGCTTTTGATAGCTATAAATACCAAGCTCATTTCAATTTTGTTGGTTGTTATTTCATCCAACTTTCCTCTCAATATAAAGCTACTTATTGGTTAGGGAGAATAAGCCACTTAAGCAATTATAAGCCACTTCAACCTTTGCTAGTTTTCCAAAGTGAATTGAAATCTTCAAGGGTAAGACTCATCTCTTTTATTTACATCTCTTCTATAATAGGATTGATAGAGAAGGGGGATGGTTTGATAATAACATGTAATAAGTTAATAAGAAATGAACTTAAGCCAAATATTTTGGATAAGCAACTTGAACATTAATAAATTGCTAGAACCATGAACTTGTCATAATTTGTCATATGATGTTAGTATGTTGATTATAGCATTAGAATATTGATTAGTGGACTTAAGTTATTAATAAGTCATGAGCATGAAGATTTATAGTTCATAAGTTGAATAAGTTAATGACTTATGAGAATGAGTCAAAACCTACCTTGTTTATAAGTTGGTTTAATAAGTAACTTGTAATGATCAGTTGTTGGTTGAATCCATTTAGAACGGTTAGTAATGAAGCTTTGTCGGAATTCACACGATTGGACGATTATCGTCAAATTCGTAAAATTCTCAGAATGGAAGTCATATTTTGTGTTTGAAGTCAAAAATGTTGGTTTTCGATGGAGATAAGTCATATTGGTTATTATTGAGTTGCGGACTAGAAAATGACCGGATTCTAACTTGAAACGAAGAAACGAGCGTTGAACGTTCATAAATGTTTATCATTTTCGTTGAAAATAAACTCATAGGTGAATTTTTAGTAAGCGAAGTCAAATAGATAAAATTCTTGTATGAACGCGTAGATTATGAAATTTGTGAATTGTAGGCTTTTGAACGGACCAATTCGGACGTAAAAGCGAAGAAGTTATGCGTCCCGGGAAGTTCGCTAAAATTTCAAAACTGCAAAACTGTCTGAGGCACAGAGTCCGCACCGCATGGCACGACTCCAAGCCTAAAAGCCCATGCCAGCAAAGATGAGGGTCGAACCCTACATATTGCTAACTCATGCCATGTACGCGAGTTCTGAGTGATTGTTGAAAGCCATGCCTGATCACAAAAAAATGATAGAAAAGAAAGATTTCAAGTGTAGAAGGAAAGAGAACTTGTTAGTAATGAATTAAGATGTAATCATAACATGGTTAAGACATTGTAAGGTACTTGTAAGACACTAATGCATGTTGATTAAGAGTTAATAATCAATCAAAGATGAGCGGAATGTGAATGACGTAATGAAAGCCGAAAACCCTAATAATGAATCTAAGTTAGGATTTACATTGAGATGAAGGGTAAGATATAATAGTATACATACTTGATTATATATAACCTAATGTGGTATGTTATATGATTATATATTGTAGAAATGTAGAGACTTAAAGTATTGTACGAGTATTAATCAGTAATCAGACGCTAAAGGCAAGTATTCTAACCCTTGTTCCAGTTCAGTCTGGACAAGCTTTGTAATTCATGTATTCTTTCGCATGAAGTCTTGAATAATGAAGTCAAAGCCAATTCTTTCAACTAGACTTGTATTATGAATCTGTCAAGCATGATTAATGTTTACCGAGCTATATTGGTGTGGTTTTCAATCGAAGACCGAGTATGCTAAAATGTTTTTATCGTTTAACGACATGCATGTGAGGTCGCCACAACTTAAACGTATACACGTTTAATGGATGTAGTGTTGATCAACATAGAGTACTATGAGTTGATCACTCATAAGTGCTCGTAAGCTATGTTGGACTTACGAACTTAGTGCCGGGTTGTCCTTTTCAAAAGAACTTATTATATGCTCATAGACTTGAGCCATAATTGTTATTCCACTGAGTATGGTTGTGTAAAACGTTTTGAAGGAAAAGAAGTGCTATTTTGAATTATCGATAGTACTTCGTAATTATTGTTCAGTTATTGAAGATATATGAGTTCTATGTTTCAAGCATGTTGTTTATTAGAATTGTAGTACTTGTTTGAGCTAGTCATGCTCACTCTTGCTTGAACCATATGAACACGAAGGTTCAGAGAAGATCGAGCGGAATCAAGGCTCCTAACTTAGATAAAAGCAAAGCGAAGACAATGGACCCGTAGTATACTTATGTAATAGTATAGGAGGAATGTTTGTAATATATTGATATTATAACAAGAACAATTGAAAGGGTTACAAAGAACATGGGGATTGTAATATTATTTTGGATATATAGAAGTTATATTAGTCCTTTTGAGACTATTCAATTGAATGAATGAATGAAAAGCTATAAAGCATCAATGTAGCACCATATGTGGGAATGCGGGTTGGAAGAGACCCCCAGTTTTTGAAAGATCACGAGTTGGTATCAAAGCATTAGGTTATAAAACTTAAGGGGGGATTAAAACCTTAAGTCATAACCTTAAGAGGAGTCAAAGAAGTACAAGAAAAAATAACCTTATAAAAATGCATTATGATTATGTTATGTGTTTTTATTATTCTATTGACGTGTACTAATCAACTTATTTGTGTTGTGTAGATGTCAGGAGTAAACGGAATGTATGTAGGTGGTCAAACCATTAGTGAAGAATCGGTGAACCAAGTAGAGGTTATACCAAACCCTATAGCAGCAGAGCCAGATGTGGTGATTATTGAGTCTAGAGACTCAGAGGAAGCTAACTACATGTCAGTGTTTGATGGGATGATAGAGGAGGAGGTAGAGATAGTCTCCTTTAACCCAGTGGCTATAGCAGTCGAGATAGCTCCTGGGGGGTCGATGATGTCTCTATTCATGTCAGTGTTGGATAGAAATATCCATTACTGTCAGGAAGTCAAGGAGCTGAAGGCAGAGCTCCAAATTGTTAGAGAGGACAAGACTGATGTCGAGTCCATGTGGGAGCAAGAACACGACGAGAGGATTTTGGCTAAGGACAAAGTCCATGATTTAAAGAACGAGGTCTTTGAGCTCAAGGAGGAGCTAAAGACTAAGGTACAGAAGATAGGGAGGATGTCCTATATCTATAGGAGTTCTCATACGGATTTCTAGCAGCAGGTAGCTAGATATCCGGTGGAGGTGGGGCAAACACGGCATACTATTAGCCGTGATATTATTGCCGGTCTTGCTAAGGAAGATTTCGAGAATGCCTTGAGGCAGATGTAGACTAGTAGTAGTTTGAGTAGTATGTAAATATTTTGTAAGTAGTAGTGACGTAAAGCCCTTTTTGTATAGTAGAGGGTAGTCTTTTATAAATCCCAATTTTTGGAAAGCGACAGCGGGAAAGTAATGTAAACAGCTTAGGCTGTGTATATAACCGATGTAGTATTATACTACGAGAATGAATATAAGTCCTTTTTATGGAAAGCAATGTGTTATGGATGTTGAAGTTATTATTAAATATTAATGATAACTAATAAAGAAGGAAGTAATAAAGAAATGTGTTTATTGTATCAACAAAATGCCGCCAAGAAGAGTGCAACGTAATCAAGGAACGAATGTGAATCAACCGGAGGGAGGTCCGGTTAATCTGATGCAGAAGTTTGTTAACTTAATAACCGCCGCATTTAATAGAATAGGGGCTAATATCCCCATAAATCCAGGAGTAGCACGAGCTACTACCTTTAAGGATTTCAAGATTGTGGGTCCGCCGGAGTTCAAAGGAACTACGGACCCTATCGAAGCCCAAACATGGGTTAAGGAAATAGAGAAGGCATTTATAATAGCAAATGTCGACGAGGCCCAAAAGGTTGCCTTTGTGACCTATATGATGAAGGGAGAGGCCAACTTCTGGTGGGAAGCTAATCAGGCTAGGGTTGGGATAACTAATTTGACGTGGGATAGGTTCAAGGAGATATTCTTCGAGAACTACTTTCCCACGAGCATGCGAGGAAGGATGGAGATGCGATTTACGGAGTTGAAACAAGGGGACATGAAGGTTCCCCAATATCTTGCCAAGTTCAATGAATCTGGCGAGGTTATCCACACCAAGTGGATACTGAGGTGAGGAAGGCGCGACGGTTGGGCGCAGGCCTAAAACCACGGCTCTATAACCGTATATCGGTGTTCCAAAGTACTTCTTTTGGAACCATTTTAGAGAAGGCGATAATCGCCGAAGGGTGGTAGTGAGGCGTTGAGCCAATACCACAAAGAAAAGAAGAATAAGGGAAAGGTTGACGGGAGAGTCAAGATTGAGGGAGCCAGTGGAAGTGGCGAGGGTCAGAAGAGGAAGGTATTTAGCTCTGGGAATACCGGAGTGAAGCAAGGAGACCCGAAGAGAAGAATGGAGGCCTGCAAGACCTGTGGGAAGACTCACTTAGGAGTCTGTCTCAAGGGGAAGGCCGTCTGCTATAACTGTGGATAGGAGGGGCACATTGCGCCAAATTGTCCAAGTCCAAAGAAGAATCACGGATGCTTTGTGTGTGGATCAACTGACCACATGGAAAAGAACTGCCCGAAGAAGGGTACGGACGGGAACAGGGGCACTAATAGCGGTAAGTTAGCTATTAGTGGTCCAGCACATCCGGGTAGGCCGATGGGTCGTACCTTTAACATGACAGTCCAAGATACGGTTGCATCAGGGGACGTCATCGCAGGTATTATTCCGATCAACGATATCAATGCGTATGTGTTGTTTGATTCGGGTGCTACTTGTTCGTTTATAGCATGCGATTTTGCTAGACAATTAGGATTACTTCCCGAAAAGTTGCCTATACCTTTAAATATTAAGGTAGTAAACAAAGAGATAATTCCGGTTGAATATATTCATAAGAGTTATTGTGTAGATATACGGGGTTGTAAATTATTGGTAGATTTATTACCAATAAAGTTAGGAGAATTTGATGTAATTCTCAGAATGGATTGATTGGTAAACCATGGGGCAATTATAGATTGTCAAAAAAAATGTGTGAATATTAAGATGTTAGAACAACCTCGGGTAGTATTTTACGGGAATAGATCGCCGGGACATTCGTGTTGTCTAACCATGACACAAACTAGGAAATTACTGAGGAAGGGATGCGTAGGTTACCTGTGCCATGTTGTTGATACCCAGAGAGTGGTAGCAACCATGGAACAAATACCTATAGTGAGAGAATTCGCCGATGTATTTCCGAGTGAATTGCCTGGTCTTCCGCCGGATAGGGAGACCAAGTTTGTGATAGACATTGTGTCAGGAGCGGCACCAGTTTCAATGGCACCGTATCGTATGGCGCCAGTGGAGATGAAGGAGTTGATGGTGCAGTTGCAAGAACTGTTGGATCGAAAGTACATTCAGCCGTGGGGAGCACCGGTACTGTTTGTCAAGAAGAAGGACGGATCGTTAAGAATTTGTATCGACTATAGAGAGTTGAACAAGTTAACAATAAAGAATAAATACCCATTGCCCAGGATCTATGATCTCTTTGACCAGTTGAAAGGGGCTAAGTATTTTTCTAAAATAGATTTAAGAACGGGGTATCATCAGTTGAAGGTTAGGAAGGAGGATGTGCCAAAGAAGGCGATTCGTGGACTCGTTATGGGTCATTACGAGTTTTTAGTGATGTCGTTTGGATTGAAAAATGCACCACCAAATGCATTCATGGATATGATGAAACAGAGTGTTCAAACAATATTTGGACAAGTTCGTCAGTGTGTTTTATCGATGATATTCTAGTCTACTCTAAGACGCCAGAAGATCATGCTGAACACCTAAGATTAGTGTTGGAAACACTAAGAAAGGAGAAATTGTACGCGAAATTCACGAAGTGTGAATTTTGGCTAGAGAAGGTGCAGTTTTTAGGTCATGTCATTGACCATGAGGGGATTTCAGTGGATCCAGCTGAAGGTGGAAGCCGTGATGAATTGGGAACAACCAAAAACGCCGACTGAGGTGCAGAGTTTCCTAGGGTTAGCGGTTACTATCGAAGATTTATCCAGGATTTTTCGAAGATAGCTACTCCGTTGACTAACTTGACGAGGAAGACGGTGAAATACGCTTGGACTGACAAGTGCGAGGATAGTTTTCAAGAACTAAAGAAGAGATTGAATGAAGCGCCTGTTTTGTCATTGCCCGATGACACAGGAAATTTTGTACTTTATAGCGATGCTTCGCATAGAGGACTTGGTTGTGTGCTCATGCAACATTGCAAGGTCATTGCCTATGCATCTAGGCAATTGAAGGATTATAAAAATTTTTATCCTACTCATGATCTCGAACTGGCCGCAGTAGTTTTTGCTCTAAAGATATTGAGGCATTATCTTTATGGAAAAAAATATGAGATATACACGGACCACAAAAGTCTAAAATATATCTTTACACAGAAGGAGTTGAATATGAGGCAGAGGAGATGGCTGGAGCTGATAAAGGATTACGACTATAAAATCCGGTATCACCATAGAAAAGCCAATGTAGTTGTCGACGCCTTAAGTAGAAAGGGTCGGGAAAAGTTATCTTTGTTAACGGCTCAAACTGAGTTGATAACAGAGATGACTAGGATGGAGCTAGAAGTGAAGCTGCCAAGTGAAAGAGGACAAATACTATTTGCGATGGAGATGCAACCGACAATTGTAGAGAGAGTTAAAGAGGTACAACTCAAAATTGATGAGTGTAACCGGATGAGGGAGCGGCTGACCAACGAAAAAGATACTAAGGTTCTGAATGAGACAGAATTAAAGGAGTAGGTTCTACAAGAGGCTCATAGTTCAAGGTTTTCGATTTATCCTGGTAGTACTAAGATGTATCAAGATCTTCAACAGAAATTCTGGTGGCCGAACATGAAGAGAGAAATAGTAGAGTATGTGAGTAGGTGCTTAACTTGTCAGAAAGTTAAGGCCGAACATCAACAACCTGGTGGCTTGCTACAATCATTAGAAATTCCGGAGTGGAAGTGGGAGAATATCACTATGGATTTTGTGGTAGGACTTCCGACTACTCAGAAGGGGTATGATGCTATTTGGGTAATAGTGGACCGGTTGACGAAGTTGGCTCACTTTTTGCCAATTAGGGTTAAGTATAACTTAGATCAGTTAGCTAGACTTTATATTAAGGAAATAATCTCTAGACATGGGGTGCCAGTATCGATTGTGTCAGATCGTGATCCACGATTCACGTCGAACTTTTGGAGAAGTCTACAAGAGCAGTTGGGAACGCAGTTGAAGCTGAGTACAACGTATCATCCATGAGCGGATGGATGAGCGAGAGGACAATTCAGACGTTAGAAGATATGTTAAGATCTTGCGTCTTGGATTTTAAGGGTAGTTGGGATGATCATCTACCATTAGTGGAGTTTCATATATAACAATAGTTATCATGCAAGCATAGGTATGCCGCCTATATGAAGCTTTGTATGGGAGGAAATGCAGAACGCCATTGTATTGGGATGAGGTAGGAGAACGCCGAATGTTGGGGCCAGAATTGGTGCAACAGACAGCGGATATTGTCAAGAAGATACAAATGCGTCTTTTAGCAGCTCAAGACAGACAAAGGAAGTTTACGGATTCGCATAGAGAAAATCGGGAGTTTGAAGTAGGCTCTTACGTCTTTCTAAAAGTATCTCCCTGGAAAGGAAAGATACGTTTTGGAAAGAAGGGAAAGTTAAGTCCGAGGTTTATAGGACCTTTTGAGGTATTGAAACGGGTAGGTGAGGTAGCTTATATGATAGCATTACCTCCAGACCTAGAAGGAATACATAATGTATTTCATGTATCGGTATTGCGTCCTTATAAGCCGGATTATAAGCACATGATAAAATATAAGCCTATTCATATCGAGAAGGACTTAACGTACGAGGAAACAGCCGATTCAAATTGTCGATAGAAAAGAACAAGTTCTGCGGAATAAAGTCATACCTTCCATGAAGGTGATATGGAAGAACCACGATGCAGAAGAAGCAACGTGGGAGTTAGAAGAAATG
This sequence comes from Panax quinquefolius, assembly GCA_020205615.1. Taxonomy (NCBI): domain Eukaryota; kingdom Viridiplantae; phylum Streptophyta; class Magnoliopsida; order Apiales; family Araliaceae; genus Panax; species Panax quinquefolius. The sequence continues at coordinate 69,709,410 of CM035156.1, read as the reverse complement.
ATGAAAAAGAATTACCCTCATTTATTTGTGTAATTTTTTTATATATAGCGAGATTCGGGGACGTAATCCTTATAAGGGGAGAGAGTGTAGCATGAGAAAAATCGAACATTTTGTAATTATTTTTAATAATGAAAAAATAATGTTATTTATTATTATTACGTGTGGAGAAAGATGAATGTCGTTCTATAACCTAGAAACGTCGGAATGTCGTAGTATTTTAACTACGTGGGAGAATTAAAGTGTTTGAATTTCTAAGATGAAAACAAAAGCTTTCCGAGAAATTTTCTAAAAAACACTATTCATCAATTTCTGCTCGGAAATTATTTTTGAACTTCGGAGAAATACGTAATGTTATAATATCAAGGTGAGATCGATTATGTAATAATAACCTAAGTATGGAAAACGTAATATTTCACATGCGGACTTAATTTGGGAACGTTAGGTTTATTAAGCGTTAAAGGAAGAGAGTTGTAATCATATGATGTGTATACATTATATGAAGTATGAATGTAAGTATAATACCATGTATTGTACTATTATGAATGAAGAATGAGATAACGTATATTACGAATTTATATACGAGCTAGCATACGAAGATTATACATGGGGTATAATTGTTAAGTTGTTAAGATTAAGATAATGGACTTGTAGGATTATTAGCTTAATGGTAGAAGTCCAATAGAATGTGTTTCTCAAGCCCAAGTGGTTGTTAATCATAAGTCCAATCTATTTGTAGCACAAGCCCATTAAGAAAGTAGTTAGATTAATTAACCAAGCCCAATGAGAAGCCTTGATCCATGGGTCAAACCAATTAGGAAGTGGGTAAGCTTGATGGGCAAGGTTAATGTGTGGTGACCAAGTGATGTGATGAGCAAGTGTTGTGGCTAGCAAGTTTACTTAGTGGCTAGATAATGAATAGTAAGGAGGTGGTGTATGAGGAGGTGGAATGAGGAGGTGGAAATGAGGAGGTGGGATGTGTTAATGACCATTCTACCCTAGCTTTTGATAGCCTATAAATACCAAGCTCATTTCAATTTTGTTGGTTATTATTTAATCCAACTTTCCTCTCAATATAAAGCTACTTATTGGTTAGGGAGAATAAGCCACTTAAGCACTTATAAGCCACTTCAACCTTTCCTAGTTTTCCAAAGTGAATTGAAGTCTTCAAGAGTAAGACTCATCTCTTTTATCTACATCTCTTCTATAATAGGATTGATAGAGAAGGGGATGGTTTGATAATAACATGTAATAAGTTAATAAGAAATGAACTTAAGCCAAATATTTTGGATAAACAACTTGAACATTAATAAATTGCTAGAACCATGAAGAACTTGTCATATGTTTGTCATATGATGTTAGTATGTTGATTATAGCATGAGAATATTGATTAGTGGACTTAAGTTATTAATAAGTCATGAGCATGAAGATTTATAGTTTATAAGTAGAATAAGTTAATGACTTATGAGAATGAGTCAAAACCTACCTTGTTTATAAGTTGGTTTAATAAGTAACTTGTAATGATTAGTTGTTGGTTGAATCCATTTAGAACGCTTAGTAATGAAGCTTTGCCGGAATTCACACGATTGGACGATTATCGTCGAATTCGTAAAATTCTCGGAATGGAAGTCATATTTTGTGTTTGAAGTCGAAATGTTGGTTTTCAATGGAGACAAGTCATATTGGTTATTATAGAGTTGCAGACTCGAAAATGATTGGATTCCGACTTGAAACGAAGAAACGAGCGTTGAACGTTCACGAACGTTTATCGTTTTCGTTGAAAATGAACTCATAGGTGAATTTTTAATAAGCCAATTCAAATAGATAAAATTCTTGTATGAACGCGTGGATTATGAAATTTGTGAACCGTAGGCTTTTGAACGGACCAATTTGGACTTAAAATGAAGAAGTTATGCGTCCGGGAAGTTCGCTAAAATTTCAAAACTGCAAAACTGTCTGAGGCACAGAGTCCACGTCGCGGTGTGACTCCAAGCCTAAAAGCCCATGTCAGTGACGTGGAGGCCGAACCTCATATATTGCTAACTTGCAGCGACGTAGTGCCATTCTGAGTGATTGTTGGCGCTGGCGGCCAAATACAAAAAATTATAGAAAAGAAAGATTTCAAGTGTAGAAGAAAATAGAACTTGTTAGTAATGAATTAAGATGTAATCATAACATGGTTAAGACATTGTAAGGTACTTGTAAGACACTAATGCATGTTGATTAAGAGTTAATAATCAATCGAAGATGAGCGGAATGTGAATGACGTGATGAAAGCCGAAAACCTAATAACGAATCTAAGTCAGGATTTACATTGAGATGAAGGGTAAGATATAATAGTATACATACTTGATTATATATAACCTAATGTGGTATGTTATATGATTATATGTTGTAGAAACATAGAGACTTAAAGTACTATACTAGTATTAATCAGTAATCAGACGCTAAAGGCAAGTATTTTAACCCTTATTCCAGTTCAGTTTGGACAAGCTTTGTAATTCATGTATTCTTTCGCATGAAGTCTAGAATGATGAAGTCAAAGCCAATTCTTTCGGCTAGACTTGTATTATGAATCGGTCAAGCATAATTAATTTTTACCGAGCTATATTGGTGTGGTTTTCAATCGAAGGCCAAGTATGCTAAAATGTTTTTGTCGTTTAACGACAGGTACGTGAGGTTGCCACAACTTAAACGTTTACACGTTTAATGGATGTAGTGTTGATCAACATAGAGTACTATGAGCTGATCAGAAGTGCTCGTAAGCTATGCCGAACTTACGGACTTAGTGTCGGGTTGTCCTTTTCAAAAGAACTTATGATATGCTCATAGACTTGAGCCATAATTGTTATTCCACTGAGTATGGTTGTGTAAAACGTTTTGAAGGAAAAGAAGTGCTATTTTGAATTATCGATAGTACTTCGTAACTATTGTTCAATTATTGAAGATATATGAGTTCAATGTTTCAAGCATGTTGTTTATTAGAATTGTAGTACTTGCTGACTAATCATGCTCACTCTTGCTTGAACCATATGAACACAGCCAAGATCGAGCGGACCGAAAGGCTCCGGCAAGGATAAAGGCAAAGCGAAGATGGACCCGTAGTATACTTATGTAATAGTATAGGAGGAATGTTTGTAATATATTGATATTATGACAAGAACAATTGAAAGGGTTACAAAGAACCTGGGGATTGTAATATTATTTTGGATATATAGAAGTTATATTAGACCTTTTGAGACTATTCAATTGAATGAATGGTAGTACCGTGTAGCACCTTATGTCGGGTTGGAAGAGACCCGGATTTGGGGGCGTCACATATGATGCAGCAATTACTGTAGCAATAATTGAGTATAACTGAGTGACTTCTCACATAAGCATTAATAATCAATACCGTGTGCTACTATGCAACCACGCGTATTTTACCACCGATTATTTTATAGCAACTTGCTTACTTTGCAAAATTTTCACATATCACCCTTAACTTTAACCTTTTATCAATTTAACCATTATAAGAAAATTGAATACTTTCATTTCATAAAATTCAGGGTCTCACAGGTTTGGTCACCTAATTGCACGCCAATAGGGAGAAATCTTTATCGAAAAGCCCCCTCTTTCTTGGGAATGATCTGGTTGTTAAATATTGTGAGCTATAATATTAATGATGAATAATTGTTGAAGTATTAAGAATGTGTTTATTGAAGATAAGTGAATTACAAAAGTTAGAGAGGAATAATGCAAACTTGGAAAACTTTAGGGGTACTAAATTGTAATAAGTTAAATCAATCTAGACCATTGGAGGTGGTTTTAATAGTAAATCAATCTGGACCGTCGATGGTGGTTTTAATAGTAAATAAATCTAGATCGTCGATGGTGGTTTTAATAGTAAATTAATTTGGACCGTCGGTGGTGGTTTTAATAGTAAATCAATTTGGACCGTCGGTGGTGGTTTTAAAAGTAAATCAATCTGGACCGTCGGTGGTGGTTTTAAAAGTAAATCAATCTGGACCGTCAGTTGTGGTTTTAATAGTAATCAATATGGACCGTCCGTTCTAATAGTGAATCAATCTGGACCATTTGTGAATTAGTTACTATTTAGTCCATTCTCCTATAAATAGAAGCTTAATTCTTCTTTTATTCTAACCAATACACTGAGATTCACAAGAGAAGCTATAGAGAGAGAAACTATAGAGAGCAAGAAGAAGAGTATTCTGCTACTTCACTATTGCAGTATCTAATTTTTTACTAAGGTAAGGGATATTATTTGTTGTATTCATAAGGGATGTTATTTTCGTTTGGTAAGGGGTATTATTTATTTCGTATTCATAAGGAATACTATTTTTCGTATTCATCCTTTAATATGTCGGAATAACCTGTCTACGCGAATTACGTACCGTATAACAGGTGAAAATCCATTTACAGTTTTGTATGTTATTTCTTTTCATATTCTTAAATCAAAACTTACTATGGTAAGTATTGCTTCTATAATCCTTGAAATTAGTGTAATATCATTGAGTTTTGCACTTCATCCAGTGTCGTTTTATTGGAATATTGATCTAAATTTTCTTATTAAATATCAATATTTTCACCCGGGTTACTATTCATGGGTTACTATTCACCTGGTTACTATTCACTATAATATTATTCAATCGGGTATTCGGGGCACTTTTCATGCTGGGGTACTATTCACGAGTTACTATTCATGGGTTACTATTCACCCGATTACTATTCACTCTAATATTATTCACTCGAGTATTTAGGACACTTTTTATGCCAGGTTACTATTCACAAGTTACTATTCACCCGATTACTATTCACTCTAGTATTATTCACTCGAGTATTTGGGGCACTTTTCATGCCAGGTTACTATTCATGGGTTACTATTTACCCTATTACTATTTACTCTAGTATTATTCACTCGGGTATTTGGGGCACTTTCATACCGGGGTACTACTCACGAGTTACTATTCATGAGTTACTATTTACCCAATTACTATTTACTCTAGTATTATTCACTCGGGTATTTGGGGCACTTTCATACCGGGGTACTACTCACGAGTTACTATTCATGAGTTACTATTCACCCGATTACTATTCACTCTAATATTATTCACTCAGGTATTTGGGGCACTTTTCATGTCGGGGTACTATTCACGAAGTACTATTCACGTGGTACTATTCACCGAAAAATTTATTTCTTTTCTGTACAAATTATTTTTGATACATGGATATTATTCTTGAGTTTTACTCTACAAAGCAATAACGTGTTGAGAATTTGGACATTTTTAAATTTTAGATAAATTAAATTGTAAAAGTCTTTAATATTTATCCTTGATCTCATTTGATTGAATTCTTATATCATTGTCATCATCCTCATGCTTATATTGTGATGAAAGTCATCTTTGACTTACGTGCATAAATGGACTGTTGATTGGTATGATTATGACCAGGGATCATTCGGTATAATAATGACCCGTAATGTTACAAATGATGTTATAAAAGTCCTCATTGGTCGTAGTACATTGATGGACAGTTGTTGGTATGATTATGACCAGGAATTATTCGTTATAATCATGACCATTGGTGAAAACACGAATATCCTTGGCCCGTAGTGCATGGATAATTCGTGGTCATGATACTAATGAATATCCTTAGCAATAGTGCAAGGATGATTCGATGATGTGGATTATTTATTAAGCTGAGTGTCAGCGATAAAATATTGATAATATACTTTTAATTCGTAAAAAATAGTAGATATCATGCTCTACTTGACAATTTTAAAAATACAGTTGCATGTCTTTGGCCTGTAGTGAAAAGATGAATTGTAAATGAATATCTTTGGCCCGTAGTGCAAAGATGAATTTATTAGTATGATTATGAACAGGAACTGTGATTTGGTATAATCATGATCTTTAATGTTTCAGGTAAAGACAGGTGATGAAAATTATCTTCGTCCTGGGTGCGAAGAGGAATTTAGAACCACAATTATGAGTTATTCACATGATTGTGGATAGGAACTGTTGATTGATTTTACAGGGATAAAACAGTGTTGGTGGACTTTTAACATGGAGAAGATAATAGACTTTATAGTCTATTTGACTCTTCTAATGGATTGATCGTTCTGCTGCAATTATGGTTGAAGACTTTTATTCTGACACCCCCAAACCCAAGTACTTCATTCCCATGGGATTTGGTGTTCACTTAATCAAACATTCATATCTAACTACCCAATCATAATCAAATTGAATAATGAAAACCTTTCCCATTTAAGGGTTACATTATAAAAATCTCCCAGGTTGTCTAAACTTTAAATACAATCATTCAAATGCGGAATTAAAATTATTACATAACATCATTATTAAGAAGTCTAAGATCATCACAATAATAAAAGTACAAATTAGCATCACTTGTACAATTTTCTCTTTCCTTTGCTAGTTGAAGGTTCATCTACCTTCTCCACTTTAGCTGCAATGAGTTTATAAATATGCAAGAGTGAGCAAAATAATTGCTCACTGGATAAAATAATGAATCAACAGAAGAATAACAATAATAACTGCTAATGAATAGGCTCATCAAAACTAGATAGTACTCTAACAATGATAATCGGGAACTGAAATCCAAAGTATGGAATAAACATAATTGAGAGTCATAAGACCATGAACTATGTCCACAGCTGCGAGTAATCTTTCAACTCCAACTTTAACAATCATAAGTGTGACGCCCCCAAAATTAGGTATACGTCACCCATCTTGGGTCGCCACTTACATGGTACATAAATTCAAATACAACTTACTTAACCTAACGCGTAAGTATGCTGTACGACATAAAGCGTGAGTTTGAATACAAATATTGTCTACTAGATATTATACAAACTCAAAAGGAGTCCTCATTACAACTATTATCACACTATTTCACGAGAATAGTGAGGACTACTAATGCTATCCTCTGGACCATTACTTACGTTCCCAGACTAGTCCCAAATTATGTTCTCATTTCACGAAACAAAGTGAAAGAAAGGGTGAGCTCAACTAGCCCGATGAAATATTATGACTAAGATAATGCGAGAATAAATTATCATTAGCCTTCAACAATGTTAAACGATAAAATACAATAGACAACCGGTTTAAGCTGCGGTGAATAAGCAATCCATTAAAAAGAGTCAAGTAGAGAATAAAATCTACTATCTTTTAGGTTTTAAAAGGTTTTCATCAATTTTTATCATTTGAGACTCGACAATAATAAACCACCACATCTAATCATCCTGTACCACGGTCAAGGATTTTCATCAAATTATCAATGGTCATGACTATACCGAATCACCCCTGGTCATAATCATACCAAAAACTATCCATCAACGCATTACAAAGCCCATCGAGGACTTTTGTCACATCATTTATATCAAGTCGTGATTATCTTAAATGATCCTGGGCATAATCATACTAAGTTCATCTATGCACGTAAGCCAAAGATAACATAATATAACATGAGGATGATGACAATGACATAGTAATTCAATAAAACAAGTTCAAGAATTATTTAATCCATGAATTATTAACGTCCAAATTATCGACGTGATCTTTGTTTTACGTAGAGTAAAATTCAAGAATGATCGAAGAATATTTCCATGAAAAGATCTTTGGATGAAACGCAAATATCAAGGATATTCTACTAATTTCATGGAGTATAGAAGTCAAAGATTTAACCAATTGGGTATAATAAAGAATGGAATAACAAAATAAATCACCATGCATGCGGTACTTAGCGATAGACGAGGTTATTCCAATGAGAATAATAATAACGGAACGAGTCGGGTGAAATTCACACAAGCGGGATGTTCCAACAGAATAATAAAGATGGAACCCGATCCGGTGTAAAACACACGATAGGATATTCCAACGAGAATGATAAAGATTTTAACCAGTCCGGTGTAAAACACACGAGCGAGGATGTTCAATGAGAATAATAAAAAGCGGAACCCGTCGGTGTGTAAAACACAGACGCAGGATGTTCCAACGAGAATAATAGAAGAATGTCACCAAGTATATAGGTAAACCACGTATCAAGTTATTCCAATGAGAATAATAAGCAATGGAATAACATAAGGATTTCACCAAGTATAGGGTATGTCTGCGCGTATCACAAGGTTATGTATAGGGTATGCCACTTTTACGAGTTATTCAACAGAATAATAATGAATGGAATAACGAAGTTCTCTTCAAGAAGAAAGAATAACACCCTTACCAGTAAAAGAACTGAATATAGAAGTAGTGAAGTAGCGAATACTCTTCTTCTTTCTATAATTTTCTCTCTATAAACTCTCTCTATAATTTCTCTCTCTAGAGTTTCAATGAATTAAATGAAGAAAATAATGAAGGAATGAGCTTATTTTTATAGGAAAATGGAATGCATAAGAACTAATCCATGAACGGTCCAGATTGATTTACTTTAATCGCGACGGTCCATATTTAAAGAAAAATCTTTTAAATAAAATATAATATATTCTATTTATATAAAAACATTTTACTATGCAAACACTATGCAATACTATGCAAAAACACTATGCAAAACACTATGCAACACTATGCAACACTATGCATAATAAAATATAATATATTCTATTTATAGAATAACTTTAATAAAGTATTCTATTTTATATAAAAAGATGTTTCGCTTTTATTACGTTAATAATACTGAATAAAACAAAAGCGTCATTATCGCTATAATAATTCATATTATTAATCGACAATAATGGAATCAAACCGAGTGACTTCTCACATAAGCATCGATAATCAATCTGCAGTGCTTCTTTATGCAACCACACGTATTCTTTGTACTTTTACTACTGAGTAGTAGTTCAACAAGAATAACCAGGTAAAACTTCATGAATTATTTCAATAAAATATTTTTATGCGTTTTCTCGATTCGACAATAATAATTACATTAGGGGTCCACCAATGATTGAGTAGTTGTACGAATATTCCCTGCTAAACCGAATATTCCCAGACCAATCGAATATAATATAACCACTTGCATACTTTACAAAATTTATAAATACTACCCACAACTATAATATTATCTCAAATTCACACCATAATATTAAAAATTATTTCAACAAAATTTAAATCTTTATTGATAAAATCTGGGGTCTCACAATCTCCCCTCCTTATGGAATTTAAGCCCTCGAAATTAGGTATGCGATACTGGTATGATAAAAGATGAGGATACCTTGAATACCTTTATCGTTTAAAAATATTAAATTCATCTTTGAAATCATTAAAGCTATTCATTAACAATTCATCTTTTGCACTACAAAGCTAAAGATATACAATTGTAAAACCAATAATCTTTGAGGCCTTTGCGACTTAATAGTATCACGACCACGAATTATCCATGCACCAACGGCCAAGGATATTCGTGTTTTCAATCTGATCATGATTATATCTGAATAATCCTTGGTCATAATCATACCAAGTCTATCAATGCACTACTGCCAAAGATGACTTTTACCACATCCATGAATTAATATTTCATTCTTTGAGACTCAAATTTCAATAATTAATTCATATCATCGAATCATCCATGCACTACAGGCCAAGGATATTCATTAGTATCACGACCACAAATTATCCATGCACTACGGCCAAAGATAATTGTGTATTCATTAGTATCACGACCACAAATTATCCAAGCACTACGGCCAAAGATAATTGTGTATTCATTAGTATCACGACCACAAATTATCCATTCACTACGGCCAAAGATAATCGTGTATTCATTAGTATCACGACCACAAATTATCCATGCACTACGGCCAAAGATAATTGTGTATTCATTAGTATCACGACCACAAATTATCCATGCACTACGGCCAAAGATAATTGTGTATTCATTAGTATCACGACCACAAATTATCCAAGCACTACTACGAAGATAATTGTGTATTCATTAGTATCACGACCACAAATTATCCATGCACTACGGCCAAAGATAATTGTGTATTCATTAATATCCGACCCACAAATTATCCATGCACTACGGCCAAAGATAATTGTGTATTCATTAAGATCACGACCACAAATTATCCATGCACTACTGACGAAGATAATTGTGTATTCATTAGTATCACGACCACAAATTATCCATGCACTACTGACCAAAGATAATTGTGTTTTCAATTACTGGTTATGATTATCTACCGAACAATCCTGGTCATAATCATACCAAGTCCATCTATGCACTACTGAACACGAGATGACTTTCAACATAATATAAGCGTGAGGATAATGATATAAAGAATCAATCAAATGAGATAAAGGATAAATATTAAACATTTATAATATAATTTATCCGAGATTCAAGAATATCCCCATGTTATCAATCACTTAATAATCTCATAATCTAATATCATTAATATTATAACAATATTTTAATCATTTCTTAAATTTATAAACAATTTTTCTTAATTGTTTACGTTTTACCATATAATGTATTTAATCATACAAAATGCCATACTCATAAGATATCATCACCAATTATCAAATCTCTCAAAAAAATATGCATATACTCTATATAGGATTCTCTAGCCATAATATCCTATTTTCAACATTGTTACTTCACATAACATATTTAACTCATATGTTAAGTAACTAAACTATTTTCATGAAAAATACCAAATCAGTCCCAAAAATATTTCTTTTCTGGGATTTAGCATAATATAGTCCCATAATGAAAATATATTTTCTCGAATTTTTAAAATTCATTTACTATTTTTCAAAAATCAATTTCTAATTAATTCCTTAAGAAATTAGCTACCTCAAGTTTAACTCCAAAAATTCCCAAATCTTGGCAGGACCTTACACATGTTAACGTGAGCTTCTAGTTTAAATTTCATGGTCATCGGAGTTATAGAACTCGGGTTATAGCGTTTTAAATCGGAAAAACCTAAATATTGAAAGAGTCATAACTTGCTCATTTTAAGTCAGAATGAGCTCATTTTTGGACAGGAGATACTTTATACCATATACCTTCATGTCCCTAAAGGCCAGAATTTTTCTCATAATTTAAGTGGCCGAAACAGCCCCTTAAAGTTTCTGGGCAGTAGCGTTTTTGAAATTTACAGCTTTGGCCTCCTTTGCTAAAATCAGTCTACACAAAAATCTACAACACCTTTTCCAGTAATTCCACTTGGATTAGTTAGGTAACTCATAGATATAACTCTAGGACTTGACCACATTCAACAATTCAAAATATAATAAGAGATATGGTCAATTGAATTTCATGTTACGTTTTTCACCAAAATCTGATTTTCAACTCTTTGTGATTTCTAAGAAACTTTCATGTTTTTACATACTAACCAACATAACTCATCATAAAACTTACTAATACCACGAATACCCATGATTTTCATTATTCCAATGCTTTTATTATGACTTTCATCATAAACCACGTAAATTGTTTCATTTAGTTGAAGAAATATTTGAGGGTTTAAGAAATGGGTTTTTTGATTTGGGGTCAATACAAAATTCGATTTCACGCTCTAGGGTAGGCTAGGAAATCTTCAAGAATACGTCAAGAAATTTATTAATGATAGAAATATCATTCAAAACTGCTACTCTTATCCAAGACTTGGATAGTACGTTACATTGATACCAACTGTGACTTCTATCCCTTAACCTAGATAGCCCTCACAATGATACCTATAAACTTGCCATCTTCATTCACGATGTCGCCTCTGAAAGTCCTACTTGATGCATTCCACACAAGGAAGTCAACAACGAAAGGATCGGGGCTCTTACTTATGGCTTGATATAACAAAGATTAACTTTAGGTTTTGGTTACTTTGAATTCGTATAACAGGTTGGTTAGGAATATGAAAGCTAACAACCTTACAAAAAGAATAATAAGTAGTTAATCAATCGTTTTCAAAAATTACCTCAAAGGCAAGAATTTTTAAAGATATAAGATCGTGAAAGTGTTTATTTGAAACAACAAGATTAATAAATAGTGGAGGTAACGAAGGTTTCTCCCAACGAAGTTTCAATAGATAAATCAAAGTCTACTTTTTTTTCGGAGTCAAATTTAAACATTGAACACAACTAGGTAGAATAAAAGAGTGGGTAGAACTTGTATTGAATAAAGTATAGACTTCGCAATAATTAATTTACCCGTAATAACCCGTTCGGTTTCTCGACAAACGCTCTCGCTTAAATTACCGAAGTTTGACTTTACTATAGGGTACATTCCACCCTTAAGTGCTTCTTCACATTCCTGATCCATGATTTGAATCATTATTCTCCGATCCATATCGAATTCGGGTTGACCGCTATGCACGGGTAATTCAAATTCGATGTTGGTTCTCTCAATTCTTTGTCAAAAAGCAAAGTCCATTTCATCTATTTTGGCTTTATTGGATCGGACGTCTTTTTCTACACTATCAACGTTGTGCGACTTTTACCCATGCATCGCCTATTCTCCTTCGTTCGGTTGTTTCTTCTTTCAAATTTATCTTTGATTTTTAAATTCTCGATTCCAACTTTAATATCTTATACCCCGCCAAAGCGTGATTTTGTTCGAGCATCACATATCGGGTAAATTTTGAATTGTTGTATCCCTTTGTTCCACGACCGTTTGCCGTTCTTCAACCTGTTCTTCTAGCTCACGAACACGATTTTGTAATTCTAAGTTTTGATCATAAATTTCTTCTAACCAATTCTCCTCAGGTTCCTCTTCTTCCTCTTCTTCCTCTTCTTCCTCACTTTCAGCTGCTACCTCTGCAACTAGCTCGGGTGCAAACAATTAGTTCTTCATTTACTACGTGGATATCTCTAATTTGTTCCTCGTCTGACACTGCATTAACCTGATTAGTGATTAAAGGTGTCACAACGGTCACATTCACTCCATTGTGAATATTTTCAGCTGCCATTTCCAAACACTGCCACAACACAAGGGTTAATTAATATATCAAATATTATCCCTATACTCTGACCGACCAATTAAATACCAAATAAACTTAGGTAGGTCATACTAGCGAAGGAATTTCCCGTCTCTCCCCTCCTAGTTCTTATCTCACATCTTAGCCGAGGATCATATCCTAAGCTCGATACCAACCGTGGCGCCCCAAAATTAGGTATCGTCACCCATCTTGGGTCGCCACTTACATGGTACATAAATTCAAATACAACTTACTAACCTAACTAGTGTAGGTACAATACGACATAAAGCGTGAGTTTGAATACAAATATTGTCTACTAGATATTATACAAACTCAAAAGGAGTCCTCATTACAACTATTATCACACTATTTCACGTAATAGTGAGGACTACTAATGCTATCCTCTGGACCATTACTTCATTCCCCGACTACGTCCCGGTTATGTTCTCATTTCACAAGAGAACGGTGAAAAGAAAGGGTGAGCTCAACTAGCCCAAAGAAGAAATATTATGACTAAGATAATGCGAGAATAAATTATCATTAGCCTTCAACAATGTTAAACCGATAAAATACAATAGACAACCGGTTTAGCTGCGGTGAATAAGTAATCCATTAAAAGAGTCAAGTAGAGAATAAAGTCTACTATCTTTTAGGTTTTAAAAGGTTTTCATCAATTTTTATCATTTGAGACTCGACAATAATAAACCACCACATCTAATCATCCATGTACCACGGTCAAGGATTTTCATCAAATTATCAATGGTCATGACTATCTTAGAATCACCCCAGGTCATAATCATACCAAAAACTATCCATCAACGCATTACAGACCAATTGAGGACTTTTGTCACATCATTTATATCAAGTCGTGATTATACCGAATGATCCTCGGTCATAATCATACTAAGTTCATCTATGCACGTAAGCCAAAGATAACATAATATAACATGAGGATGATGACAATGACATAGTAATTCAATAAAACAAGTTCAAGAATTATTTAATCCATGAATTATTAACGTCCAAATTGTCGACATGATCTCGTTTAAGTAGAGTAAAATTCAAGAATGATCGGGAAGAATATTTCCATGAAAAGATCTTTGGATGAAACGCAAATATCAAGGATATTCTACTAATTTCATGGAGTATAGAAGTCAAAGATTTAACCAACTGGGTATAATAAAGAATGGAATAACAAAATAAATCACCATGCATGCGGTACTTGCATAGACAAAAGTTATTCAACAATGAATAATAATAACGGAACCAGTCGTGAAATTCACAATCGAGCGGGATGTTCCAACAGAATAATAAAGATGGAACCGGATCCGGTGTAAAACACACGAGATAGGATATTCCAATAGAATGATAAAGATTTTAACCAGTCCGTGTAAAACACATGAGCAGGATGTTCCAACGAGAATAATAAAAAGCGGAACCAGTCCTGTAAAACACACGATGTGATGTTCCAAAGAATAATAGAAGAATGTCACCAAGTATAGGGTAAATCACAGCGTATCTGAGTTATTCCAATGAGAATAATAAGCAATGGAATAACATAAGGATTTCACCAAGTATAGGGTATCTGCATGATCACGAGGTTATGTATAGGGTATGCCACTTTTACGAGTTATTCCAATGAAATAATAATGAATGGAATAATGAAAGTTCTCTTCAAGAAGAAAGAATAACACCCCTTACCGTAAAAAAAGAACCTGAATATAGAAGTAGTGAAGTAGCGAGAATACTCTTCTTCTTTCTATAATTTTCTCTCTATAACTTCTCTCTATAATTTCTCTCTCTAGAGTTTCAATGAATTAAGTAAGAAAATAATGAAGGAATGAGCTTCTATTTATAGGAAAATGGAATGCATAGTAACTAATCCATGAACGGTCCAGATTGATTTACTTTAATCTGACGGTCCATATTTAAAGAAAAATCTTTTAAATAAAATATAATATATTCTATTTATATAAAAACATTTTACTATGCAAACACTATGCAATACTATGCAAAACACTATGCAAAACACTATGCAACACTATGCAACACTATGCATAATAAAATATAATATATTCTATTTATAGAATAACTTTAATAAAGTATTCTATTTTATATAAAAGATGTTTACATTTTTATTACGTTAATAATACGAATAAAACAAAACGTCATTATCGCTATAATAATTCATATTATTAATCGACAATAATGGAATCAAACTGAGTGACTTCTCATATAAGCATCAATAATCAATACCGTGTACTACTATGCAACCACACGTATTACTGTACTTTTACTACCGAGTAGTTCAACAGTAACCACGGTAAAACTTCCGCCGTTATTTCAATAAAATATTTTTGTGGTTTTCTCAATCCGACAATAATTTTGTTGTGGGGTCCACCAATGATTGAGCCGTTGTACGAATATTCCCTACTAAACCGAATATTCCCCGACCAATCGAATATAATATAACCACTTGCATACTTTACAAAATTTATAAATACTACCCACAACTATAATATTATCTCAAATTCACACCATAATATTAAAAATTATTTCGACAAAATTTAAATCTTTATTGATAAAATCTGGGGTCTCACAATAAGACTATAAGGACTCCTCGTACTTAGGGGGATCAGCCCTTCGTACCATGTATTGTGCACAAACATTTAACGCTACATGTAAGTTACCCCTAATAATAGGGTTATTCATCTCAGTATTTAGAGTACAAGTCCGCACCAAAGTGAGTTCGATTTGGAAACATTTCAGGTTAATTTGGAATTCAACGAACATCAACTAAGGATTAGTTGAATAAAACCAATAACGTCATACTATAGAATAATCGTAATTGAATAAACATGGTAAATTAAAGTCATTCTTTAGGAATAATCTAATAGCATACAACTTGAGTAACAATAACACACCTTGCTTGAACAACATTAAGTCAAGGTTATTTAGAATTGAATACTAACCATGCATGGTAATATGGACGATAAAACTATTCAAATATATCTAGGCATGCTAAACAACAATTTAAATACAAGAATAACTTGTTCAATATCAAAAATCAAAGTTTAAAAACCTTGCATTATTATATTGGAATCAATAATTGATTCAACAAGATAATGGATTAGAAAACTTGCATCATTTATAAGGTAATCGAATTGGAAACAATAATTGCTTCAATAAGAAAATAGATTAGAGAACTTGCCTTGCTCGTGGGCTAAACCGAACAATTCAAATCACAATATCCTATAAACATATGTCATCATGACATAATTAGTCACTACCACTTTACAAACTTAACTAACTACATTCATCATGTAGGTTTGATTATTTAATCACATAATCAAGTTATAACACAAGTTAATCGTTGATAACATGCTTATTCATAATATAGAAATACTAAAATTAACATTTTACCGACCTACTATTATCCCATAACAATTCCTTCAAATTTTGAGTATAAAAAGTACACTGTCAGACCATTCTGCTAACTCGCACTGCGGCGCCACAGTTTATACTATGGTGCGGCAGACTGTCACACTGTGGCAAAGCTGTGATGATGTCTTCTAATGACATGAGAGTTAAGCTACTGAAGTCAAGATCAGAACGCGGATGACGCCGCAATACCGTGTGCACGACAATTGAATCGATGGGCAAGATCATGGCCATGTAACTCACCGATCTTCGATCGACAAATTTTGGCAACAGTATGAACAAAAGCCAATTTTGGCCTACAAGTTCCTTTCTAATAGCCTAATTAGCATGTAATTCCTATAGAGACTTCACATAAACATAGTTCAAAGATTGTAAACATGTTTCTACTCATAAAACAATATAAACAACTAATTTAAATCATACAATTTCACTATTTTTGATAAAAACTCAATTTTTTTATATTTTTATTGAAAATAAACACTGTGATTTTGTTTTCCAACCAAAATAGGTACTTCAAAGCACTTTATCAATGTTTAGACATACTCTACCACATTCAATAACCAATTTATCAACTAAACAACTAATTAACCCTTAATTTCTACCTTGTACAATACAGAAGTATCATACCCTTAACGATTTCTTACTAATACTTCGCTTTCCTTAATATTCTCAAATTAAGTCCGCAAGCGAAATATTACGTTTTCCATAACTAGATTATGATTACATAATCTGTCTTACCTTAATATTCTATCATTACATATTTCTTGGAAATTCAAAAATAATTTCCGAGCAAATACCGATGAATAGTGTTTTTCGAAAAATTTCTCGAAAAACTTTTATTTTTGTCTTAGAAATTCAAACACTTTAATTCCCTCACGTAGCTAAAATACTACGACATTCCAACATCAATAGGTTATAGAATGACAACCATCTTGATATCACATAAAATATGATTTTATTTTTATTTATTTTAATAAAATCATTTTACAATAAAATTCGAATTTCTCGGTCATTACAGGACGAGTATAGATGCAGCGGCGGGAGGAGAAATTATGGCTAAGAACTTTGATAAGGCATTTGATTTTTTAGAGACTATGGCTACCAATAATTATCAGTGGCCTACATCAAGGATGTCACAACCTAAGGTAGTTGGAATTTTGGAATTTGATGCAGTCACAGCCCTTGCAGCTCAGATTTCAGCACTCTCCAAGAAAATGGATGCAATAGTAGCTCAAAATGTTCAGAAGTGGAGGTAATATGTGATTTGTGTGAGGGAAATCACCCATTAGATCAGTGTGAAATTAATCCAGATGTAGTAGGTTTTGTGGGTAGATATAACCATCCGTCGAATCCATATCAGAATAGCTACAATCTGGGGTCAAGGAATCATCCTAACTTCTCATGGAGTAATAATCAGAATCAACATTAGGCTCCATAACCAGTATATACGCCCATATTTTAGAATCAGAAGCCACAGACAACTCACCAGCTAGAAAAGAAATTAGGTTTTGAAGAGTTGATAATGAAGTACATAGCTAGTAATGAAGTTGTTGTGAAAAGTCAAGCAACAACGATCTGAAACTTGGAAATCCAAATGGGACAAATGGCCAGTATATTGACCAACAGACCTCAGGGAGCATTACGCATTACCATGTAACACGAAAACCAATCCAAGAAATGAATGGAAGGAACATTATAATGCTATCACACTTCAGAGTTGGAATGAGTTAAATGAGTCTAGTGATGATAATCAAACGAAGACACCGATTCACAGGGAGAAATAATTCAAGATTAAAGGAGAGAAAAAGAAAACAGATGAAGGTAAAGTGATGAGCTTGAAAAAGGAAAATCAGATTTTAGTTTTACGTCTTGTGCCCTTTCCTTCAGGGTTGCAAAGTCATAAATTGAAGAATCAATTCGCAAAATTCATGAATATCTTCAAAAAGTTGCATATTAACATTCCGTTCGTCGAAATGCTAGACCAGATGCTGAGCTACGTTAAATTTATGAAAGAAATATTATCTAGAAAACGCAGGTTAGGTAAATTCAAAACTCTGGCGTTAACGGAAGAATGTAGTGCAGTTCTTCAGAAAAAGCTCCCTCCTAAGTTGAAACATGGCAGCTTCACCATCCCTTGTTCAATTGGAAATCAAGATATGGGAAGAGCACTGTGTGGCCTAGGAGAAAGCATAAACCTCATGCCACTCTCGATATACAAGAAGCTGAGTTTAGCCAATGCAACGCCAAAAAATGTCATCCTAAAACTCACAGACAGACGAGTCACATATCTGTTGGGAATAATAGAGGATGTGTTGGTAAAGATTGTTACTAATATTTCCCATTGATTTTGTTGTTTTGGACTTTGAAAAGGATAAGGAAATTTTTATTATATTGGGAAGGTCATTTCGTGCAACCAAGAGAACACTGATCGATGTGTCGAACAAAGAACTAACCATGAGAGTATTTGATCAAGAGGTGAAAATCAAAGTGTTTAAAGAATTCCCAATCCCAAATAATAAGGAAGAGTGCTATAATATTGATTCATTCAAGGATGCAGTTCATGAATATCCTCAAGAAGATGGTGGCTTAAAGACTCACTGGTAAACAAAGGTAACATACTCATCCGGTAGTTAAGATGAAAGGGCATAAGGTGAAACGTTATTGGTTATGCGCAGAGAACGTCAAGAGTGCACAAAACATCCTGACTGATCCAGACTAAAACAGGAAGTAATTAGGTTGAAAGACTTTAAACCAAGCGCTTAATGGGAGGCAACCCATCCATTTGATATTTTTAGTTATAATTTTTTGTAATTTGTAGAAGTTAGTAGTATTGTAGTGATTTTAGTAGTATTAATAGAGTGTTTTATGTTTTTTTAGTGGTCGCGCTTGTCCCTAGAGCCAAAAAAAGCCCTTTACCAGTCAAGCACGACCGCGCCCATACAAGGCTAAACTCAAGCGCGGCCACGCCGCGATTGAATCCAAGAAATTTAAAAAAAAAACCCAACTTATATGTCTAAGTCTTTTATTCTCATTCCCACTCGGTTTACATACACATATAACTCCCTCATTCTTTTGTTACCAACCGACTACTATCACTCCTTCTCCTATTTAAAAGCTAACTCCCTCATCCCCATCTTCTCCAACCACACTCTCCACTCCCTTAGATAAATCATGTGACACCCCTGAATCCGAGTCCTCTAACCCCGGTCCGGTCGTCACGATAAAATACAAACATCCACCTCTAAACAACATACGATAACTAAAATGCGAAATATAATAAATGTACATCGTTCATTAAAAAGGTGTTACTAGTCCCAAGATTCGATAACCTTAATACAATCTTACAAATATACCCTAAAATAATCATTAGGGTTCATATTACATAACAATAATTTAAACTAGGCGTAACGTAAAGTCTTCTCCTCGCAACTATCCTACATCTTTCCTTTACCCTTGTCCTTTCCTGAGGTCTCGGGCTTAACTGCAATATAATTCATGATATAGCAAGAATGAGCAACAAGTTTGCTCAACAAGTTTAAATACAACAGTAAGGATATATCATGATGAATGGAAAAATATCTGACAATGAATTCAATAATATGAATATTTGAAGGATTCAATAATATGAATATTAGAAGAAAAAATAATGATTTCTTTTAGAATAACTGATAGTCAAGTAGACTTTGAACTATAAAACTCCAATGGAATCATTAGCTGATTGACCCTTTGGTTATTGGCTACAGAATAAGTACTTGAGGGGATCAGCCTCGCGTACACCATGTTTATGCATAACATTTAAATCTGCTCTTTGTATCTTATATTAGATACTTGGGATACTCCCCTATCATAGAAGGGGCGTTATTTCAGTCTAAGAATCCTTACCATCAATTGGTTTGGATAGCTTTTAAAAACCTTCATACACTTATCTGGCCGAACAAAGGTTCAGACTCTATCTGACACAGTTCAAGAATTATAGAACTTTAAATGATGTACAAGTTCAAGACTGTACGAACTCAATTGCACTAAGTGTGAATATCAATAATATCGATGTGGAATAATTATAAAGTAATTAAAACCACTTAATAGCATGCTTGGAAATATAGTTCAAGATTAAATGAATAACTTTCAATTCAACAATAACCTGCTCAATACAATATGAGAAGGATAGGAAACTTTCATAAAATTCAAAGTTGTATAAGTTAGGAAACTTTCCTCAAGCGTAGTTTACCAAAGTAAAGCTTAATATCAATCCAATGCACTATGATATCCTATTCATGTATAATCACATTAGTTATACAAGTTCAACATGTACACCTATTATCTTAACTTACTATCATACACAAGTGTACTTTATCAATACTAACATATATTGCTAGTCTTCTAGTCGCATAATCTTATACGTAAGTCATTGATAAGTTGGTTTTATACCTACTTATCCGGTATCTGTTAGTTGAATTAGTTGCTTATACTCATGTTTCTTAGTTACTTTTCATGCATTTTGTGTTTATTTTGTAGATCTTATGCTTGGGAACGATGTGAGTGACTATTGGTATGAAAACGCAAGGAAAAGCAATTCGGATATCATTTGGGCTATCATTTTCATTTCATGTTCTTGGCTTGGAACTTGGAATATGTTGTAGAGCTTCTTCTAAGCTTTCCGGAACATCTTGAATCATTGCAATCGGAGTTCGGATGCAAGAGTTATGACCTTTGTACTAACGAACGTTGAACGTCACTATTTTGGATGGCCATTTGAATAGTTGTCACTTACAATCCAATTTCAGCCTTTATCCGTAGATTATTTCTCAATACTCCAAGAATGAAAGTTGTAGAGCTTGTCGAGAGCTTCGATTTGATAGGTGGCAGGACCCGTAACTCTTCCTGGATCAAACGTTATGGCTATTTTACCAGAGGACACTGCAGCAGAAAATTGACCGCGCGGGCGCGCGAATTTGTAGTGCATTTCCTGCGCGGCGGCGCGAGTCTGTGGAGCAAAAAAGTGCGATTTAACACTTGCGCGTAGCCGCGCCCAACTTCAGGCCAATTCTTGCGCGGTTGTGCCACTTCTGATGTTGACCGAAGCTGACTTTTCACTAAACAATGCAATTGAAGCGTAACTGGGGGGGGGGGTTCAATTAGGGCTTATATATTAGACGTATTGTCATTATGTAAAGCATATTCCACCCTTGGGGGATTAATCTAGATTACATATGCTCTTTTATTCTCTTTCTTTTAGATTAGATTAGAACCCTAGATTAGATTAGAGTTGAAGATTGAAGCAATTAGAGAGCATAGGAAATTCAGAATTGGAGCAAGAGAGATCAGATTTGCATTCCTAATTCTCTAACTTCTCTTTACTTCTATTTTTATTTCTCAATGTGTAATCTATTGTGGATTATGGATTTTGATTCTATGATGAGCTAAACTCTATTTTGAGATTACAATGGAATCTATTGCTTAGTTTATTTTGACATACTTCATTGTTAGTCTTATTGATTGCTATGGGATTGTCTATTAAGATTCTTGCTTATTTGTTTAGTTAATTGGCCATCAATTACTGTAATAACCCATATGAACTTGAAAGAAGAAGTATGGATTTAGATTTGATCTTGATAGCTTTTGATTGTATGTGCTACATTGTGATGGGATGTATGATTTGTGCTTAGGATAGACATATACCGAAGCACCACTCGTAGTCAATTGAGAATTTAGGCTTAAACCCTAATTATTTGTAAATCACATAGATATATAGTGGTTTAGGTAATGTGGGTATTCATGTGTATTCTATCAACTGTGGATTATATGTTATATGAGTATGGTACATTGAGATATGGTTGTACTTTACTTTCGTGTTCTCGACTAAATATCGGGTACAAGTAATTTGGCTTAACATGAAGTGTGTGGATTTGAATAATTAAATAGGGGAAATTGTAATCTCAAGTCTTCATTATCTAGTCTCATTCTAGGGATAGTTAGTATTATTTAATTTCATAGTTTTCATCACTATATTGTATCATTTGTTTAAATAAGATTGAAATGGTTATGGGTTAGTGCTTGGTAAACTTTATTAGTTAATTCTTCGTGGGAACGATACTTTACTTACTCTTTATTACTTGTTGACCCGTGTATACTTGCACGCATATATTGATCGGTAAAACGACCAACAAGTTTTTGGCGTCGTTGCCGGGGAATTATTTTAATAATTTTTGCCAACATTAATTTCAATCAAATTAGTCTTAATTTAAACATTTTATTTTATTTTTATTATCTTCCTATATTTTTCTCTTTTCAGGTACCATAGATGACCTTGCTTATCAATGGCCTTATGCAAATATGATTCAACCAAGGGACACAAGAACTGAAGGACTCAATGTATTTTCTACATTGTCAGCACAAATTGCAACACTTTCGGAGAGGTTGGAAGTTCTTGCAGCCCAACGCACTCGAGAGATAGCAGTTACATGTGGATATTATGTTGGCGAGCATCCGAGTTTTCAGTGCGACATCAAAGTTGGACAAGTACAATTTGGGGGTGATTACCTCAACAACTATGTTTATCTCAATTATCATCAAGGTTGGGGGTATCACCCAGATTATGAATGGAATTGTAACTATCAAGACCAAGAATGCGTTCCAAGTCCAACATATCCATCAGATTTCTCATATCCACCTCCAATGCAACAAGAAGGAAATTCAGAGTTGAAGGAATTCATGTCGAAAAGCATAGCAGACCATGAAGAGATGATGATGAGTCAGGAGTTATCAAGCCAAAATCTTAATAGACAGATGGAACGACTCATTAACTCCTCAATGAATGGTCCTCAATACATGAATTTTGAAACTAAACAAGATAATTCAAGACTGGAGGATTTGTGGTTTAAATTTGTAGCATCAACTGAGGAGAAGATGATTGAGCAAGATAGGTCAATTTGACATCTTCAGAATCATATGGATCAAATGTTTGAAGCCTTGAACAATCGCCCTCCAAACAATTGGTGCTATGACATGGACGATGAAACTGATAGAGAACCAGAAGTGTACATGCCACTGAATGAACTAAAAGGAGTGGACATTGAGGAGACAACTGGGGATATGGAAAATGAAGAACATGAGCTGACTTGTATTATACCCCAAGTGCCTTCTCAGTTAGAGTTAAAAATTCAAAGGAACTTTGCACACCCATGTCCCCTTGGTAGTCACATCCAAAGCAAGAATTTCTGCGATTATGAGGCCTCTTACAAACCATGGTGGGCAGAGGAAGAGATAATAGAAGAAGAAAAGCCCGTTGAATCTTTCATGCCTCAATGCAAAAATATATTCACAGATGCAATGGGAGAAGCACCTGGCGATGCAATAGAAATAGAGACATCATGTACAGGAAATATGCTAGGTTATTTCAATTCACAGACTCTCATGATGGGGAACCTACCTACATCATGCGCTTCTAATGGATGGAGGGTTCCTAGCTTATCGTAGAGGAATTGGATAGCGGTGTCAAGAAAAGAGTCAAGCTAATTGACTATAACTTAGCTCTTGATGGGAGGCAACCCATTGTTTCTATCTCTACCTTTTAATTATTCTGTTTAGATTGTTTTTGTTAGTTCATTTTCATTTTTAATTATGATAGTTTGATTTGTTCTGCATAAGTGCGTTGGTAGCTGAATTTGCATTGGATTGTGTTTGAGCATAGTATAGAGAGTATGATGATTAGACGGTCATTTTTACGTATTCAGTAGTTCATACTTTGACATGGTTAATTGGTGTTTATGCAGGAGAATTGAAAAGAAGTCATCACTGTGTTATGTATTGGAAAATGCAGATTGGAATTGCAGGAAGCAGGGTCGCTCGGCCGCGTGATGTATACCATGAAAACCCACGCGCCCGTGCTGCATGTCTATGTAAGAGTAAAAAAACTGCTCGCACGCCCGCGCCATGTCTCCATTGAAAAGCTGCGCGGCCGCGCCATAGCTCTGTCATAGAAAACAAACAATGCTAAATTTTTAGAATTTATGACTCAAGCATCCAGGCAGTTAAAAGCCCACACTCAGTTTCCAACTATAGAATATCTCAAACTTATCCACCGCCTGATATACCATCGGATCTTGAGAAGGCGAACAGAGATGATTGTTAATTTTAAGTTTGGGGGTATTGGGTTTAGTCAATAGTGTAGAGCATGTAGTGTAGTTGCATCATATAGAGTAATTTCATGTTACATATAGTTAATTGCATGTTAGTAGTTATTAGTTTAATTTTGCAGTAAATTTTTTCTTTTTGTTTACTTAATATCTGTTTATTTGCATAACATTGCATAATCCCAGGCTTTTAGTTAGTTGAATTCTAATTTGGACAATGATGACATAGAAATTTGATAGATTTTTGAACTTGGTTGATATCTTGAGCTTAGTTATAATTTTATACATGATATAATTCATGCTTGTTGTTTAGATGTTACCAGGTAGCACGCCAATGTTCCTATTTGCTTGTTGGTTAAGATTAGCATGCTTTTCTGCTGAGAGAAAAATGTTGTTTGTAATGATAAAATTGTGTAGGAAGTGAGTAATGACTATGAAGACACTGAAACTCAAGTTTTGGGAACGCATGGGTATGCTTGCTATATATATAAAAAAAAGAGAAAAAGAAAAAGATAAGAATAGAAAAAAAAAGAGAGAAAAAATGAATAATTACTGTGGCTAGTCTTGTTTCGGGGCCTTTGTTACTTGAGTAAGTACACCCGAGGGGATTGTCTCTACACCTAGCGCCCTAAGGTCTTAATGGTCTGGGAGTCGTTGGTTGAAAGCTCGCTAAGGGGTAGCACTGTTAGCCTAATGGAATGAGACATTGCACAGTCATGGGAAATATATATAAAAAAATCAATAAATACCATGGGAAAGTGCGAACATCGCCCTCGTGAGTAAAAATAAGCAAAATAAACCCTTTGTTGAACCTTACCTTGTACTAATGTGTTAGAGTAGTTGTTGCTTCATTTGTATGCATAATTCTTGATTTAAACTTCAATTTTCTGTCTTAAGCAATATAGCATGTGGTATCTTCACCTTTGTCAAGCTTATCTATGAACACATAACACACACAACATCTTTATAGTAGGTTAGGATTCTCTAATTGTATATTATTATGCCTTTAGCTTAGTTTGATGCTTTGTTCTTGGATCTTGATATTTCTCTGAGACATATCTTATTGGAATTCTTAATATGGCTAGAAATCTGGGGATTCATTGTCATAGTAGCGTAGCTTGCATAGCATGTAGATTGCATTATATTGTGTTGCTTAGGGACAAGCAACGATTTAAGTTTGGGGGTATTTGATAAGTTGGTTTTATACCTACTTATCTGGTATCTGTTACTTGAATTAGTTGTTTATACTCATGTTTCTTAGTTACTTTTCATGCATTTTGTGTTTATTTTGTAGATGTTATGCTTGGGAACGATGTGAGTGACTATTGGTATGAAAATGTAAGGAAAAGCGATCCGGATATCATTTGGGCTATCATGTTCATTTCATGTTCTTGGCTTGGAACTTGGACTATGTTGTAGAGCTTCTTCTAAGCTTTTCAGAACATCTTGAATCATTCCAATCGGAGTTCGGATGCAAGAGTTATGACCTTTGTACCAATGAACGTTGAACGTCACTATTTTGGATGGCCATTTGCATAGTTGTCACTTACAATCCAATTTCAACCTTCATCCGGGCATTATTTCTCAATAGTCAAAGAATGAAAGTTGTAGAGCTCGTCGAGAGTTTCGATTTGTTAGGTGGTAGACTTCGTAACTCTTCCTGGATCAAAAGTTATGGCTATTTTACCAGAGGACACTGCAATAGAAAATGGATCGCGCGGGCGCGCGAATTTGTAGTGCATTTCTGCGCGCGACCGCGAGTCCCTGGAGCAAAAAAGTGCAATTTAACACTTGCGCGCAGCCGCGCCTAACTTCAGGCCAATTCTTACGCGGCCGCGCCACTTCTGATGTTGACCAAAGCTGACTTTTCACTAAACAGTGCAATTGAAGCGTAACTGAGAGGGGGGTTCAATTAGGGCTTATATATTAGACGTATTGTCATTATGTAAAGCATATTCCACCCTTGGGGGATTAATCCATATTACATATGCTCTTTTCTTCTCTTTCTTTTTAGATTAGATTAGAACCCTATATTAGATTAGAGTTAAAAATTGAAGCAATTGGAGAGCATAGGAAATTCAGAATTGGAGCAAGAGAGATCATATTTGCATTCCTAATTCCCTAACTTCTCTTTACTTCTATCTTTATTTCTCAATGTGTAATCTATTGTGGATTATGAATTTTGATTCTATGATGAGCTAAATTCTATTTTGAGATTACAATGGAATCTATTGCTTAGTTTATTTTGATATACTTCATTGTTAGTCTTATTGATTGCTATGGGATTGTCTATTAAGATTCATGCTTATTTGTTTAGTTGATTGGCCATCAATTACTGTAATAACCCATATGAACTTGAAAGACGAAGTATGGATTTAGATTTGATCTTGATAGCTTTTGATTGTATGTGCTACATTGTGATGGGATGTATGATTTGTGCTTAGGATAGACATATACCGAAGCACCACTCGTAGTCAATTGAGAATTTGGGCTTAAACCCTAATTATTTGTAAATCACATAGACATATAGTGGTTTAGGTAATGTGGGTATTCATGTGTATTCTATCAACTGTGGATTATATGTGATATGAGTATGGTACATTGAGATATGGCTATACTTTACTTTTGTGTTCTCGACTAACAGTCCGGTATAAGTAATTTGGCTTAACATGAAGTGTGTGGATTTGAATGATTCAATAGGGGAAATTGTAATCTCAAGTCTTCATTATCTAGTCTCATTCTAGGGATAGTTAGTATTATTTAATTTCATAGTTTTCGTCACTATATTCTATCATTTGTTTAAATAAGATTGAAATGGTTATGGGTTAGTGCTTGGTAAACTTTATTAGTTAATTCTCCATGGGAACGATACTTTACTTACTCTTTATTACTTGTTCACCGTGTATACTTGCACACATATATTGATCGGTAAAACGACCAACAATCATCACATGCAAATTAGTTTCTAACACATTATATCATAGTTGAAATCACGATTTGACTTTAAAGTTGTAAACACTAATTCATCATAGGTTCCTTTCAATAACATGCTTATTAACACATGAATACCATACTTGACAGGTATTACAGATTAGAGTAACCATATAAACATGCATCAACTCCCAATTTATTAACAAAACTCGAGACCTACTTTACCGGATCGATCGGTTCTTGCGCTTTGGTTTGTCTTGAGGAGTAGCGCCGCCACGCTTCCTCCTGGTACAAAACAAGACACGATTGCTCCTGCAGAAAACTAGTGTACACACGACTTGCATTAATACGAATAATCATGTAAAACACACATGTTAGTATATGGATAACCAAGTTTGACCCCATATCATAACATTAACATAGGTCACCATCTATTCTCTTTTAATCAAGACTTCAAGTGTTCATTTTATAATTTTCTTTCGTTTAAATGTCAAACACATGCTATGTGGTTCATAGGTCTCTACTTCACATGCTTGTATTTTTTAAATCAAGTATCTCAAGTTATGACGTTCTACTTTATTTATGCTTACCCTCAACCACACATAACTAGTTTCACAATGCATATAACTCACCAGGCCTTCATATCAATCATATTTATATGCATGACACACCTAATCGTGGCATCTCACATACAACTTAAACCTCATAAGCATGTTCGCAAATCTTACTCATAGTGTATATAGAGT
Organism: Panax quinquefolius; assembly: GCA_020205615.1. Classification (NCBI taxonomy): domain Eukaryota; kingdom Viridiplantae; phylum Streptophyta; class Magnoliopsida; order Apiales; family Araliaceae; genus Panax; species Panax quinquefolius. The sequence continues at coordinate 69,681,232 of CM035156.1, read as the reverse complement.
TTGTTTTCAAAACTATAAGTTTTCTTAGAAAAATTTATTCAAGCATGCAAGGTAAGTTCACATATTCCATAACATGCTTCCATAACCACATAATAGGTCACACGGCATGTTTATGAAGTTTAAAACTTAGTTTATACATAGTTCATATACATATAGCTAATATAGTCTTTTACTTGTATTTTCCTTTTAATTCATGCTTGACTACAATGTGCCCTCACCAACAATGTAACCAACATATTGGTCACATTTTAATGTATATCAGAACTTGATACATTCATAACCAAGGTCAGAACATGTTTATCAAAACTAGTTCCCAACTCTTTAAGTCCTCTTTGAATAATCAAACTAAAATAACTTAATCACGGCTCACTATATCCATAGCATCCTCATTCCATGTGTTAAGGTTGTTTATAAGCATATACTAACCAAAGTAGCATGTTCATAATGGAACAAGATTATAAAAATTAGTACACGTGACTGGTAGCCGGCGCGATCTCGGGGTCATGTACTATAGAAGTGGCGCGGGCGCGCCACTTCGAGCAGCAACACAAGCCATGCTAAATCTGCAACCAAACCAACTACAATGCTTCTAAGCATGCAAACAACCTCAAACAACACAATGACATGCTATTCTACATCAATTAACAGAGAATTTCATGAGAATTGCAAGAATTTAACAAAACTTAAACTAAGAACAAAATAGAAATTATAACTCCTTGAATTGGCTAGCCTTCTCTTTGAACCACAACTCACTCACTCTTTATAAATTCTTAAGCAAATATTTCTCAGTAATTGCAATGAGGAAGGTGAGGGTCTCATTTATAGAAGAATGGTTACACAAATAATACAATTACCTCCCGAATCAAACCAAAGGATTACAAGAATGTATAATGGATAAGAGAGAGTTGGTGATTTCACTCATGAATCCCACTCCCCATCCATTCATTAGCTCTATGTTGGGTAATTTTGAGATGAAGATAGAGTAGGCTAGCTAGCTTTTTACGTGGGAAGAAATGAATGGGCTCTTATTATGGGACAAGAATTCACAACACTTGCCAAAAATGTAATGCAACACTTGGTTTATACCATATATACACATAATATGTACTCTGGTTATATAATATGTATTCCCAATTTATTTCGTAGGTTATAATGATTTAATAGGGCATACAATGTATTTCCTTATTACAAGGCATCAAGTAGTGGACATACATATAACCCATGTACATTTTCTATTAACACCAAATACAATTGTGCATTGCTCATTATTTATCACCATAACTGTTATTATTATAATCATAATAACTTAATGAGATCATTAACAATTGATCTTATTACATGTCAATAGGGTATACATGAATGTTTACCCACACACTTCATGTTATATAATATTATTATGCAACTCACTTGAATGCAATAAATCTTAATAAATCTTATATATATATATATATATATATATATATATATATATATATCATATATAGACATATTAATGTGTCACCTTGTACTATATAAAATATATAATTAACTACCATATAATAAAGGTTTACTATATTGCATGTTTGCACAATTTAATCAAGTAAATATATAATCATATTATACTCATTAATCTCCTACTCATTAATTATTATTTATTCATAATAATTATAAATCAACACATTATAAATTTAATTAACCATAATTGCAATTAATCAATATGTTTAAATCTCGCAACTATATTCAAATAAATTGAATATTTTGTTATTAATAATCCTATCAATTCTTTGATATTAAAGTCTTAGGGTTAGTCCACTAATTTAAATAAACTATTAGTGACTCCCTTTAATCATTTCATAAATTCACATAACCACATAAGGTTTAAATAGACTCACAAAACTAACTCATTAAAAATTAAATCACATATTTATTTAATAAGAAGTTTAAAATTCACAGTCATTACATCCATCCCCCCTTATAAAAATTTCGTCCTCGGAATTGTAAAAATAAGATTACTTAAATAAAAAAGGATAATTCACTCTCATTTTCTCTTCTAGTTACCATGTAGCTTCTTCGATTGCGTTATTCCTCCAGAGAATCTTAACGGAGTGGATGATTTTATTCCTCAGCTTATGTTCCTTCCTATCTAGTATCTGGACAGGAACTTTCTCGTACGATAAGTCTTTCTCGACTTGGATTGCTTTATATGAGATAACATGCTTGTAGTCTGGTTTATACGGCCGCAATACTGACACATGAAACACGTTGTGAATGTGCTCAAGTTCAGGAGGTAACGCTACCTCATACGCCACTTCACCGACTCGCCTCAGAATCTCGAATGGTCCTATGAACCTAAGGCTAAACTTGACCTTCTTCCCAAAACGAATCTTCCTTTTATAGGGAGATACTTTCAAAAATGCATAGCTTCCTAATTCAAAATCTTTCTTCTTGCGATGTAAGTCCGCATACTTCTTCTGGCAATCTTGAGCTACTACTAGTCGGGCTCTTATCACTTTGATGATTTCTACCATCTGTTCTACCAACTCTGGTCCCAACAGTCAATGTTCTCCAACTTTGTCTCAGCATAAGGGCGTTCTACATTTCCTCCCATACAGTGCTTCATACGGTGGCATTCCAATAATGGTGTGATAACTATTGTTATATGCGAACTCTTCTAATGGAAGGTGATCCTCCCAACTACCCTTGAAGTCCATCACACAAGCTCGGAGCATGTCTTCAAGTGTTTGAATCGTTCTCTCGCTTTTCCCATCAGTCTGCGGAAGATACGCGGTACTCATTCGTAGTTGTGTCCCTATTCTTTCTTGAAGTCTCTTCTAGAAGTTTGACATGAATCAAGGATCTCTATCTGATACAATCGATACTGGCACCCCATGCCTCGAGATAATTTCCTTGACATATAATTTGGCTAATTGGTCCAAACTATACTTAATCTTAATCGGCAAAAAGTGAGCTGACTTAGTAAGACGATCTACAATCACCTATATGGTGTCGTGCCCTTTCTGCATTGCCGGAAAGTCCCACCACAAAGTCCATTGTGATGTGCTCCCATTTCCATTCTAGAATCTCTAATGGTTGTAATAACCCGCTTGGTCGTTGGTGCTCTGCCTTGACTCTCTGACAAGTTAGACATCTGATTACGCATTCTGCAACCTCTCTCTTCATGTTTGGCCACCAGAAGTGGTGACGCAAATCTTGGTACATCTTTATGCTTCTTGGGTGTATCGAATATCTCGTACTGTGCGCTTCTTGGAAAATCTCTTCTCTCAGTTCTGGTACTAACAGTACCCAAATTCGTCCTTCAAATCTTAGCAGTCTAGTGCTATCAATCTTAAATTTCAATTCATCACCTTCAATTAATCGCTTCTTGGTGTTATTACAATCTTTGTCCTTTTCTTGTGCCTCGTTAACCTTATCCAATAAAGTCGGGCTCGCTGCCACTGTAAATAATTGTTCGTTGGTCTCCATCGGATACTTAACCTCCAAGTCTAGTTGTTCTAAATCTTTCACCAATTCTTCTTGAATGGTCAACTTGAATAACATCTCTCTGCCTTTTCTACTCAAGGCATCTGCCACTACATTTGCTTTTCCTGGATGGTACAAAATTTCACAATCATAATCTTTGATCAACTCTAGCCATCGGCCACTCGTGTTTAACTCTTTCTGCGTGAAGATATACTTCAGACTCTTGTGATCCGTATATATCTCACACTTCTTGCCATACAAATAATGCCTCCAAATCTTCAAGGCAAAAACTACCGCTGCTAACTCCAGGTTATGAGTCGGATATCCCTTCTTATAATCTTTCAGCTAACGTAAAGCGTACGCAATGACCCTGTCATATTGCATCAGTTTACAGCTAAGACCCTTGTGTGATGCATCACTATACACTATAAACCCTATTGTGTTGTCCAGTAAGGCCAACACAGGTGCTTGACTAAGCCTCTTCTTCAATTCTAGGAAACTTTCTTCACACTTTTTTTCCAAACAAACTTAATTGTCTTTCTGGTAAGATTGGTCAATGGCGATGCTAATTTCAAAAAATCCTGAATAAATCTTCGATAGTATCCCGCCAATCCTAAGAAACTCCTAATTTCTATTGGCGTCTTCGGCTGCTCCTAATTGATAACCTTTTTTACCTTCGTTGGATCCACCAAAACACCATTCTTGTCGATAACGTGCCCTAAAAACTGCACTCTCTGCAACCAAAACTCACACTTGGAGAATTTTGCATACATCTTTTCCCTCCTTAATGTCCCCAACACTATCTAAGATGCTCGGCGTGTTCTTCCTCTGTCTCTGAATACACTAGAATGTCATCGATGAATACGACAACAAATTCATCCAAATACTATTTGAACACTCTGTTCATCAAATCCATAAATGTTGCTACCGCGTTCGTCAATCCAAATGACATTACCAGAAACTCAAAGTGTCCATACCGAGTTTTGAATGCCGTCTTTGGAATGTCTTTCGGCCTCACTTTCAGCCGGTGATAACCAATCCTCAAGTCAATCTTTGAAAAGTACTTCGCCCCCTTTAACTGATCAAACAAATCGTCTATCCTGGGCAACAAGTACTTGTTCTTAATGGTGACCTTGTTCAACCCTCGGTAGTCAATACAAAGTCTTAGCGACCCATCTTTCTTCTTTACGAATAAGACTGGTGCTCCCCACGGTGATACGCTTCTGGTTAAATGTATCCCTTTATCTAACAACTCTTGTAATTGAGTCATCGGTTCTTTCATATCTCTAGGTGCCGTACGATATAACACTTTGTATCCCAGGTCGCATCAGTGCCAAATCAATAACAAACTCAATCTCTTTATTCGGCGGAAATCCTGAAATCTCATATGGGAAGACATCAATGAAATCCCTTACAATAGGTATCTGACTCAGTTCACCCTCGACTCGTCGAGTATCAACCACGTGAGCCAAATAACCTATACAACCCTTCCTAAGAAATCTCTACGCTTGCACCACTGTCAAACAATGAGATTGCCTCGGCAATTTACTACCATAAAATACCACCTTCGACTTATTTGGAGTCTTAAGGTGTACACACTTCTTCTTACAGTGTATAACTGCTCCATGAACCGATAACCAATCCATTCCAAGGATTACATCGAACTCCCCCAAACAAATCGGTATCAAATCAACTTTGAGCTTAAGTCCTCGCAATTCGGTATAACAATTCCTATGAATGTATTCTACGGGAATAATTTCTTTGTTTGCTACTTCTATGTTCATAGGGAGTTCTAATCTCTCACAGGGTAAGTCTAACTGTTTAGTAAATTCTTCGGAAACAAAAGAGCAGGTAGCACCCGAATCAAACAACACGTATGCATCTATATCATTGATCGGAAAGATACCTGACACCACGTCCTTAGACTCCACCGCATCTTGTATGGTTATGTTGAACTTTCGTGACGTTGGTATGTTGGCTTGACTGGCTGGCCCTCCAATGTTAAGCCCATTGTTGTTATTGTTGTGGTTGTCGCTAACTGCATCGCTATTTCTCTTCGGGCAGTCCTTGATTTGATGGTTTGTGGTTCCACACGAGAAATATGATCCCTTCTTCTTAGTCGGACATTGAGGAGCCATGTGCCCCGGTTGTCAACAACGATAACAAACACTCTTTCCCTTCATGCATTCCCCCGAGTGATTCCTCCCACAGTTGTTTCACTTCATACTTTTCTTGGCCTCGCCCAAACTTATTACCTCCAGAGGATTAGCTCTCCGTCCATTTACGCTTGTTGGGGTTGCTGCTTCCGTTGTTTCCCCCTTTCTGTCCTTCCTGACCGGTCTTCTTTTCATGTTTGAATCGAGAGATGGCTTCATTGCCTCCTTCGGCAATGATAGCCCTTTCCAATAAATCAGAGTAAGTCTTAATCTTTAATACAACCACTGTTTTCTGCACCCATGGTTTCAGTCCTAATTCGAACCTCCTTACCTTCCTAGCCTCCGTGTCAACCTGATGTGAAGCAAATCGGGCCAACTCATTAAATTTTTCCGCATACTCCATGACAGACATACTACCTTGCTTCAGTTCCATAAACTTAACTTCCATATCATGTTGCATATTCTCCGAGAAGTAATTCTCGAGGAATAGCTCCTTAAATCTATCCCTAGGAATAACTCCTTCGTCTGTTCGTCCCTTATTAGCTTTCCACCAATAGTTAGCTTCGCCCTTCATCATGAAAGTTGCAAAAACTCGTGTTTTGTGCTTCAGCCACTCGTGCGACCTCAAACACCTTCTCCATTTCTTCTATCCATGCCTGGGCTTCAATTGGGTCCAAGGTTCCCTGGAACTCCGGTGGTCCTACCAATTTAAAGTCCTTAAAGCTAGCCAAGTGATGTCCTGATCGCCTGCAAGTTTGTCTGCATTTTGTTTGCATTGCCTCAGTTAACAGGTTAACGAAGTTCTGCATTGGATCGACATTTCCCCCTCCACCATTGTTAATGGATCCTTCCTCCCTCTAGTTCCGCAGTAGTCTCCTAGGCGGGATGATCTAAGGAAAGGAAGAAAACTATTAGGCTTTATGTGATATGCTATCCATTTTAGCATTAAAAAGTTTAAGATGTTTAACTATCATTTTTGATTCAAATAAACAACTTAAATATCACAATAAAACTCGATGGATTTCCTCAAACCATCACTTACATACTCTACTTGAGTTTTCTACTAAGGTTATAACCTAGGTTTCGCATTCCTAATGTTTATAACCTACAGCTTTGATACAAACTTGTGACACCCCCGAATCCGAGTCCTCTGACCCCGGTCCGGTCGTCACGATAAAATACAAACATCTACCTCTAAACAACATACGATACCTAAAATGTGGAATATAATAAAAGCATACGTCGTTCATTCAAAAGGTGTTACAAATCCCAGATTGGATAACCTTAATACAATCTTATAACTAAATCCTACATCTTTCCTTTACCCTTGTCCTTTCCTGAGTTCTCGGACTTAACTGCAATATAATTCATGATATAGCAAGAATGAGCAACAAGTTTGCTCAGCAAGTTTAAATACAACAATAAGGATATATCATGATGAATGGAAAAATATTTGACAATAAATTCAACAATATGAATATCTGAGGGATTCAACAATATGAATATTAGAAGCATAGTCAAGTAGACTTTGAATTATGTCTTAGTGATCTGGGTTGTAATATCATAGATCCATAACACTTAGACGCTCAAAATTGATGTTTTTTATAAATTTGGAAAAGTTAGGAAATGTTGACTGACAAGCAAATGCCAGGGCTTCTAGATCGGTGTGTTTTAGGTGTTATGTGTATGTTATGTTTTAGATCTATTCTTTGATGTTATGGCTTTAATCTGAGACTTGAATCAACCTCAGATCATGTTTAGATTTCAAGATATGGTCGATTCGAAATATCGTGGACACGAACCTGAAAGTCTGGATTCTGGGCAGCCAGTTTCGAAACTCAAACAACCATTTTCTCCTTAGTGATTTAATCTTGTGGCGACATGACGTGTTACACATATCAGCTTTTATATTACTCAGATCATTAACATAATGCAAATAAATCATGGTCAAACTAAGTTGACATGCTGCACCAAGAACAATGCGGAAAAACACGATTGTTAAGCGAACACGTACTGACAAGTACTTTAGAGAAAAATAGTTTTAAATTATTAAAAATACAAAATAAATTCTTAAAAATCATTTTAAACCCTAAAAATTAGTTTTTAATTATTTAGAGTATATTTCATAAATATTTAATATTTTTGGAATATAAATGGTATTTAATTTATTTAATTATAATATTAAATAAATTATTTAAAAAAATGATTTTAATACTTTAAAAATCATGAAAAATTATATTATGGTATAAGAAAATATTTTAAGTTATTTTAATAAGTTTTGATATTTTGTGATGAATTTCATTAATAAATTAATATTAATGGTAATTAATTTATTTAATAAATGCATTAAATAAATTATGGAAAAATAGATTAATGCTTTAAAAATTATATAAAAATAATGTAAGTGTTATAAAATTATTTTAAGTTATAAAATATAACTTTTGATATTTTGTCATGAAAATATTAATATTTTAATATTAATAGCAATTATCGGATAATGGATTTAAGTATTTAAAATCATATAAATATGATTATGATTTTAAGGTATTAAAAAAATACTTTGTAATATTATAAATATATTATAATATTGTGTTATGATTTCCATTAATATTTAGTATTAAATAAATATTAATGATAATGAACTTAAGTAGTATTTAATGCATATAAATATGATATTATTGATTGAAAAATCATAATAAATGGTAATAATTATCGAAAAATTATTATGGGCTTATGAAAATTATTTTGACTAATTAATAAATTACCTAAGATAATTGTTAAGTGTTTAGGCAGAGTTTAATTGAACTTAAACTCGATTTTTCGACTATCAAGCTAGTAGTCGGGAAGTCCTAATAGTCTTAGAACTCAACTCATTCGCAATAGTTTGACTTGATATTAGGTCTTATGTGCTGTATAGACTGATAGGATTATGTGGTAATATGTTTAGGTTATTTTATACTGTGACGATATTATTCTAATATTTGGAGATCGGTATTATCTATATTAGGTCTTCGGATAAAGCTAAGTTATATTTTGTAACGGTAATTAACGGAACAGACAAGTTTTTCTTAACTCTACTAAGAGTTGTTTCATTCAGATATGCTTATGGTTAATCATTCAATTGCCATTGTGAATTATCTTATGTACATATTGCATGTATAAGTCGGTATGAAAATTCGATCACCTTCATTATCGTTCGGTTGGATATATTTGTTCATGTTTAATACTTGTTCACCGAAAAGTTTGTTCGTCTTAATTCACAACTACATTGTTTTGAATTATAGTCGACTTATTATTGAGACTCTTTCAATCATGATATATCCTTAAATAAATTTTAAACTTCTTTGAAGCAACTTTTATGCTCACCCTTGCTATATCATGATAAAACATTGCGATTAAAGTGAATCGTCGGATATAAGGAAAGGTTAAAGATGAGTTTGTTAGATAGGATAATGAATTGTGTATAAGTTATGGTTACTACTTAGTGTATAATGATTAATGTATAAACAATTTATGTTTATATCTTCCTCAATAGTTAGAACTAGTGTACCCGGATCCGCGTGGTGATTTAGGACCCGGATTGGGGGCGTATTATTTGGTTTTATGTTATTAATTAATTGTAAGTATAATTAGGGATAACCCTAATTGATTAATTAGAAAGCCTTAATTTCTAATATTGGAAACCGTAATGTATAATTAGGGAAGACCTAATTGGTAATTCAGTGATTTGAATGTTAATTATAAAATATTAATCCAATTTAAAACCCCTAATGTGATTAGGGAACCTTAATATAATTAGGAGATCCTAATTATAAATTAGAAACCTTAATCTCTATTTTAAAACCTAATTAGTAAATACTAGAATATAAATTTGTGTAACCTTAGGGTTAAACCCTATGGGACAAACCGTAAGGGCTAAAACCTAATGATTGTGAGAAGTTACCAAGTTGACATTCACTTTATAAGTCAAATGACCAAACTACCTTTTCTAATATTATAATGAGGTGGAGTGTAGATCTAACCCTACTTGTGGTTGGTAACTAACCATATGCTAGCCATGTGGTCTAGTAATCCACTTTAATCAACAACTACCAGCCATCTTGCATCCTACAAATTCATTGAACCTAAGATCAAAGTTAAAAAGTAAGGAAATTCACTTACTTTACTTTTCAACCTAGCCAAGACCTTCTCTCTCTAAAAATTTGAAAATGTAGAGTGAGAGTGAGTGATAAGTTAAGCCAATGTCAGCCTTTAGCTTGCCAAGAACAAACATCAAGGTCAGAATTAAGATCAAGCTCAAAAAGGAGGTATAAAACCCTAAAAGTTTATATTAGTGATCTGGGTTGTAATATCATAGATCCATAACACTTAAATGCTCAAAATTGATGTTTTTTAGAAATTTGGAAAAGTTAGAAAATGTTGACTGACAAGCAACTGTCAGGGCTTCTAGATCGGCGTGTGTTAGGTGTTATGTGTATGTTATGTTTTAGATCTATTCTTTGATGTTAGGGCTTTAATCTGAGACTTGAATCAACCTCAGATCATGTTTAGATTTCAAGATATGACCGGTCAAAGTACGTTGACTGAACACAAAGTCTGGTTTCTGGGCAACCCATATTTCCCAAAAACTCTAACAACCATTTTCTTGGATTCAGATCATGCCATTGTTTGTGTTTTAGTCAGTGTTAGTGATTTAATCTTGTAGCCTGACATGCGTTCTACACATATCAGCTTTTATATTACTCAGATCATGAACATAATGCAAATAAATCATGTTCAAACTAAGTTGACCGATCTACTTGAAGAACAATCTGGAAAACCCAGATTGTTCATGAACACGTACCTGACAGGTACTTTGACCAGCAATGATTTCTTATATTTGTTGTTGTTAGACTAGATTGATGATATAGAATAGTAGTCTGACATCCCTTCTACATGTTGGAACTTCTAGATCACAGAAAGCAAACATAAGACTCAATCTATAATGACCCAATGTAGGTACCTCGACCCTGCTTGAGTTTACAGAACATTAATACTACAACATTAGAGAAAATCAAGCCCAAAATCATTAACAACACCTGATTTAAATATGGTAAAACTTAGCACCTTAGCAATTGACAATGAGTTACGGGTTTTGATGAAGAACATCTATAGCGACCAGTTACATTGCTATAGGGCCCTTTAGCGACAAAGCCTAAAATTAGTTTTAATTATTTAGAGTATATTTCATAAATATTTAATATTTTTATACTTTATACTTATTATTGAGGACTCTTTCGATCATGATATATCCTTAAATAAAATTTAAACTTCTTTGGGCGACTTTAATACTCACCTTCGCTATATCATGATAAAACATTGCAGATTAAAGCTGAATCACGGTAAAAAAACAGATCCCTAGCTTTAGTTTACATGTGCAGATAGATTGGTAACAATAATGTATGATAAAATTTTTATATGTCAGATAGGATAATGAATTGTGTATAAGTTATGGTTACTCGACCTTGGGATTAGTGTATAATGATTAATGTATAAACAATTTATGTTTATATCTTCCACAATAGTTAGAACCAGTGTACCAGATCCGTGGTGATTTAGGACCCAGATTTGGGGGCACTACAATATACCTGGGGTACTCTCCTATCCTAAAAGGTGTGTTATTTCAGTCTGAGAATCCTTACCATTAATTGGTTTGGATAACTTTTATAAAACTTTATGCACTCATCTGACCGAACAAAGGTTCAAACTTTATCTGACATAGTTCAAGAATTATAGAACTTTAAATGATGTACAAGTCCAAGACTGTACGAACTCAAGTGCACTAAGTGTGAATATCAATAATATCGATGTGGAAATTGTAAAGTAATTAAAACCACTTAATAGCATGCTTGGAAATAAAGTTAAAGCTTAAATGAATAACTTTTAATTCAACAATAACCTGCTTAATACAATATGAGAAGGATAGGAAACTTTCACAAAATTCAAAGTTGTGTAAGTTAGGAAACTTACCTCAAGCGTAGTTTACCAAAGTAAAGCTTAATATCAATCTAATGCACTATGATATCCTATTCATGTATAATCACATTAGTTATACAAGTTCAACATGTACACCTATTATCTTAACTTATTATCATACACAAGTGTACTTTATCAATACTAACATATATTGCTAGTCTTCTAGTCGCATAATCTTATACGTATGTCATCACATACAAATTAGTTTCTAACACATTATGTCATATTTGAAATCACGATTTGACTTTAAAGTTGTAAACACTAGTTCATCATAGGTTCCTTTCAATAACATGTTTATTAACACATGAATACCATACTTGACAGGTATTACAGATTAGAGTAATCATATAAGCATGCATCAGCTCTCAATTTATTAACAGAACTTAGACCCTCGCAGACCCACAAGCGCGGTTTAACCGATTGTCCCGCGAAAACCAAGGTAATAATACACGACTTGCATAATCTGAATAATCATGCAAACACACATGTTAGTATGTGGATAACCAAGTTTGACCCCATATCATAACATTAACATAGGTCACCATCTATTCTCATTTAATCAGACTTGACATTTCATAATTTTCTTACGTTCGAAACATCAAACACATGTACTGTGGTTCATAGGTCTTTACTTCACGTACTTGTTTTGTTAAATCAAGTATCTCAAATTATTATTATTTATGCTTACCCTCAACCACACTTAACTAGTTTCACAATGCATATAACTCACTGAGCCTTCATATCAATGATGTCACACCTAATTTGGTGTCTCATATACAAGTTAAAACCTCATAAGCATGTTGCAAATCTTACTTTCATGGCGTATATAGAGTTTGTTTTCAAAACTTTAAGTTTTCATTAGAAAACTTTATTCAAGCATGCAAGGTAAGTTCATATTCCAATACAACATGGGCATGTCTTTATAGTTCACCCATCTTAATAATTATTATTATTCTTAAATTGATAAAAGGTTAAAGTTAAGGGTGATATTTGAAAATTTTGCAAAGTAAGCAAGTTGATAAAATATTCGTTGTGTTGGGGAATATTAAGATTGGTGGGGAATATTCTTACTTCTGATCATTAGTGGACTCCTGATTAGTTAGAAAATAACATAAATATCTTTTATAAAAATAACGTTTCTTAGTCTATCGATGGTAAAAGTACGATGTCTGGCGTTGTATCCCTGTTTTACTCTATTATTATCTTACAACTCTTGTAATTTTATCGCTCATACGTCAAATGTAGAAAGTTATAAATTTCATAAACCACTTAATGGATTTACGGAAATAAAGTTAAGCTTAAATGAATAACGCCAAGTTAGCGATAACACTAATACAATATTATTGTAAAATCAATGCCTTTATGATATCATGAAGTATGCATAATCACATTAGTTATAAGTCATCAATACGACATACTTATCTAAAGTTCTTAATAAAATTATTTCCATACTATTTAGGGAGAACCTCAATGACTATAGACCACCATTCTATTCTCCTGTTACCCCCGCCAACCCAAATACACTCTTATTACCTCGAAAGGAATTGTGAAGCAAATAGGGTGAGCAATTAATCTGAGCCCAACTAAGAAGAATATCATGACTAAAGATAATTTACATCATCAATAGCCTTCATCAGTAATAATTCAGAGATTTAGAACATATGGTAGATGATAAAACTTTTCAACCATAGTTCCAGCGGAACGAGCAATCCATTAGAAGAGTCAAATAGACCACCAGGTCTATTATCTTCTCCATGTTAAAAGTTCACCAATAATGTTTTATCCCTGTAACATCAATCAACAATTCCTGTCCACAATCATATGAATAACTCATAGTCATAATTGTGATTCTAAATTCCTCTTCGCACTCAAGACGAAGATAATTTTCATCACCTATCTTCACCTGAAACATCAAAAGTAATGGTTATCACAATTCTTGTTCATAATCATACTAATAAATTTATCTTTGCACTACGGGCCAAAGATATTCATTAATAATTCATCTTTGCTCTACAAGCCAAAGACATACAACTGTATTATAAAAGAGTCAAGTAGAGCATGATATCTACTATCTTCTACGAATTAAAAGTGTATGATCAATATTTTATCGCTGAGACTCAGCTTAATAAATAATCCACATCATCGAATCATCCCTGCACTACGGCCAAGGATATTCATGTAATCATCAATGGTCATGATTATACCGAATAATCCTAGTTATAATCATACTTTTACCACATTATCTATAACATTACGGGTCATGATTATACCGAATGATCCGTGGTCATAATCATACCAATAAACAATTCATCTATGCACATAAGCTAAAGATACTCATCAATCAATAGTTCATCTTTGCATGTAAGCCAAAGATATACAACTGTAAAGCCAATAATCAACAGTCCATTTATTCACGTAAGCCAAAGATGACTTTCATCACAATATAAGCATGAGGATGATGACAATGATATAAGCATTAATCAAACGAAAACAAGGATAAATATCAAAGATTTTAAATTTATCCAAATATTATCAATCACTTAATAAACTCATAATCTAATATTATTAATATTATAACAATATTTTAATCACTTCTTAAACTTATAAACAATTTATTTCAATTGTTTATACTTTACCAAATAATGCATTTAATCATTCAAAATGCCATACTCATAAGATTTCATCACCAATGATCAAATCCCTTATCAAAAATCTGCATATACCTTATATAGGATTTTCAAGCCCTAAAATCCTATTTACCAATTCTTCAACTTCACATAACATATTTAACTCATATATTCGTAACTAAACTATTTTCATGAAAAATTACCAAATCAACTTGTTATTTTTCTATCCTTTTCCCAAACATATATACATATATTTCATACACAACAAGTATTTTTTTTAAAATTTTTCAACTCCCTTAAGTATTTTTCAAAAATTAATTTCTAATTAATTCCTTAATAAATTAGCTATCTCAAGTTTAACTCCAGAAATTCCCAAATCTTGGCAGGATCTTACACATGTTAACGTGAGCTTTCGGTTTAAATTTCATGGTCATCGGAGTTATAGAACTCCGGTTATAGCATTTTTCGTCGAAAAAACCTAAATATTGAAATAGTCATAACTTGCTCATTTTAAGTCGGAATGAGCTCATCGGACAGGAGGTAATTTATACCATATATTTCCATGTCCCAAAAGGCCAGAATTTTTCTCACAAATTATGTGGCCGAAAATGCCCTTTTAAATTTATGGGTAGTAGCTTTTTGGTATTTTGCAGTTTTTGACTCCTTCGCTAAAATCAATCCACACGAAAATCCACAACACCTTTTCCAGTGATTCCACTTGGATAAGTTAGAAAACTCATAGATCTAACTTTAAAACTTAACCACACTCAAAAATTCGAAATATAATAGGAGATATGATCAATTGAATTTCATGTTCCATTTTCACCAAAAATCTGATTTTCAACTCTTTGTGATTTCTAAGAAACTTTCATGTTTTCACATAATAACCAACATAACTCATCATAACACTTACTAATACTACATATACCCATGATTTTCATTAGTCCAACACTTTTATTATGACTTTCATCATAAACCACGTAAATAGATCATTTTCAAAATTTAATAAGGAATGAATACAAATGATCATTCACCATGCATGTGGTAATCCACATAGACAGGTTATTCCAACAAAATAATAAAGAATGGAATAATAGAAGGATTCACCATGCGTGCGATAGATCGCATGATATAGGTTATTCCCAATGAATAATAAATAATGGAACCAGTCCCAGGCGTAAATGCATGACGTGATATATTTCGACAGAATAATAAAAATGGAACCAGGTCTGGCATAAACGCACAGAAAAGATATTCCGACAGAATAATAAATAATGGAACCAGGTCCGGCGTAAATGCACAGACAGGATATTTCGACAAAATAATAAAGAATGGAATAACAACAGAAATCATCATGCATGCGATAGACCGCACAAACAGGTTTTTCCAACAGAATAATAAATAATGGAACCAGTCCCACGTAAATGCACGAGATGTGATATTACGATAAAATAATAAATAATGGAACCCGAATGCAACGTAAGCGCTTGCGACATGATATTAAACAGAATAATAAATAATGGAACCGAGTCCGGCGTAGAACGCACAAAAAGGATATTCCAACGAAATAATAAAGAATGGAATAACAATGAAATCACCACGTAAATGCGATAGACCATACATAAAAGTTATTCCAACCGAATAATAAATAATGGAACTAGGTCCCATAGATAAATGAACAAACGATATATTCGAATAATAATAATAATGAATGGAATAAAAAAGAATTTCACCATGTATGAGATATTTCACATAAACAGTTATTCTAACAAAATAATAAAGAATGGAATAACGTAAGAATTTCACCATGTATGTCGATACTTATGAATAAAGTTATTCCACATATAATAATAAAGAATGGAATAACAAAAGAATTTCACCATGTATGCGGTACTTACATGTAGACAAAGTTATTCCAACATAATAATAAAGAATGGAATAATAGAAGAATTTCACCATGTATACGGTAATCCGTGTATACAGATTATTCCAATAGAATAATAAGGAATGGAATAACAATAGCTCTCTTCATGAATACGAAAGAAATAATACCCCTTATGAGTACAACAAATAATATCCCTTACCTTAGAAGAACTGGATATTGGAAAAGTGAGGTAGCAGACTTCTCTTCTTCTTTCTCTCTATAATTTCTCTCTCTAGAGTTTCAGTGAATTCGTAAGAAATAATGAAGGAATGAGCTTCTATTTATAGGAGAATAGACTGAATAGTAACTAATTCATGAACGGTCCAGATTGATTTACTTTTAAATGGACGATCCATATTGATTTACTATTAAAACTTAAAGCAACGGTCCATACTAATTCACTATTAAAACTTTAAACCAGCTGATCCATATTGATTTAATATTAAAACTTTAAACAAACGATCTATATTGATTTACTATTATAATTTCAATCAACGGTCAGAAAAATTAGCACATCTCCTCATGGAATAATATTGTGCCCAAAAATGATTTGGACCGAAAAGAAATATATTTTTTGGGTGAATAGTACCCCGTGCATAGTACTTCGGGAATAGTAACCCCGTGAATAATACCCCGACATAAAAAGTGGCCCAAATACCCGAGTGAACAATACTAGAGTGAATAGTAACTCGTGTATAGTACTCTGACATGAAAAGTGTCCCAAATACCCGGGTGAATAATGCTAGAGTGAATAGTAATCGGGTGAATAGTAACCCATGAATAGTAACTCGTGAATAGTATTCCAACAGGAAAAGTGCCCCGAATACCCGATTGAACAATATAACCTCCAGACATCAATTATTATCGAAATAAATATCGATTTCTACTAACACTAATAATTCCCACACAATGGAACTATCAATTTC
The DNA here is from genome assembly GCA_020205615.1 of Panax quinquefolius. Taxonomy (NCBI): domain Eukaryota; kingdom Viridiplantae; phylum Streptophyta; class Magnoliopsida; order Apiales; family Araliaceae; genus Panax; species Panax quinquefolius. Next base: position 69,664,125 of record CM035156.1, on the reverse strand, counting down.
ATCTTTAATCAACACGAACTTATTCATCATTAATATTATAATTCACAATATTTAACAACTAGGTTGTTCCTAGGAAAAAAAGGGCTTTCCAATAAGGATTTCTCCTTATTGGCGCGCAATTAGGTGACCAAACCTCTCCTTGACAGAACTTCTAGACATTGTAAATATTACAATTTAATAATATGAATAACTTTGTCGTCTCAATTTTTAATTTAATAATATATCATATTATGTAGATGATACTATGACAATAATCGAATCAATAATATGAGAGATATGATGCAGCACTTACTATAGCAATAATTGAGTATAACTGAGGGACTTCTTACATAAGCATCAATAATCAATACCGTGTGCTACTATGCAACCACGCGTATTTTACTAACGATTATTTTATAACAACTTGCTTACTTTGCAAAATTTTCACATTACACCCTTAACTTTAACCTTTTATCAATTTAACCATTTACTAAATAGAATAATTATAAGAAAATTGAATACTTTCATTTCATAAAATTTGTGGTCTCACAATCTCCCCTCCTTATGAAATTTTGCCCTCGAAATTTACGTACCTGATAGTTCGAAGAGATGAGAATACCTTGCTTTCTTTTCGGATTGTACCTTCCCGGTTATATACTCTTTATCATGATATTTCCATTGCTCATCTCCTGTATTTTAGATATCATTCTAGAATATATCTTCAAAATAAAGGTTAATTGACATATCACAATTTGTCAACTTATCAAGTAACAATTTCACTTTAGGTAAGTCACACACTAAGCGAAGTATATAACTTCGCTCTCCCTCCTAGTTCTGAGACTCTTATCTCCACCAAATGACCATATCCCTAAGCTCGATACCATTTGTGACGCCCCAAAATAGGTCCACACGGCCCATTCTGAGTCGCCAGATATCACTCCATAAAAATCAAATACAAACTTCATTTATACAACTGTTGAATTGTCGTGCAGAGTACGACAACAGATAAGCTGTGAGTTTCAATACAAAATCTATGAAACTCTCATGGTGCCTCAACCACAATACCTTACAAAGGAACTTTACATAAAAGTACAAATCAAAACTGCTTTAGAAATTAAAATCTTTGGGAAGTGCTCAAGGAAACCTTCGTACATAGGAGGCCACGAATCTAAGTTATGATAGATATCATATGTCCAGAGAATTATCCTTGGTTGACCCATTAGACCCCAAAGAAAAATGAAAAGATTACTATCTTGTTCCTTCCAATGGTGAGTCTTCTCTTAACATATAACTATCTCCACTATCTACAATTGAACATTATGTTTCAACCAAACTCCAAGATCATATAGGTAGTGCTCGTAGATATACTCAGCAAGTGGATGTGCACAACTCTGTCTTATGATAACACGAGGTTATACGTCATTAGACATCTTGTATGATAGTGGCAAAACACCCTTCCAAAGTTGGGTTCACCTCACCCTATTTGGTTCACCAAAATTAAATATCAAATGATGTATACAATACGACACACTTATCTAAAGTTCTTAATAAAATTATTTCCATACTATTTAGGGAGAACCTCAACAGCTATAGACCACCGTTATACTCTCCTGTTACCCCCGCTCGACCCAGCTACACTCTTATTACCTGAAAGGAATTGTGAAGCAAAAAGGGTGAGCACAACTAGCCTAGTAAAGAATATCATGACTAAAGATAATTTACATCATCAATAGCCTTCATCAGTAATAAATCAGAGATTTAGAACATATGGTAGATGATAAAATTTTTCAACCATAGTTGCAACAGAACGAGCAATCCATTAGAAGAGTCAAATAGACCATCAGGTCTATTATCTTCTCCATGTTAAAAGTTCACCAATAATGTTTTATCCCTGTAACATCAATCAACAATTCCTGTCCACAATCATATGAATAACTCATAGTAATAATTGTGATTCTAAATTCCTCTTCGCACTCAGGACGAAGATAATTTTCATCACCTATCTTCACCTGAAACATCAAAAGTCATGGTTATCACAATTCTTGTTCATAATCATACTAATAAATTTATCTTTGCACTATGGGCCAAAGATATTCATTAACAATTCATCTTTTCTCTACAGGCCAAAGACATATAACTGTATTATAAAAGAGTCAAGTAGAGCATGATATCTACTATCTTTTACGAATTAAAAGTGTATGATCAATATTTTATCATTTGAGACTCAAACAATAAATAATCCACATCATCGAATCATCCCCGCACTACTGGCGAGGATATTCATGTAATCATCAATGGTCATGATTATACCGAATAATCCCTAGTTATAATCATACCAATAACTGTCCATCAATGCACTACGGCCAATGAGGACTTTTACCACATCATCTATAACATTACGGGTCATGATTATACCGAATGATCTCTGGTCATAATCATACCAATAAACAATTTATCTATGCACATAAGCCAAAGATACTCATCAATCAATAGTTCATCTTTGCACGTAAGCCAAAGATATACAACTGTAAAGCCAATAATCAACAGTCCATCTATGCACGTAAGCCAAAGATGACTTTCATCACAATATAAGCATGAGGATGATGACAATGATATAAGCATTAATCAAACGAAAACAAGGATAAATATTAAAGACTTTAAATTTATCCAAATATTATCAATCACTTAATAAACTCATAATCTAATATTATTAATATTATAACAATATTTTAATCACTTCTTAAACTTATAAACAATTTATTTCAATTGTTTATACTTTACCAAATAATGCATTTAATCATTCAAAAATTCCATACTCATAAGATTTCATCACCAATGATCAAATCCCTTATCAAAAATCTGCATATACCTTATATAGGATTTTCAAGCCCTAAAATCCTATTTACCAATTCTTCAACTTCACATAACATATTTAACTCATATGTTCGTAACTAAACCATTTTCATGAAAAATTACCAAATCAACTTGTTATTTTTCTATCCTTTGCCCAAACATATATACATATATTTCATACACAACAAGTATTTTTTTATAATTTTTCAACTCCCTTAAGTATTTTTAAAAAATTAATTTCTAATTATTTCCTTAAGAAATTAGCTATCTCAAGTTGAACTCCAGAAATTCCCAAATCTCGGCAGGATCTTACACATGTTAACGTGAGCTTCCGGTTTAAATTTCATGGTCATCGGAGATATAGAACTCTGGTTATAGCGTTTTTCGTCAGAAAAACCTAAATATTGAAATAGTCATAACTTGCTCAATTTAAGTCGGCATGAGCTCATTTTTGGACAGGAGGTACTTTATATCATATATTTCCATGTCCCAAAAGGCCAGAATTTTTCTCACAAATTAAATGGCCGAAATTGCCCTTTTAAATTTATGGGCAGTAGCTTTTTGGTATTTTGCAGTTTTTGACTCCTTTGCTAAAATCAGTCCACACGAAAATCCACAACACCTTTTCCAGTGATTCCACTTGGATAAGTTAGAAAACTCATAGATCTAACTCTAGAACTTGACCACACTCAAAAATTCAAAATATAATAGGAGATATGATCAATTGAATTTCATGTTCCATTTTCACCAAAAATTTGATTTTCAACTCTTTGTGATTTCTAAGAAACTTTCATGTTTTTACATAATAACCAACATAACTCATCATAACACTTACTAATACTACATATACCTATGATTTTCATCAGTCCAATGCATTTATTATGACTTTCATCATAATCCACGTAAACAGATCATTTTAAAAATTTAATAAGTAATGAATACAAATGATCATTCACCATGCATGTGGTAATCCACATAGACAGGTTATTCCAACAGAATAATAAAGAATGGAATAATAGAAGGATTCACCATGCGTTCGATAGGCTGTATAGATAGGTTATTCCCAACAGAATAATAAATAATGGAACCAGGTCCGGCGTAAACGCACAGACAGGATATTTCGACAGAATAATAAAAATGGAACCAGGTCTGGCATAAACGCACAGAAAATATATTTCGACAAAATAATAAATAATGGAACCAGGTCCCAAAGTAGAACGCACGCACGTGATATTAAACGAGAATAATAAAGAATGGAATAACAACGAAATCATCATGCATGCGATAGGCGCATGCAGAAAGTTTATTCAACGAATAATAAATAATGGAACCAGTCCCACATAAACGCACGCAGCGGATATTCTTCGAGAATAATAAATAATGGAACCAGTCCCAAAGATAAATGCACATATGTGATATTCCGACAAAATAACAAAGAATGGAATAACAACAGAAATCACCATGCATGCGATAGATCATAGACGACATGATTATTCCAATGAATAATAAATAATGAAACCAGTCCCACAAATGCACGAGACGTGATATTCTCGACGAATAATAATAAACGGAATAAAAGAAGAATTTTACCATGTATGAGGTATTTCACATAAACAGGTTATTCCAACATAATAATAAAGAATGGAATAACAGAAGAATTTCACCATGTATGCGGTACTTCGCATAGACAGGTTATTCCAACATAATAATAAAGAATGGAATAACAAAAGAATTTCACCATGTATGCGGTACTTCGCATAGACAGGTTATTCCAACATAATAATAAAGAATGGAATAATAGAAGAATTTCACCATGTATACGGTAGTCCGCGTATACAAATTATTTCAACAGAATAATAAGGAATGGAATAACAATAGCTCTCTTCATGAATACGAAAGAAATAGTACCCCTTACGAGTACAACAAATAATATCCCTAACCTTAGAAGAACTGGATATTGGAAAAGTGAGGTAGCAGACTTCTCTTCTTCTTTCTCTCTATAATTTCTCTCTATAGAGTTTCGGTGAATTCGTAAGAAATAATGAAGGAATGAGCTTCTATTTATAGGAGAATGGACTGAATAGTAACTAATTCATGAACGGTCCAGATTAATTTACTTTTAAACGGACGGTCCATATTGATTTACTATTAAAACTTAAAGCAACGGTCCATACTAATTCACTATTAAAACTTTAAACCAGCGATCCATATTGATTTACTATTAAAACTTTAAACCAACGATCCATATTGATTTACTATTATAATTTCAACAAACGGTCTGAAAAATTAGCACATCTCCTCATGGAATAATATTGTACCCAAAAATAATTTGAACTGAAAAGAAATATATTTTTGGGGTGAATAGTACCCCGTGAATAGTACTTTGGGAATAGTAACCCCGTGAATAGTACCTGGACACGAAAATTGTCCCAAATACCTGAGTGAACAATACTAGAGTGAATAGTAACTGGGTGAATAGTAACTTGTGAATAGTACTTTGACACGAAAAGTATCCCAAATACTCGAGTGAATAATGCTAGAGTGAATAGTAATCGGGTGAATAGTAACCCGTGAATAGTATTCTGACATGAAAAGTGCCCCAAATACCTGATTGAACAATATAACCTCTAGACATCAATTATTATCGAAATAAATATCGATTTCTACTAACAATAATAATTCCCACACAATGGAACTATCAATTTCATCTTTAATCAACACGAACTTATTCTTCATTAATATTATAATTCACAATATTTAACAATCAGGTTGTTCCCAAGAAAGAAGGAGCTTTCTAATAAGGATTTCTCCCTATTGGCGAGCAATTAGGTGACTGAACCTCTCCTTGACAGAACTTCTAGACAATGTAAATATTGTAATTTAATAATATGAATAACTTTGTCGTCTCAATTATTGAGTTAATAATATATATATTATGAGATACTATGTAATAATCGAATCAATAATATGAGAGATAAGATGTAAAAAAATCGAACATTTTGTAATTATTTTAATAATGAATAAAATAATGTTATTTATTATTATTACGTTTGGAGAAAATGAATGTCGATTCTATAACCTAGAAACGTCGAATGTCGTAGTATTTTAACTACGTGGAAAAATTAAAGTGTTTGAATTTCTAAGACGAAAATAAAAGCTTTCTAAGAAATTTTCCAAAAAATACTATTCATCGATTTCTGCTCAGAAATTATTTTTGAACTTTTGAGAAATACGTAATGTTATAATATCAAGGTGAGATCGATTATGTAATAATAACCTAAGTATGGAAAACGTAATATTTTGTATGCAGACTTAATTTGGGAACGTTAGGTTTATTAAGCGTTAAAGGAAGAGAGTTGTAATCATATGATGTGTATACATTATATGAAGTATGAATGTAAGTATAATACCATGTATTGTACTATTATGAATGAAGAATGAGATAACGATATTATTTAAATTTATATACGAGCTAGCATACGAAGATTATACATAGGGTATACTTGTTAAGTTGTTAAGATTAAGATAATGGACTTGTAGGATTATTAGCTTAATGGTAGAAGTCCAATAGAACGTGTTTCTCAAGCCCAAGTGGTTGTTAATCATAATTCCAATCTATCTGTAGCACAAGCCCATTAAGAAAGTAGTTAGATTAATTAACCAAGCCCAATGAGAAGCCTTGATCCATGGGTCAAACTAATTAGGAAGTGGGTAAGCTTGATGGGCAAGGTTAATGTGTGGTGACCATGTGATGTGATGAGCAAGTGTTGTGGCTAGCAAGTTTACTTAGTGCCTTGATAATGAATAGTAAGGAGGTGGAGTATGAGGAGGTTGAATGAGGAGGTGGGATGTGTTAATGACCATTCTACCCTAGCTTTTGATAGCCTATAAATACCAAGCTCATTTCAATTTTGTTGGTTGTTATTTCATCCAACTTTCCTCTCAATATAAAGCTACTTATTGGTTAGGGAGAATAAGCCACTTAAGCAATTATAAGCCACTTCAACCTTTGCTAGTTTTCTAAAGTGAATTGAAGTCTTCAAGGGTAAGACTCATCTCTTTTATTTACATCTCTTCTATAATAGGATTGATAGAGAAGGGGGATGGTTTGATAATAACATGTAATAAGTTAATAAGAAATGAACTTAAGCCAAATATTTTGGATAAGCAACTTGAACATTAATAAATTGCTAGAACCATGAAGAATTTGTCATATGATGTTAGTATGTTGATTATAGCATTAGAATATTGATTAGTGGACTTAAGTTATTAATAAGTCATGAGCATGAAGATTTATAGTTCATAAGTTGAATAAGTTAATGACTTATGAGAATGAGTCAAAACCTACCTTGTTTATAAGTTGGTTTAATAAGTAACTTGTAATGATCAGTTGTTGGTTGAATCCATTTAGAACGGTTAGTAATGAAGCTTTGTCGAAATTCACACGATTAGACGATTATCGTCAAATTCGTAAAATTCTCAGAATGGAAGTCATATTTTGTGTTTGAAGTCAAAAATGTTGGTTTTCGATGGAGATAAGTCATATTGGTTATTATTGAGTTATGGACTAGAAAATGACCGGATTCTGACTTGAAACGAAGAAACGAGAGTTGAACGTTCATAAATGTTTATCATTTTCGTTGAAAATAAACTCATAGGTGAATTTTTAGTAAGCGAAGTCAAATAGATAAAATTCTTGTATGAACGCGTAGATTATGAAATTTGTGAATTGTAGGCTTTTGAACGAACCAATTCGGACGTAAAACGAAGAAGTTATGCGTCCGGGAAGTTCGCTAAAATTTCAAAACTACAAAATTGTCTGAGGCACAGAGTCCGCGCTGCGGCGCAACTCCAAGCCTAAAAGCCCATGCCGCAGCGCAAGGTCGGAACCCTACATATCTTCTAACTTACGCCATGACGCTGAATTCTGAGTGATTGTTGGTGCCTTGCTACGCCACCACGCAAAAAATGATAGAAAAGAAAGATTTCAAGTGTAGAAGGAAGAAACTTGTTAGTAATGAATTAAGATGTAATCATAACATGGTTAAGACATTGTAAGGTACTTGTAAGACACTAATGCATGTTGATTAAGAGTTAATAATCAATCAAAGATTGAGCGGAATGTGAATGACTTAATGAAAGCGGAAACCCTAATAATGAATCTAAGTTAGGATTTACATTGAGATGAAGGGTAAGATATAATAGTATACATACTTGATTATATATAACCTAATGTGGTATGTTATATGATTATATGTTGTAGAAATGTAGAGACTTAAAGTACTGTATGAGTATTAATGAGTAATCAGACGCTAAAGGCAAGTATTCTAACCCTTGTTCCAGTTCAGCCTGGACAAGCTTTGTAATTCATGTATTCTTTCGCATAAAGTCTTGAATAATGAAGTCAAAGCCAATTCTTTCGACTAGACTTGTATTATGAATCTGTCAAGCATGATTAACGTTTACCGAGCTATATTGGTGTGGCTTTCAATCGAAGACCGAGTATGCTAAAATATTTTTGTCGTTTAACGACAGGCATGTGAGGTCGCCACTACTTAAACGTATACACGTTTAATGGATGTAGTGTTGATCAACATAGAGTACTATGAGTTGATCACTCATAAGTGCTCGTAAGCTATGCTGGACTTACGAACTTAGTGCCGGGTTGTCCTTTTCAAAAGAACTTATGATATGCTCATAGACTTGAGCCATAATTGTTATTCCACTGAGTATGGTTGTGTAAAACGTTTTGAAGGAAAAGAAGTGCTATTTTGAATTATCGATAGTACTTCGTAACTATTGTTCAGTTATTGAAGATATATGAGTTCTATGTTTCAAGCATGTTGTTTATTAGAATTGTAGTACTTGCTGAGCTAGTCATGCTCACTCTTGCTTGAACCATATGAACACAGCCAAGATCGAGCGGACCGAAGGCTCCACAAGGATAAAGGCAAAGCGAAGATGGACCCGTAGTATACTTATGTAATAGTATAGGAGGAATGTTTGTAATATATTGATATTATAACAAGAACAATTGAAAGGGTTACAAAGAACATGGGGATTGTAATATTATTTTGGATATATAGAAGTTATATTAGTCCTTTTGAGACTATTTAATTGAATGAATGAATGAATGGTAGTACCATGTAGCACCATATGTCGGGTTAGAAGAGACCCGGATTTGGGGGCGTCACAGGTTGGTATCAAAGCATTAGGTTATAAAACTTAAGGGGGGGATTAAAAACCTTAAGTCATAACCTTAAGAGGAGTCAAAGAAGTACAAGAAGAAAATAACCTTATAAAAATGCATTATGATTATGTTATGTGTTTTTATTATTCTACTGACGTGTACTAATCAACTTATTTGTGTTGTGTAGATGTCAGGAGTAAACGGAATGTATGTAGGTGGTCAAACCATTAGTGAAGAATCGGTGAACCAAGTAGAGGTTATACCAAACCCTATAGCAGCAGAGCCAGATGTGGTGATTATTGAGTCTAGAGACTCAGAGGAAGCTGACTACATGTCAGTGTTTGATGGGATGATAGAGGAGGAGGTAGAGACAGTCTCCTTTAACCTAGTGGCTATAGCAGCCGAGATAGCTCCCGGGGGTCGATGATGTCTCTATTCATGTCAGTGTTGGATAGAAATATCAATTACTGTCAGGAAGTCAAGGAGCTGAAGGCAGAGCTCCAAATTGTTAGAGAGGACAAGACTGATGTCGAGTCCATGTGGGAGCAAGAACACGACGAGAGGATTTTGGCTAAGGACAAAGTCCATGATTTAAAGAACGAGGTCTTTGAGCTCAAGGAGGAGCTAAAGACTAAGGTACAGAAGATAGGGAGGATGTCCTATATCTATAGGAGTTCTCATACGGATTTCCAATGACGGGTAGCTAGATATCCTGGTGGAGGTGGGGCAAACACGGCATACTATTAGCCGTGATATTATTCTTAGGTCTTCTTAAGGAAGATTTCGAGAATACCTTGAGGCAGATGTAGACTAGTAGTAGTTTGAGTAGTATGTAAATATTTTGTAAGTAGTAGTGACGTAAAGCCCTTTTTGTATAGTAGAGGGTAGTCTTTTATAAATCCCAATTTTTGGAAAGCGACAGCGGGAAAGTAATGTAAACAACTTAGTCATGTATATAAATCGATGTAGTATTATACTACGAGAATGAATATAAGTCCTTTTTATGGAAAGCAATGTGTTATGGATGTTGAAGTTATTATTAAATATTAATGATAACTAATAAAGAAGGAAGTAATAAAGAAATGTGTTTATTGTATCAACAAAATGCCGCCAAGAAGAGTGCAACGTAATCAAGGAACGAATGTGAATCAACCGGAGGGAGGTCCGGTTAATCCGATGCAGAAGTTTGTTAACTTAATAACCGCCTCGCATTTAATAGAATAGGGGCTAATATCCTCAGAATCCGTGGAGTAGCACGAGCTACTACCTTTAAGGATTTCAAGATTGTGGGTCCGCCGGAGTTCAAAGGAACTACGGACCCTATCGAAGCCCAAACATGGGTTAAGGAAATAGAGAAGGCATTTATAATAGCAAATGTCGACGAGGCCCAAAAGGTTGCCTTTGTGACCTATATGATGAAGGGAGAGGCCAACTTCTGGTGGGAAGCTAATCAGGCTAGGGTTGGGATAACTAATTTGACGTGGGATAGGTTCAAGGAGATATTCTTCGAGAACTACTTTCCCACGAGCATGCAGGGAAGGATGGCGATGCGATTTCTGGAGTTGAAACAAGGGGACATGAAGGTTCCCCAATATGCTGCCAAGTTCAATGAACTGGCGAGGTTCGCTCCACACCAAGTGGATACCGAGGTGAGTAAGGCGCGACGGTTGGAGTAGGGCCTGAAACCCTGGCTCTATAACCGTATATCGGTGTTCCAAAGTACTTCTTTTGGAACCATTTTAGAGAAGGCTATAATCGCCGAAGGTGGTAGTGAGGCGTTGAGCCAATACCACAAAGAAAAGAAGAATAAGGGAAAGGTTGACGGGAGAGTCAAGATTGAGGGAGCCAGTGGAAGTGGCGAGGGTCAGAAGAGGAAGGTATTTAGCTCTAGGAATACCGGAGTGAAGCAAGGAGACCCGAAGAGAAGAATGGAGGCCTGCAAGACCTGTGGGAAGACTCACTTAGGAGTCTGTCTCAAGGGAAGGCCGTCTGCGCTACAATCCCGATGGATAGGAGGGGCACATTGCGCCAAATTGTCCAAGTCCAAAGAAGAATCAAGGATGCTTTGTGTGTGGATCAACTGACCACATGGAAAAGAACTGCCCAAAGAAGGGTACGGACGGGAACCGGGGAACTAATAGATGTAAGTTAGCTATTAGTGGTCCAGCACATCCGGGTAGGCCGATGGGTCGTACCTTTAACATGACAGTCCAAGATACGGTTGCATCAGGGGACGTCATCGCAGGTATTATTCTGATCAACGATATCAATGCGTACGTGTTGTTTGATTCGGGTGCTACTTGTTCGTTTATAGCATGCGATTTTGCTAGACAATTAGGATTACTTCCCGAAAAGTTGCCTATACCTTTAAATATTAAGGTAGTAAACAAAGAGATAATTCCGGTTGAATATATTCATAAGAGTTATTGTGTAGATATACGGGGTTGTAAGCTAGGAGAATTTGATGTAATTCTCAGAATGGATTGGTTGGTAAACCATGGGGCAATTATAGATTGTCAAAAGAAATGTGTGAATATTAAGATGTTAGAACAACCTCGGGTAGTATTTTACGGGAATAGATCGCCGGGACATTCATGTTGTCTAACCATGACACAAACTAGGAAATTACTGAGGAAGGGATGCGTAGGTTACCTGTGCCATGTTGTTGATACCCAGAGAGTGGTAGCAACCATGGAACAAATACCTATAGTGAGATAATTCGCCGATGTATTTCCGAGTGAATTGCCTGGTCTTCCGCCGGATAGGGAGACCAAGTTTGTGATAGACATTGTGTTAGGAGCAGCACCAGTTTCTATGGCACTGTATCGTATGGCGCCAGTGGAGATGAAGGAGTTGATGGTGCAGTTGCAAGAACTATTGGATCGAAAGTACATTTAGCCGTGGGGAGCACCGGTACTGTTTGTCAAGAAGAAGGACGGATCGTTAAGAATTTATATCGACTATAGAGAGTTGAACAAGTTAACAATAAAGAATAAATACCCATTGCCCAGGATCTATGATCTCTTTGACCAGTTGAAAGGGGCTAAGTATTTTTCTAAAATAGATTTAAGAACGGGGTATCATCAGTTGAAGGTTAGGAATGAGGATGTGCCAAAGACAACATTCAGGACTCGTTATGGTCATTACGAGTTTTTAGTGATGTCGTTTGGATTGACAAATGCACCAGCTGCATTCATGGATATGATGAACAGAGTGTTCAAACAATATTTGGACAAGTTCGTCGTGGTGTTTATCGATGATATTCTAGTCTACTCTAAGATGCCAGAAGGTCATGCTGAATACCTAAGATTAGTGTTGGAAACACTAAGAAAGGAGAAATTGTACGCGAAATTCACGAAGTGTGAATTTTGGATAGAGAAGGTGTAGTTTTTAGGTCATGTCATTGACCATGAGGGGATTTCAGTGGATCCAGCGAAGGTGGAAGCCGTGATGAATTGGGAACAACCGAAAACGCCGACTGAGGTGCAGAGTTTCCTAGGGTTAGCGGGTTACTATCGAAGATTTATCCAGGATTTTTCGAAGATGGCTACTCCGTTGACTAACTTAACGAGGAAGACGGTGAAATACGCTTGGACTGACAAGTGCGAGGATAGTTTTCAAGAACTAAAGAAGAGATTGAATGAAGCGCCTGTTTTGTCATTGCCCGATGACACGGGAAATTTTGTACTTTATAGCGATGCTTCGCATAGAGGACTTGGTTGTGTGCTCATGCAGCATGGCAAGGTCATTGCGTATGCATCTAGGCAGTTGAAGGATTATAAAAAAGTTTATCCTACTCATGATCTCGAACTGGCCGCAGTAGTTTTTGCTCTAAAGATATTGAGGCATTTTCTTTATGGAGAAAAATATGAGATATACACGGACCACAAAAGTCTAAAATATATCTTTACACAGAAGGAGTTGAATATGAGGCAGAGGAGATGGCTGGAGCTGATAAAGGATTACGACTATAAAATCATGTATCACCCAGGAAAAGCCAATGTAGTTGTCGACGCCTTAAGTAGAAAGGGTCGAGAAAAGTTATCTTTGTTAACGGCTCAAACTGAGTTGATAGCAGAGATGACTAGGATGGAGCTAGAAGTGAAGCTGCCAAGTGAAGGAGGACAAATACTATTTGCGATGGAGATGCAACCGATAATTGTAGAGGGAGTTAAAGAGGTACAACTCAAAACTGATGAGTGCAACCGGATGAGGGAGCGGCTGACCAACGAAAAAGATACTAAGTACAGTCTTGATAACGAGGGGTTATTGAGATTTGAAGGAAGAATTTGGGTTCTGAATGAGACAGAATTAAAGGAGCAGGTTCTACAAGAGGCTCATAGTTCAAGGTTTTCGATTTATCCTGGTAGTACTAAGATGTATCAAGATCTTCAACAGAAATTCTGGTGGCCGAACATGAAGAGAGAAATAGTAGAGTATGTGAGTAGGTGCTTAACTTGTCAGAAAGTTAAGGCCGAACATCAACAACCTGGTGGCTTGCTACAATCATTAGAAATTCCGGAGTGGAAGTGGGAGAATATCACTATGGATTTTGTGGTAGGACTTCCGACTACTCAGAAGGGGTATGATGCTATTTGGGTAATAGTGGAACGGTTGACGAAGTTGGCTCACTTTTTGCAAATTAGGGTTAAGTATAACTTAGATCAGTTAGCTAGACTTTATATTAAGGAAATAATCTCTAGACATGGGGTGCCAGTATCGATTGTGTCAGATCGTGATCCACGATTCACGCCAAACTTTTGGAGAAGTCTACAAGAGCAATTGGGAACGCAGTTGAAGCTGAGTACAGCGTATCATCCACAGACGGATGGACAGAGCGAGAGGACAATTCAGACGTTAGAAGATATGTTAAGATCTTGCGTCTTGGATTTTAAGGGTAGTTGGGATGATCATCTACCATTAGTGGAGTTTTCATATAACAATAGTTATCATGCAAGCATAGGTATGCCGCCTTACGAAGCTTTGTATGGGAGGAAATGCAGAACGCCACTGTATTGGGATGAGGTAGGAGAACGCCGAATGTTGGGGCCAGAATTGGTGCAACAGACAGCGGATATTTTCAAGAAGATACATATGCGCCTTTTAGCAAATTTCAAGATGCATAAAGGAAGTTTACTTGATTCGCATAGAAAAATCGGGAGTTTGAAGTAGGCTTTACGTCTTTCTAAAAGTATCTCCCCGGAAAGGAAAGATACGTTTTGGAAAGAAGGGAAAGTTAAGTCCGAGGTTTATAGGACCTTTTGAGGTATTGAAACGGGTTGGTGAGGTAGCTTATATGATAGCATTACCTCCAGACCTAGAACGAATACATAATGTATTTCATGTATCGGTATTGCGTCCTTATAAGCCGGATTATAAGCACATGATAGAATATGAGCCTATTCATAACGAGAAGGACTTAACGTGCGAGGAAACGCCTTATTCAAATTGTCGATAGAAAAGAACAAGTTCTCATGGAATAAAGCCATACCTTCCATGAAGGTGATATGGAAGAACCACGATGCAGAAGAAGCAACGTGGGAGTAAGAAGAAATGATGAAAAAGAATTACCCTCATTTATATGTGTAATTTTTTTATATAAAGCGAGATTCTGGGGACAGAATCCTTATAAGGGGGAGAGAGTAGCACGCCTTAAAATCGAACATTTTGTAATTATTTTTAATAATGAATAAAATAATGTTATTTATTATTATTACGTGTGGAGAAGATGAATGTCGTTCTATAACCTAGAAACGTCGGAATGTCGTAGTATTTTAACTACGTGGGAGAATTAAAGTGTTTGAATTTCTAAGACGAGAATAAAAGCTTTCCGAGAAATTTTTTGAAAAACACTATTCATCAATATCTACTCGGAAATTATTTTTGAACTTCCCAAAAATACGTAATGTTATAATATCAAGGTGAGATCGATTATGTAATAATAACCTAAGTATGGAAAACGTAATATTTCACATACAAACTTAATTTGGGAACGTTAGGTTTATTAAGCGTTAAAGGAAGAGAGTTGTAATCATATGATGTGTATACATTATATGAAGTATGAATGTAAGTATAATACCATGTATTGTACTATTATGAATGTAGAATGAGATAACATATATTACAAATTTATATACGAGCTAGCATACGAAGATTATACATGGGGTATAATTGTTAAGTTGTTAAGATTAAGATAATGGACTTGTAGGATTATTAGCTTAATGGTAGAAGTCCAATAGAATGTGTTTCTCAAGCCCAAATGGTTGTTAATCATAAGTCCAATCTATTTGTAGCACAAGCCCATTAAGAAAGTAGTTAGATTAATTAACCAAGCCCAATGAGAAGCCTTGATCCTCGGGTCAAACCAATTAGAAGTGGGTAAGCTTGATGGGCAAGGTTAATGTGTGGTGACCAAGTGATGTG
>CM035156.1:69287975-69648580 GCA_020205615.1 Panax quinquefolius | reverse complement strand
GGTATATCAAAGGGTATGCTTGGGTATAATAAGTTGTACGTGGAGATAATGTATGATCGATAAAGAATCTACCACTTCAATAAAAAAGAAGAGAAATGTCTATGTGATTCGATAAATGACAACCCGGTAGAGTCCTTGGCGGCGAGAATGAAATTAGAAAGGAGTTTCTAATTTGCATTATTTGGAGTTGTGCATTTAAGAATCGAAATACATATAATTAAATAAAATAAGACTTGTGATGAATTCCATATCTTATATTTAATTGGGACATTGTATGGTGGAAGGATTGAATTATGCGGTAACTATTTACTCAAAAGGTTCTTTTATGATTAATGTTGAAATCTATATTATCTGGAAAGTCGTTGATCATTAGGGAGGCTTATCCTATTGTAGAATAAATATTATTTATTTAAATAAATTAATTGTTTAATTTATTTATTTAAATAAGATTAGAATTATTCTAATTGATTTATTCACAACGGTTTAATATGGAGAACCTAAAGGGTCACACCATAAAAGGAAGAATAATTATTTAAGAAGTTAATGGCATAATCGTAATAATATGTTAAGTATATTTAATTTAATCTATGGTGATAGAATAAATTAAATAGCTTAATATTATTATTTAATATTTTAGAAATATTAAATATAAATTAATAAGAGGAGTCTTATTAATATTATTACAATTATTATTATTTAAATTTCTAAAAGAGTTTAGGAATTAATTTAATATAAGTACTCTCATTTATTCCTAATAAGATTAGGAGGTTAAATTAATTAAAAGAGTTTAATTAATTATCTCTAATAAGATTAGGAGCTTAATTAATTAAAAGAATTTAATTAATAAATAAAACCCAATTCCTTAATTGTTAAGGTGGGTTGCCCACATCTATTAATAAGAGGAGTCTTATTATGGGTGGGGGTTGTTGACTTTGGATATCTGACATAATTCCAATTGTTGGGAGAGTACACCTTTTACATAGAGATAGAAAACTAGGGTTGAGCCAATACCCTTCTTCTTGAATCTTTCTTTTTCCTTGGTGGATCACCTCTAGAGGCCAAACATATGGGTGGCTAACGTTGATCGAAGGAAGGAACCAAATCCGGTGGATTCAGTTGAGCGAAAGGATTTGGAGGTGAACTTGTACGAGGAAGCTTTCGATCTTGAGGGTATGATTTTA
Organism: Panax quinquefolius; assembly: GCA_020205615.1. Taxonomy (NCBI): domain Eukaryota; kingdom Viridiplantae; phylum Streptophyta; class Magnoliopsida; order Apiales; family Araliaceae; genus Panax; species Panax quinquefolius. The sequence continues at coordinate 69,647,399 of CM035156.1, read as the reverse complement.
TTCTTTATCTTTTTCGTTTAATTAATAATTATGCATAAAGGATGATCCGGGTTTATGGTTTGTAAATTTTTAAACTCGATTTTTACAACTTAGCATTATTTTGCAATTTGATTGCGCTTGAATATTACAAACCTAACGATTGGCATCGAGCCAAACCTTTATCACGAATTATTAATTGTTTTAATTTGATATGTATATTGATATGTGTTTAGAACAATTTAATTGGGCATAATTTTATTGTATAAAATTTAAATAAAAAAAAAATGAAAAAATAAACACAACCTTCAAGCCTTTAAGTCCTAGATTTTTTTTTTTTTAAAAGCGAGATCCTCGCTAATGTTTTTCCTTGATTTAGTGTATTACGGTCATTTCCTTATTTTCCGTGTATAACAAAATTCCGTGTGCATGATTGGTGATGATGACAAGAGTAAAATCGTAGCTAATGTTGGCTGATGATTGGCTAATGATTATCTAATGATTATTATATATATATATATATATATATATATATAATACTGTTATGCACGGAAACCAAGGGGCACGGAAATCATGAGCCACCAGCTGGGCACGGAAATTAAAGGGCATGATTGGTTAATGATTGGTAAAGCCATATTACATGCTTGTGGTAACGGAAATCAAGAGGCTGCAGTTTTCAATGTAATGGCACGGAAATCTAGGCAACATGTTTCCTGAAAAAAAAAATAAATAAAATAAAAATAAAAATAATTTCCGCCAACTTTGATACATATTCGGTACTCATACATATATATATATATATATTATCATATATACGGTTAATATATATATATATATATTCTCAATAATTTTATAATTAAAATAAAGATTTATTTTAATTTTAAAATAAAAAGTTTATTTTAATTTTAAAATTAAATTTCATGCTAACTAATTAGAGTTGGAATTTGATTCCATGATAACTAATTGGAGTTGAAATTGGATTGCCTAATTTCCTTAAATAAAGGAGTTTATTTAGATATGAAATAAGATTTCATATCATTCAAAATAAAAAGAGTTTATTTGTGAATAAGAAAGAGAATCCTAATTTCCTTAAATAAAGGAGTTTATTTAAATATGAAATAAGATTTCATATTATTCAAAATAAAGGAGTTTATTTGTGAATAGAAAAAGAAAATCCGTGTTTCCTTAAATAAAGGAGTTTATTTAAATATGAAATAAGATTTCATATTATTCAAAATAAAGGAGTTTATTTGTGAATAGGAAAAGATAATCAAGTGTTTCCTTTAATATATTTTTTTTTTTACATGGAATTGGATTCCATAATTAATTAAAATAAAAGAGTTTATTTTAATTAGAGATTTTTTTATTACATGGAATTGGATTCCATAATTAATTAAAATAAAGGAGTTTATTTTGATTAAAGATTTTGATTAAAATAAAATAGTTTATTTTATTCAAAATAGGATAAATTAAAATAAAATAGTTTTATTTTGATTTAAATTTGGATTAAAATAAAGGAGTTTATTTTGATTCAAAATAGATTTTATACTAACTAAATTTGCCCATTAAATGATATCAATATATATATTAAATGTTTATTATTCATAGGATGAATGTTATTTATTGATGCGTATGATGATGTGTATGATAATAAATGGGATTGATTATGGACTATTGACGATGTGATTGGATTTTATTTTAGTTGGATGCATGAATGTATGGGTTTTATTAAATGGGATCTGCGTACCTCGTCTTCTCTAATTTTTCTTAATGTAAATTCTATCTCCTCCTATGTACTTCCCTTATTTAGCGATCAAGGTTTCTATTTATTTTAAATAGTTCTGTAATAGGAATAGTTAGAATTATTTTGAAGAATTGGAGATCAAGGGACAAGGAGCGCTTGAAGACCCATTTGTAATGGAGCCCGGGTTTAAATGTAATAGTTATATTTAAATATTATTTCTTGCACCCCTAGGGTTTGACCTTTTGGTTCACTTGGTGGCTCTAGTGAACCAAACTAGAATAAAAGTCCATAATCAATCCGGGTAGAATATAGTATTCTATACGTGCATGCTTATACTATATATATTATATATTATGCAAACATGCTTCGCGTGTTAATTAATATAATACGCGTTTTATATATATATATGTGCATGCGCTAAACAAGATGAGACAAATTAATAACAAACCCTCAATTTTTATATTAAGTCCTAAGCGTTGAAGATATTTGGAATATCGAGCGTAGCCTTCTAGCATGATAAAATTAATAGAGTATTAAATATTTAATATGAGTTTGTTGTGTCACCACAAGGCAAGTATTAAGTATTTAAGATGTTAATTTATCACATTTGATGCTTATAAAGAAAATTGAACAATATTGTTTTGTTGTGTCACCACAAGGATGATATTTTCTTTTTTGAATATATGGAGTGCTAGGTCGGGACTTAACTTGGATAATTTTGATTCGGATGTGCCACCACTTGATCAAAATAATCTAAGAGGCAAAAAGAAAAGGAGTTGCATAGTTGATGTAATTGACAAAGTTGTCTACCTATTTATTTATATATAGTTTGTTGTGTCACCACAAGGCTATATACATTTGAAATGGGATCCTTATTCTCACTAGCAAATCTTTAATTAGATTTTTGCTTAGAACTATATAAGTGAGGTAATATAGTTTGAAGAAAATAGTGGGAGATACCAATTTAAAACAAGACCTAATTTATTTTGGTAATTAATAAAAGAATGTATGTAAAAATGTTGTTAATTACAAATTCATTTACGAAATTTTTCAATGTCTAAATTACTATCAACTTAAAACATATTAGATGTTATTTAACCTAACCATATTAAACGGATTGGTTAAGGAAATTGAGAAAAGTTCTCATGGTGAAAAGCTATCTTATGTCATGTCGCCTATCCTCCGCAATGGTTGCGAGACAATGCCTCTGAGGAAGACATTGCTACTTTTAGAAAGTGGCAAGATGATGCAATTGGCTCGATGCATCATGCTCGCATCCATGAATGTGAGCTTCGATTGTCGGCGTATGAAACTATGGATGCTCCTACTATATTCACGCACATCAAGTAGTTGATGGTGAAGAAAGTAGGGGCCGATAGATATCGGATATCTAAGGAGCTCTTCCATCTAGAATGGCCAATAACACTATAAATGCGGACAAAAAGTTCTTAACATAATCAATTTGATTGATCAATTAGGACAACTAGTTTTATCATGGATGGAGAGTTGAGCGAGATTGGATCTTGCACTCACTCCGGACTCTTTTCACAATTGTTGTAAATTTTTATATAAACAAGCTAGATATCGGCCTCGTTGATTTGCTTAACATATTGAAAAATGTTGAGAGTCACTTTCCAACCAAGAAAGACCAAGTCTTCTTTGGTAGGGGCCAAAGGATCTTACGAAAGAAGAACGATTCAAAGAAGGTAAATGAAGGCGTAAACAAAGGATAATACGAACAAAAGCGATATAGATGGCAAAGGAGTTTACTTCCACTTGCAATAAGCACGGACACTTTGGAAAGAAAGCTGCGAAGCATCTTGCGAGAGGCTAACCAAAGAAGCTTAGTGAAGTTTGATTTACAAATACAAATTTGTTCATGATTTAAAATAATTTTTTCTTTAAGTCGAGGTTCTACTTGGGTATTGGATACTGAGCTTTGGTTATCATAAATATAGATTTATGAAGGGACCAAGCGTAGAAAGCTAAACAAGTATAAGTAATCCTATGTGTGGAAAATAAAGCAAAGGTTCTTTGCATTAGCCATAGAAACTTATAGTTTAGCAATACCTACGGAAAAATCTATTAAGTCGATAAGTTGTTATTGTAATCCGTTCTTGTTAAAAATATTATTTCTATTTTATTGTTGGACAATGAAATCTTTGGTATTATAATTAAGAACAATTGTTGTTCTATTTATAATAATAATGTTTTGTATAGAATGAATATTACTTAATAAATTTTGTATACTTGACTTACATGAAAATAATTTTGTGAATTGAACAAACTAGTATAAGAAAAGGAGATGATCATTCAAAGAGTTGAATGTGTGTATTTCTTTGAAATACAATTGTGAATTATTTGAAAGGTTCAAAGAATTGAGAAATGAAACAAATTGGCAAAGTATTAAGATTCTTTGATTAGATCAAGGAATAAATACTTGTCTGATAAGTTTCTAGATCATCTCAAATGGTTTTCTCATAATGGACACATCGATCTGTGATAATTGATTGATGTATCTGAATGAAAAATTGTACCTTGTTGGACGTAGTACGGTCCAAAATGATTTTACTGACATTCCGGTATCCTTACGGGATAATGTCCTAGAAATGGTACATATCTCTGAAAATGGTAACCTCAAAATCCGGCCCCAAGACTCCATAAAAGTTATGGACAGGGAGGATTCCTAATCTTAAGTATGTTAAGATAAGGGGTTGTCCAACTTATGTGAAAAGATTTCAAAAGATAAGCTTGGGACAAGATTTGACAAGTGTCGATTTGTGAGACATCCTAAAGTAAGTTTAGGGTATATGTTCTATAATTCTACTTAGCAAAAGGTGTTTGTTACGAAACACGCTGCCTTCTAAGATAAAGGTGTTTATTATTGAAGGGGCTAGTGGGAGGATAATAGATCTTGAAGAGTTCAAGAACCACAAAACACTATAAGTCAAATAAGAGGAACCTATAGATAGACTGTTGTACCACAAAGAGAATCATAAATGCGGAATAATCTTGAAGATACCTAGGAGGTATGGATTCATCATAGATGATGATGATGAGGTACACATCATAGAAGATGATGATCCGATTACATACTGATGAGGTAAGAGTTCTAGTGTGTACAAAAGGGACGATGGGGAGCGCCATTGACATTCCTAATATTATATATTGATATCTTATGGATAAGGAATGACATACTAATGCTACAATCGATAAAGATAAAGTTGTCTAAACATTCCTCCATGAATGATTTGGAAGAGTATCTTAATTGGGGATATAAATTTATATAGATAGATTTAAGAGGATGCTCGACTTAACCCAAGGAACGTATATTCATTTGATGCTAAAGTCGTTTAGCATGGCAAACTCAAGAGATGTTTCATGTCGATGAGCTATGGAGTGTATTTCTCTTAATAGTCCCCATAGACTCCAAAGAAGAGAGATCGCATGAGTGACAATCATGTATGCAATGAAATATACAAGACACGATGTTGATCGATCATATTACGGAGAAGATCAACGTAAGAGCGATTGAAAAACATCTTAAAGTTCTTAACTTAAGCACTAAGGATGTGATCATATTCATGGTGGGTCTAAATTAAAACTAGAGGGCTTAACAGACTCAAGTTTTTCGAGATGGAACCAAGATGATGAAAAATCCACTTTAAGATAAAGCGTTATCTTGAATAGTGAATGCACGATGAATTGGAAAGGTTCCAAACAACGAGATAGTTCTTTGGTTTAGTGATAAAGACAAAGTATATAGCTATAAATGAAGGCTGCAAGTTGATTGTTTGGATTAAAAGTTCATTCTGAGAACTAGGAATAGTTCCTAAGTCTCATCTTGGATCTAAACATGTGTTGTGGCACTTTCATTTGATTATTAGAATCATTGAAAGATGGGAAATCACTATAGAGATAGTGGACTCTCATGAACAACATTACATATCCATTAACTAAAGCTTATCCAACTGCGGGATAATCGTCACTTAGAGAAAGAAGAGTATAAGATACCATGACGATTGGCTTTAGTGCAAGTGGGAGATTGAAAGTAGTATGCACACAAGCCAATCATGATTGATGATAAAGCATATACTTTGTAACAATCTTATTCATTTATTAATAAAAAGTATTAATTTATTAAAGGCTTTTAATTATATACATGATCTTTGTTTTATAATATGTGATAAACCCATAGTTTTAAGCAATGCTTTTAGAATAATGATGATGATCATTCTAATGAGATCTAAATTCTTAGAAAGCTTAAAACTAAAATAGTTCCCAATCATTGGATTACTAAATTGGGGATTAGTGAATCCGGGATAGATTGATACATCGTTCTTGCTTTCATTGGATGAGGATGATTGATCTCATGATCATTTGTGTGGAACACTAAAGCAAGTATGTAGGTGCTTATTAGAGAATAAGTTCAATTTGACGTGGCTCGCTAAGGAATACCTAATGGAGTTTTATTTGCTGTCGATAGGAATTCTGTAGTGATAGTAGTCTGACAAGTAATCCTTGGACTTGAGATCATCATAGTATCTTGTGTATGATGAGTTATACTTTTACTTATTCCTTAAGACCCTTAGGGTATATCAAAGGGTATGCTTGGGTATAATAAGTTGTACATGGAGATAATGTATGATCGATAAAGTATCTACCACTTCTAATAAAAGAAGAGAATGTCTATGTGATTCGATAAATGACAACCCAGTAGTCCTTGGCGGCGAGAATGAAATTAGAAAGGAGTTTCTAATTTGCATTATTTGGAGTTGTGCATTTAAGAATCGAAAATACATATAATTAAATAAAATAAGACTTGTGATAATTCCATATCTTATATTTAATTGGGACATTGTATGGTGGAAGGATTGAATTGTACAGTAACTATTTACTCAAAGGTTCTTTTATGATTAATGTTGAAATCTATATTATCTGGAAAGTCGTTGATCGCTAGGAGGCTTATCCTATTGTAGAATAAATATTATTTATTTAAATAAATTAATTGTTTAATTTATTTATTTAAATAAGATTAGAATTGTTCTAATTGATTTATTCAATAACCGGTTTAATATGGAGAACCTAAAGGGTCACACCATAAAAGGAAGAATAATTATTTAAGAAGTTAATGGCATAATCGTAATAATATGTTAAGTATATTTAATTTAATCTATGGTGATAGAATAAATTAAATAGCTTAATATTATTATTTAATATTTTAGAAATATTAAATATAAATTAATAAGAGAGAGTCTTATTAATATTATTACAATTATTATTATTTTAATTTCTAAAAGAGTTTAGGAATTAATTTAATATAAGTACTCTCATTTATTCCTAATAAGATTAGGAGGTTAAATTAATTAAAGAGTTTAATTAATTATCCCTAATAAGATTAGGGGAGCTTAATTAATTAAAAGAATTTAATTAATTAAATAAAACCCAATTCCTTAATTGTTAAGGTGGGTTGCCCACATCTATTAATAAGAGGAGTCTTATTATGGGTGGGGGGTTGTTGACTTTTTGGATATATGACATAATTCCAATTGTTGGGAGAGTACACCTTTTCTATAGAGATGAAAACTAGGGTTGAGCCAATACCCTTCTTCTTGAATCTTTCTTTTTCCTTGGTGGATCACCTCTGAGGCCAAACATATGGGTGGCTAACGTTGATCAAAAGAAGGAACCAAACCCGGTGGATTCAAGTTGAGCGAAAGGATTTGGAGGTGAACTTGTACACGAGGAAGCTTCGATCTTCAAGGGTATGATTTTATTCTTTATCTTTTCGTTTAATTAATAATTATGCATAAAGGATGATCCGGGTTTATGGTTTGTAAATTTTTTAAACTCTGATTTTTACACGCTTCCGCATTATTTTGTAATTTGATTGCGCACATGAATATTACAAACCTAACACTTATTGGTTAGGGAGAATAAGCCACTTAAGCACTTATAAGCCACTTCAACCTTTCTTAGTTTTCCAAAGTGAATTGAAGTCTTCAAGAGTAAGACTCATCTCTTTTATCTACATCTCTTCTATAATAGGATTGATAGAGAAGGGGGATGGTTTGATAATAACATGTAATAAGTTAATAAGAAATGAACTTAAGCCAAATATTTTGGATAAGCAACTTGAACATTAATAAATTGCTAGAACCATGTAGAACTTGTCATATGTTTCTCATATGATGTTAGTATGTTGATTATAGCATGAGAATATTGATTAGTGGACTTAAGTTATTAATAAGTCATGAGCATGAAGATTTATAGTTTATAAGTAGAATAAGTTAATGACTTATGAGAAAGAGTCAAAACCTACCTTGTTTATAAGTTGGTTTATTAAGTAACTTGTAATGATTAGTTGTTGGTTGAATCCATTTAGAACGCTTAGTAATGAAGCTTTGCCGGAATTCACACGATTGGACGATTATCGTCGAATTCGTAAAATTCTCGGAATGGAAGTCATATTTTATGTTTGAAGTCAGAAATGTTGGTTTTCAATGGAGACAAGTCATATTGATTATTATAGAGTTGCAGACTCGGAAATGATTGGATTCGACTTGAAACGAAGAAATGAGCGTTGAACGTTCACGAACGTTTATCATTTTCGTTGAAAATGAACTCATAGATAAAATAAGCCAATTCAAATAGATAAAATTCTTGTATGAACGCGTAGATTATGAAATTTGTGAACCGTAGGCTTTTGAACGGACCAATTCGGACTTAAAACGAAGAAGTTATGCGTCCGGGAAGTTCGCTAAAATTTCAAAACTACAAAACTGTCTGAGGCACAGAGTCCACGTCGCGGCGTGACTCCAAGCCTAAAAGCCCATGCCGTAGTGCGAGGCCGGAACCCTGCATATTGCTAACTCGCGTTGCAGTGCCATTTACAGAGTGATTGTTGGCGCCGCGGCGCCAGTCACAAGAAAATGATAGAAAAGAAAGATTTCAAGTGTAGAAGAAAATAGAACTTGTTAGTAATGAATTAAGATGTAATCATAACATGGTTAAGACATTGTAAGGTACTTATAAGACACTAATGCATGTTGATTAAGAGTAAATAATCAATCGAAGATGAGCGGAATGTGAATGACGTGATGAAAGCCGGAAACCCTAATAACGAATCTAAGTCAGGATTTACATTGAGATGAAGGGTAAGATATAATAGTTTACATACTTGATTATATATAACCTAATGTGGTATGTTATATGATTATATGTTGTAGAAACATAGTGACTTAAAGTACTGTACTGGTATTAATCAGTAATTAGACGCTAAAGGCAAGTATTTTAACCCTTATTCCAGTTCAGTCTGGACAAGCTTTGTAATTCATGTATTCTTTCGCATGAAGTCTAGAATGATGAAGTCAAAGCCAATTCTTTCGGCTAGACTTGTATTATGAATCGGTCAAGCATGATTAATTTTTACCGAGCTATATTGGTGTGGTTTTCAATCGAAGGCCGAGTATGCTAAAATGTTTTTGTCGTTTAACGACAGGCACGTGAGGTTGCCACAACTTAAACGTTTACACGTTTAATGGATGTAGTGTTGATCAACATAGAGTACTATGAAATTTTCGGGAAGTGCTCGTAAGCTATCTTAGAACTTACGGACTTAGTGTCGGGTTGTCCTTTTCAAAAGAACTTATGATATGCTCATGGACTTGAGCCATAATTGTTATTCCACCGAGTATGGTTGTGTAAAAAAGCGTTTTGAAGGAAAAGAAGTGCTATTTTGAATTATCGATAGTACTTACGTAACTATTGTTCTTATGAAGATATATGAGTTCAATGTTTCTTTGCTTATTAGAACCATAGTACTTAACAGCTAATCATGCTCATCGAAGAACCATATGAACACTGACCCAAGATCGAAATGCGAAATGATAGGATAAAGGCAAATCGAAGATGGACCCGTAGTATACCTATGTAATAGTATAGGAGGAATGTTTGTAATATATTGATATTATGACAAGAACAATTGAAAGGGTTACAAAGAACCTGGGGATTGTAATATTATTTTGGATATATAGAAGTTATATTAGACCTTTTGAGACTATTCAATTGAATGAATGGTAGTACCGTGTAGCACCATATGTCGGGTTGGAAGAGAAGCGGATTTGGTGGCGTCACATATGATGCAGCAATTACTGTAGCAATAATTGAGTATAACTGAGTGACTTCTCACATAAGCATCAATAATCAATACCGTGTGCTACTATGCAACCACGCGTATTTTACCACCGATTATTTTATAGCAACTTGCTTACTTTGCAAAATTTTCACATATCACCCTTAACTTTAACCTTTTATCAATTTAACCATTATAAGAAAATTGAATACTTTCATTTCATAAAATTCAGGGTCTCACAGGTTTGGTCACCTAATTGCGCGCCAATAGGGAGAAATCCTTATCGAAAAGCCCCCTCTTTCTTGGGAATGATCTGGTTGTTAAATATTGTGAGCTATAATATTAATGATGAATAATTGTTGAAGTATTAAGAATGTGTTTATTGAAGATAAGTGAATTACAAAAGTTAGAGAGGAATAATGCAAACTTGGAAAACTTTAGGGGTACTAAAGTGTAATAAGTTAAATCAATCTAGACCATTGGAGGTGGTTTTAATAGTAAATCAATATGGACCGTCGATGGTGGTTTTAATATTAAATCAATCTAGACCGTCGATGGTGGTTTTAATAGTAAATTAATCTGGACCGTCGGTGGTGGTTTTAATAGTAAATCAATTTGGATGAGTCGGTGGTGGTGGTTTTAAAAGTAAATCAATCTGGAATATTAATGGGTGGTTTTAAAAGTAAATCAATCTGACCGAAATCGGTTGTGGTTTTAATAGTAATCAATATGGACCGTCCGTTCTAATAGTGAATCAATCTGGACCATTTGTGAATTAGTTACTATTTAGTCCATTCTCCTATAAATAGAAGCTTAATTCTTCTTTTATTCTCACCAATACACTGAGATTCACAAGAGAAGCTATAGAGAGAGAAACTATAGAGAGCAAGAAGAAGAGTATTCTGCTACTTCACTATTGCAGTATCTAATTTTCTACTAAGGTAAGGGATATTATTTGTTGTATTCATAAGGGATGTTATTTTTGTTTGGTAAGGGTATTATTTCTTTCAGTATTCATAAGGAATACTATTTTTTTCATATTCATCCTTTAATATGTCGAATAACCTTTGTCTCACGCTAATTACGTCTCGTATAATGGTGAAAATCCATTTACAGTTTTGTATGTTATTTCTTTTCATATTCTTAAATCTAAACTTACTATGGTAAGTATTGCTTCTATAATCCTTGAAATTAGTGTAATATCATTGAGTTTTGCACTTCATCCAGTATCGTTTTATTGGAATATTGATCTAAATTTTCTTATTAAATATCAATATTTTCACCCGGGTTACTATTCATGGGTTACTATTCACCCGGTTACTATTCACTATAATATTATTCACTCGGGTATTCGGGGCACTTTTCATGCTGGGGTACTATTCACGAGTTACTATTCATGGGTTACTATTCACCCGATTAGTATTCACTCTAATATTATTCACTCGAGTATTTGGGACACTTTTTATGCTAGGTTACTATTCATAAGTTACTATTCACCCGATTACTATTCACTTTAGTATTATTCACTTGGGTATTTGGGGCACTTTTCATGCTGGGGTACTATTCATGAGTTACTATTCATGGGTTACTATTCACCCGATTACTATTCACTCTAGTATTATTCACTCGAGTATTTGGGGCACTTTTCATGCCAGGTTACTATTCACGAGTTACTATTTACCCAATTACTATTTACTCTAGTATTATTCACTCGGGTATTTGGGGCACTTTCATACCGGGGTACTACTCACGAGTTACTATTCATGAGTTACTATTCACCTGATTACTATTCACTCTAGTATTATTCACTCAGGTATTTGGGGCACTTTTCATGCCGGGGTACTATTCACGAAGTACTATTCACAGGGTACTATTCACGGGGTACTATTCATTGAAAAAATTATTTCTTTTCTGTACAAATTATTTTTGATACATGGATATTATTCTTGAGTTTTACTCTACAAAGCAATAACGTGTTGAGAATTTGGACATTTTTAAATTTTAGATAAATTTAATTGTAAAAGTCTTTAATATTTATCCTTGATCTCATTTGATTGAATTCTTATATCATTGTCATCATCCTCATGCTTATATTGTGATGAAAGTCATCTTTGACTTACGTGCATAAATGGACTGTTGATTGGTATGATTATGACCAGGGATCATTCGGTATAATAATGACCCGTAATATTACAAATGATGTTATAAAAGTCCTCATTGGCCGTAGTGCATTGATGGACAGTTGTTGGTATGATTATGACCAGGAATTATTCGTTATAATCATGACCATTGGTGAAAACACGAATATCCTTGGTCCGTAGTGCATGGATAATTCGTGGTCATGATACTAATGAATATCCTTAGCCGTAGTGCAAGGATGATTCGATGATGTGGATTATTCATAAAGCTGAGTGTCAGCGATAAAATATTGATAATATACTTTTAATTCGTAAAAAATAGTAGATATCATGCTCTACTTGACACTTTTAAAAATACAGTTGTATGTCTTTGGCCTGTAGTGAAAAGATGAATTGTAAATGAATATCTTTGGCCCGTAGTGCAAAGATGAATTTATTAGTATGATTATGAACAGGAACTGTGATTTGGTATAATCATGATCTTTAATGTTTCGGTAAAAGGCGGTGATGAAAATTATCTTAGTCACAGGTGCGAAGAGGAATTTAGAACCACAATTATGAGTTATTCACATGATTGTGGATAGGAGCTGATGATTGATTTTACGAGGATAAAAGCGGTGTTGGTGGACTTTTAACATGGAAGAAGATAATAGACTTTATAGTCTATTTGACTCTTCTAATGGATTGATCGTTCTGCTGCAATTATGGTTGAAGACTTTTATTCTGACACCCCCAAACCCAAGTACTTCATTCCCACAGGATTTGGTGTTCACTTAATCAAACATTCATATCTAACTACCTAATCATAATCAAATTGAATAATGAAAACCTTTCCCATTTAAGGGTTACATTATAAAAATCTCCTAGGTTGTCTAAACTTTAAATACAATCATTCAAATGCGGAATTAAAATTATTACATAACATCATTATTAAGAAGTCTAAGATCATCACAATAATAAAAGTACAAATTAGCATCACTTGTACAATTTTCTCTTTCCTTTGCTAGTTGAAGGTTCATCTACCTTCTCCACTTTAGCTGCAACGAGTTTATAAATATGCAAGAGTGAGCAAAATAATTGCTCACTGGATAAAATAATGAATCAACAGAAGAATAACAATAATAACTGCTAATGAATAGGCTCATCAAAACTAGATAGTACTCTAACAATGATAATTGGGAACTGAAATCCAAAGTATGGAATAAACATAATTGAGAGTCATAAGACCATGAACTATGTCCACAGTTGCGAGTAATCTTTCAACTCCAACTTTAACAGTCATAGGACTATAAGGACTCCTCGTACTTAGGGGGATCAGCCCTTCGTACCATGTATTATGCACAAACATTTAACGCTACATGTAAGTTACCCCTAATAATAGGGTTATTCATCTTAGTATTTAGAGTACAAGTCCGCACCAAAGTGAGTTCGATTTGGAAACATTTCAGGGTAATTTGGAATTCAACGAACATCAACTAAGGATTAGTTGAATAAAACCAATAACGTCATACTATAGAATAATCGTAATTGAATAAACATGGTAAATTAAAGTCATGCTTTAGGAATAATCTAATAGCATACAACTTGAGTAACAATAACACACCTTGCTTGAACAACATTAAGTCAAGGTTATTTAGAATTGAATACTAACCATGCATGGTAATATGGACGATAAAACTATTCAAATATATCTAGGCATGCTAAACAACAAGTTAAATACAAGAATAACTTGTTCAATATCAAAAATCAAAGTTTAAAAACCTTTCATTATTATATTGGAATCAATAATTGATTCAACAAGATAATGGATTAGAAAACTTGCATCATTTATAAGGTAATCGAATTGGAAACAATAATTGCTTCAATAAGAAAATAGATTAGAGAACTTGCCTTGCTCGTGGGCTAAACCGAACAATTCAAATCACAATATCCTATAAACATATGTCATCATGACATAATTAGTCACTACCACTTTACAAACTTAACTAACTACATTCATCATGTAGGTTTGATTATTTAATCACATAATCAAGTTATAACACAAGTTAATCGTTGATAACATGCTTATTCATAATATAGAAATACTAAAATTAACATTTTACCGACCTCTACTATTATCCCATAACAATTCCTTCAAATTTTGAGTATAAAAAGTACAACATTTAGACCATTCTTTTAACTTCATGACATGCAGTACCACGATTTATACTATAGTGCGGCACAATGCTTGTCTACGTAATATTATGTGATGAATGCTACATGATGATGATGGAGCATGATGAGAGAGAGTTAAACTACTGAGGCAAGCTCACAACATGACGCCGTACTGGCCAAGACGATAATTGAATCATTGGTTGCAATAACAAGGCATGCTAAATCTAAATTTTCATCTTGATAACTTTCTTGAATGAAGATGAACAAAAGCCAATTTTAGCCTACAAGTTCCTTTTCTAATAGCCTAATTAGCATGTAATTCCTATAGAGACTTCACATAAACATAGTTCAAGATTGTAAACATGTTTCTACTCATAAAACAATATAAACAACTAATTTAAATCATACAATTTCACTATTTTTTGATAAAAACTCAATTTTTTATATTTTTATTGAAAATAAACACTCATGATTTTGTTTTCCAACCAAAATAGGTAATTCAAAGCACTTTATCAATGTTTAGACATACTCTACCACATTCAATAACCAATTTATCAACTAAACAACTAATTAACCCTTAATTTCTACCTTAAACCAAATAATATATATTCACAAAAACTCTCAGAAAAAATATTTTTCTTCATAACCATATACATAATATAAATTCATGGACTATTCTCAATTATAGCTTAAGAAAATAGTTTAACAACACTAGATTATTATATAAAATCACATACATAACAAATAATTTATCCTTACACAAAGATTTTACAGAGAATTAGGGAAGAGAAAAACTAAACTTTTAAAACTAAAAAAAAATAAGATGATACCTTGAAGAAGATGATGATGATGGCTATTACTTTTGATTCTCAAACTTCTTTTCTCCAATCTCTCTCTCAACTTCTTTAGCCTTTCTTCCTCTCTTCTTTTTCTTCTCTACAAACTCTCTTCTTCTCTCTTCCCTCTCTATTCTAATCTTACGTCTTAAGATTATAACGTATAATAATAATATAGATATTAAATATATAATATAATTCTAACTTAACTGACATCAGTTATTTTTATTTGAAACTCAAAAGCCATAAGGCTTGTTTGGTTACTTACTAAAATATAATCAATTAACCCTTATGCCTTGTTTGGTAAAACACAATTAGAATAAAGACTTAATAGGCAATAGGCCTTGTTTGGTAAAACACAATTAAACTCTTTTAAGTTATTTTAATAACTACTTTATAAAAGGTTATTTATCACACTTTTAATTAACTAAATTAATTCCAATAAAAACTTATTAAATTACTTCATCACATAAATCAATACCACAAAATTATAATGTTTTATATAATTATAACTTTATTTAATTAACTAACACATCCTTTTAATTATAAATTCAAATAAAAAGAATAACAATTTAATTAATCAAAACTCTCTAACTTAATAATTAAATTAAATTAGCATAAAATAATTAATTTCTTTAATTATTTATTTAACAAATAGTTAACCAAATTGAATCAAATTTGAACAATTATTTATTCAACAATAAACACATCCATTAAATACTTAAATAATTCAATAAATATTTAATATAACAATTAAAAATTCTGGAATGTTACATCATTCCCTCCTTACAAGGATTTTGTCATCAGAATCACAATTCAAACAATTCATTCGTCACATTCTCCCCTACTTATAAAGATTCTGTCCCCGAAATCGAAGACATAGATTAAACAAATAACTCAGGGTAATTCTTCATCATTTCAGCTTCGAGTTCCCACGTAGCCTCTTCAATATTGTGGTTCCTCCATATTACCTTCACAGAAGGTATCACTTTATTTCTAAGTACTTGCTCTTTCCTGTCTACTATCTGGATAGGAACCTCTTCATCGGGCAAGTCTTTCTCAAATTGCAATGGTTCGTACTCGATCACATGCTTGTAATCGGACTTATATGGTCGTAACACCGAAACGTGAAAAACATTATGAATGTTTTACAATTCTGGAGGTAGAGCTACCTCGTAAGCCACCTCTCCAACTTTTCGCAGCATTTCGAGTGGTCCCATAAACCTCGGGCTTAGTTTCCCCTTTTGACCAAATAGAATTTTTACCTTCCAAGGTGAAACTTTTAGGAAAACGTAATTTCCTACGTCTAATGCATGATTTTGTCTGTGTTGATCAGCATATTTCTTTTGTCCGTCTTGAGCAACTATCAATCTTGTTCTGATGAGTTTGACAACCTCAGCAGTTTTTTGTACCAGTTCTGGTCCTAACAGTTGATGTTTACCGACTTCATCCCAGCACAGTGGAGTTCTACACCTCCTGCCGTACAATGCTTCTTAAGGAGGCATACCGATGCTTGCGTGGTAACTTTTATTGTAGGCAAATTCCACCAACGGTAATTGTTCATCCCAGCTTCCTTTAAAATCCATGACGCATGCTCTCAACATATCTTCCAATTTCTGAATTATTCGTTTGCTTTGGCCATCTGTTTGCAGATGATATAACATACTCATTCGTAACTGTGTTCCCATACATTCTTGTAGTCTCTTATAGAAGTTTGATATGAACCTCGAATTTCTATCTGACACAATTGAAACTGGAACTCCATGTCTCGTCATGATCTCTTTAACATATAACTTTGCCAGTTAATCAAGATTGAATCTAATCTTTATTGGTAAAAAGTGTGAAGATTTTGTAAATCTGTCCACAATCAACCAAATCGCATCGTATCCTTTCTTAGTCGTTGGGAGACCTATCACAAAATCCATTGTGATATGTTCCCATTTCCATTCTGGTATCTCCAATGGTTGAAGTAACCCACTTGGTCTTTGATGCTCGGCCTTGACTCTCTGACATGTTAAGCACTTTGCAACGCATTCTGCAACGTCTCTTTTCATGTTTGGCCACCAAAAATGTGGCCTCAAATCTTGATGCATTTTCGTACTTCCTGGATGAATCAAATATCTCAAGCTATGAGCTTCTGTTAAAATGTCCTCTTTAATAACTGGTACTGTTGGAACCCAAATTCGTCCCTCGAATCTCAACATTCCATCAGTATCAACCTTGTATTTCACTTCCTTTCCCTCGACCACACTTTCTCTTATTTTTTTGCATTCCTCATCCTACAGTTGAGCGTTCTTCACTTTGTCCACCAAAGTTTGACTGGCTTCCATTTGGTATAATTTCTCATCGGATTCTTTTGGAAATTTGATTTCCAACTCTAACCTTGACATTCTTTGTAATAAGCTCCTCCTTATCGCTTAACAAAGATCAACTTCTCTCTCCTTTTCCTTCTCAAGGCATCTCGCAACCACGCTTGCTTTGCTCGGATGATAAAAGATCTCACAATCGTAATCCTTTATCAATTCCATCCATCTCCTTTGACGCATGTTCGTGTCTTTCGAGTGAAAATGTACTTGAACTTCTATGGTCCGTGTAAATCTCACATTTCTCTCCATAGAGATAGTGTCTCCATATTTTTTAAAGCAACCACAACCACGGCCAACTCTAAATCATGAGTCGGATACCCTTTTTCGTAGTCCTTTAATTGCCTTAATGCATACACAATGACTTTTTCGTTCTGCATAAAGACACATCCTAATCCTTTGTGTGTAGCATCACTGTACACCACAAAATTTCCTGTATTATCTGGTAATGACAACACAGGTGCCATACTTAGTTTCTTTTTTGAATTCCTAAAAACTTCCTTCACATTTCTCCGTCCAAACAAATTTTACAACTTTCCTCGTTAAATTTGTCAACGGAGTGGCAATCTTGGAGAAATCCTGGATAAACCGTCTGTAATACCCTGCCAATCCCAAGAAACTTCTTACTTCTGATGGAGTTCTTGGTTGTTCCCAATTTATCACATCTTCGACCTTTGATGGATCCACTGAAATTCCATCCTTGTCAATTACGTGCCCAAGAAATTGTACACGTTGTAACCAGAATTCAGATTTAGAGAATTTCACGTACAACTTTTCCTTTCTTAGCGTCTCCAGGGTTAGACGTAAGTGTTCCACGTGTTCTTCTTGAGTTCTAGAGTACACCAGAATATCATCAATAAACACCACCACAAACTTGTCTAAAAATGGTTTAAACACCATGTTCATCAAATCCATGAACGCTGTAGAGGTGTTTGTTAAACCAAAAGACATCACCAAAAACTCGTAATGTCCATACCAAGTTCGGAATGCCGTCTTCGGCACATCCTCCTTCCTTACTTTCAGTTGGTGATACCCACTTCTCAAATCTATTTTAGAGAAATAACTGGAACCCTTTAATTGATCAAACAAGTCATCTATTCTCGGCAATGGGTATTTATTCATAATAGTGACTTTGTTTAACTCCCTATAATCAATGCAAAGACGCATTGACCCATCCTTCTTCTTTACGAATAACACCGGTGCTCCCCGGTGACACACACTCACCGAATGTATTTCTTGTCCAACAGCTCCTGTAGTTGTACCATCAATTCCTTCATCTCTACCGGAGCTATTCTATATGGGGCTTTCGATATCGGAGCGGTTCCTGGCGCTAAGTCGATCACGAACTCGATTTCTCTGTCAGGCGAAAGTCCTGGCAATCCCCCGAAAACACGTCCATAAATTCCCTAACCACCGGTATTTCTTCCAGTTTTGCACCCTTCTTCTGAGTATCGACTATGTAAGCTAAATAACCCACACAGCCTTGACTCAACAACTTCTTGGCTTGCATAATCGTCAGACATCTCATTTGTCTAGGCAATTTGCTACCATTGAAAACTACCTTTGACGGAGTCATAAGGTTTACACATTTCTTTTGGCAGTCAATTATCGCTCCACAATTGAACAACCAATCCATTCCCAAAATAACATCAAACTCTCCAAGCCAAATCGGAATTAAATCTACCATCAAAATATTTCCCTTAATATTCACCCTACAATTCTTGTATACGAACCTAACATGAATTACTTCCTTATTCGCAATTTCTATGTTTATAGGGAAATTCAATTCTTCACTAGGCAATCCTAATCTCATAGCAAATTCATCAGATATAAATGAGCAAGTAACACCCGAATCAAATAATACATAAGCATCAATATCATTGATTGGGATAATACCTGACACCACATCCTTTGATTGCACAGCATCTTGCACAGTCATGTTAAAGGTTCTGGCTGTGGGTTTTGTTGATACCGTTGGTCCAGTAATGGCCCAAGTACCTCCACTGCTACCTCCCTTGCTTCCCGTTGTTTCGCCAACTTTCTTCTTGGGGCAGTCACGAGCAAAGTGATCCTTGGACCCGCAAGTGTAGCAAACATTCTCTTGGGTTGATTGCAATTTGGGGCGATGTGTCCCTCTTGGCCATAATTAAAGTATACACGTTTCCCCATTAAGCATACACCCTTGTGAAACTTCTCGCATGTAGCACATGCTTTAAACTTCTTATTCTGCTGGTTAACTTGTTGATTCCCAGCACCCACATTTCCATTCCACTTTCTTTTCAAGTTATTATTACCATTTCCACTACCACCACCTCCATTCTTAACCTCCACTTCATTCTTCTTCTTTTTTTGTTCCTAATTGAACTTGGTTACAGCCTTGCCTCCAACTTCGGCGAGAATTGCCTTTTTGCATCACGGCTGCAAATGTCTTCAACTGGAACAAGGAAACCCTACTAAACAACCAGGGCTTCATCCTGTTCAAACCTCTTCGCCTTGCATTCATCTATGCTGACTTGGTATGGCGCAAACCTGGCCAACTCGTCGAATTTTGCGGCATACTCCGACACCATCATCGTTCCTTGCTTTAGTTCTAAAAACTGCACGTCTAGCTGACTCTTCGAACTCTTTAGGAAATAGGTCTCGAAGAACATCTCCTTAAACCTATCCCAAGCCATAACCCCAGGTCCTCCTCGAGTTTTATTGGCTTACCACTAATAACTAGCCTCTGCTTTCAACATAAATGTTGCAAAAGTAGTCTTCTGATCTTCCCCTACTCCTGCAACGTCAAACACTTTCTCTATCTCCATGACCCAGGTCTGTGCCTCAACTGGATTCATGGATCCACGGAATTCTGGTGGTCCAACCGCCTTGAAGTCCTTAAACGTAGCACCTCGGTTCTGAGGTTGATTCTGCGGTTGATTTTTGCAAAGGCACTGTCAAGAACATCACCAAATTCTTTGAATCTGGGTTAGCTTCAAAGATTATCATTGTTGGTTCCTTCAGTGGTTCTCTGTCGGGGTGGTTGACGTCTTGGAGGCATTTTCTGTTAAAAAATACACTCATTAGATTATTACTCAACTCTTTCAAGTAACTTCTAATTAACTTGCCCCCAAAATAATCACCACATAACACATAACACTTTGGATAAAAGAAGATAATAACTTTTATTCATTCTTAATTCTTTGAAAACATCATAACAATAGCATCACTGCTGCTATTTACATTATTTTCCTGAACTACTAAAGTTTCAGGACATCATCATTATATCCACAAGCTACATAACACTTGGGATTTACATATACTTATCATAACATAAATCATAAATCAAGTACACTTCCTACGATGTCCTACTAAGATACTACAAAGCCTTACGACACTCTACTTCCATAATTCGGAACATGGTTCGACGATCTAGTATGTATGAGGGTAACGTCTCGAACTGAATTGGGTAACCCATGACCCGATCTTGAGCTCGGTTGATCGCGATGTTGAACACGTTATCCATCTCTTCCATCTTCTTTCTCTTTGCTTGTGCGTCCCTCTACGTTGTTCCAGCTTGTTGATAAGCTTCACTGTACGCGTCTTCGGCTCTTGCCCTTTTTGCAGATTCTTCTCTCAACTTGCTCTTAAACTCTGCAATCTCTGCTCTCATTTGCTCGTTCTCTCTTTCAGTGTGAATCAGCTTCTCTTCAACATTGTTCAGTCGTTCTTCTCGATCCTAGATCTCGTCATCCTTCTGTGCCATCGAGGTCTGTTTTTCAGATACTATCTCTTGCAATTCCTCGATAGTATCTTGAAGTTCCACATTATGGTCATGCACCTCATCGTATATACGACCAGCTATCGAGTTAAGTGGAATCCTTTCCTCCTTGTCCTGTTCATCCGTCTGTGGCAGCTCCAAGGAATCCTCCTCGTCTGTCTCGATCTCATCATCCTCATCAGGTATTCTTTCCTGCTCAACTACTGTGACCAACGGAGTTGATTCCCGTGGCAGTAGTTGTTCCCACACCACCTAAATATCTCGAGGCTCCTCCTCTCTAGGCATCTGGGATCCTTCCTCCCTAGCCTGACTGGATCCTCCTATATTAGCCATCCTGTCAACCAAATTTTTAAGTTTAATTACTAATCATTACTAGTAGACACTCACGAGCACATAAGTTATAATCACATAAGCACATAAGTGTTTTATTACTTCTTCCTTAAAACTCGATAAGAGTTTATCATCAATATTTTCGAAGGTTACTTCCTAAGGCTTTTCCCCACCTAAGGATCATAACCAAAGGCTTTGATACCAACTTGTGACACCCCCAAACCAAGGTACTTCATTCCCACAGGATTTGGTGTTCACTTAATCAAACATTCATATCTAACTACCCAATCATAATCAAATTGAATAAAGAAAACCTTTCACATTTAAGGGTTACATAATAAAAATCTCCCAGGTTGTCTAACCTTTAAATACAATCATTCAAATGCGGAATTAAAATTATTACATAACATCATTATTAAGAAGTTTAAGATCATCACAATAATAAAAGTACAAATCAGCATCACTTGTACAATTTTCCCTTTCCTTTGCTAGTTGAAGGTTCATCTACCTTCTCCACTTTAGCGGCAATGAGTTTATAAATATACAAGAGTGAGCAAAACAATTGCTCACTGGAAAAAATAATGAATAGGCTCATCAAAACTAAATAGTACTCTAACAATGATAATCAGGAACTGAAATCCAAAGTAGGGAATAAACATAACTGAGGGTCATAAGACCATGAACTATGTCCACAGTTACGAGTAATCTTTCAACTCCAACTTTAACAGTCATAATACTATAAGGACTCCTCGTACTTAGGGGGATCAGCCCTTCGTACCATGTATTGTGCACAAACATTTAACGCTACGTGTAAGTTATCCCTAATAATAGGGTTGTTCATCTCAGTATTTGGAGTACAAGTCCGCACCAAAGTGAGTTTAGTTTGGAAACATTTCAGGGTAATTTGGAATTCAACGAACATCAACTAAGGATTAGTTAAATAAAACCAATAACGTCATACTATAGAATAATCGTAATTGAATAAACATGGTAAATTAAAGTCATACTTTAGGAATAATCTAATAGCCTACAACTTGAGTAACTATAACACACCTTACTTGAACAACATTTAGTCAAGGTTATTTAGAATTGAATACTAAGAATGCATGGTAATATGAACGATAAAACTATTCAAATATATCTAGGCATGCTAAACAACAAGTTAAATACAAGAATAACTTGTTCAATATCAAAAATCAAAGTTTAGAAACCTTGCATTATTCTATTGGAATCAATAATTGATTCAACAAGATAATGGATTAGAAAACTTGCATCATTTATAAGGTAATCGAATTGGAAACAATAATTGCTTCAATAAGAAAATAGATTAGAGAACTTGCCTTGCTCGTGGGCTAAACCGAACAATTCAAATCATAATATCCTATAAACATATGTCATCATGACATAATTAGTCATTACCACTTTACAAACTTAACTAACTACATTCATCATGTAGGTTTGATTATTTAATCACATAATCAAGTTATAACATAAGTTAATCGTTAATAACATGCTTATTCATAATATAGAAATACTGAAATTAACATTTTACAGTCCTACTATTATCCCATAACAATTACTTCAAATTTCGAATACAAAAGTACCTTTCACGTACCATTACGCTTAACTTCGCATTATTGTGCACATGTGATGGCTGACTAACATGAGAGATTAAGCTTATGAAGTCATAGCGCATGGCGACAATTGAACTATTGGGTCAAGATCATGGGCGCTAAAACCGATCTTCGATTGACGACTTTCTAAGAATAAAGTATGAACAAAGCCAATTTTAGCCTACAAGTTCCTTTCTAACAGCCTAATTAGCATGTAATTCCTATAGACACTTCACATAAACATAGTTCAAAGATTGTAAACATGTTTCTACTCATAAAATAGTATAAACAACTAATTTAAAACATATAATTTCACTATTTTTGATAAAAACTCATTTTTTATGTTTTTAATGAAAATTAACACTGTGATTTTGTTTTCCAACCAAAATAGATAATTCAAAGCAATTTATCAATGTTTATACATACTCTACCACATTCAATAACCAATTTATCAACTAAACAACTAATTAACCCTTAATTTCTACCTTAAACAAAATAATATATATTCAAAAAACTCTCTTGTAAAAATAATTTTTTTCATAACCATATACATAATATAAATTTATGGACTATTCTCAATTATAGCTTAAGGAAATAGTTTAACAACACTAAATTATCATATAAAATAACATACATAACAAATAATTTATCCTTACACAAGGATTTTACAGAGAATTAGAGAAAAGAAAAACTAAACTTTTAAAACTAAAAAAAAAATAGGATGATACCTTGAAGAAGATGATGATGATGACCATTACTTTTGATTCTCAAACTTCTTTTCTCCAATCTCTCTCTCAACTTCCTTAGCCTTTCTTCTTCTCTTCTTTTTCTTCTCTGCAAATTCTCTTCTTCTCTCTTCCCTCTCTATTCTAATCTTACGTCTTAGGATTATAACGTATAATAATAATATAGATATTAAATATATAATATAATTCTAACTTAACTGACATTAGTTATTTTTATTTGAAACTCAAAACCCATAAGGCTTGTTTGGTTACTTACTAAAATATAATCAATTAACCCTTATGCCTTGTTTGGTAAAACACAATTAGAATAAAGACTTAATAGGCAATAGGCCTTGTTTGGTAAAACACAATTAAACTCCTTTAAGTTATTTTAATAACTACTTTATAAAAGGTTATTTGTCACACTTTTAATTAACTAAATTAATTCCAATAAAAACTTATTAAATTACTTCATCACATAAATCAATACCACAAAATAAAACTTACTTAATCAACTAACACATCCTTTTAATTACAAATTCAAATAAAAAGAATAACAATTCAATTAATCAAAACTCTCTAACTTAATAATTAAATTAAATTAGCATAAAATAATTCATTTCCTTAATTATTTATTTAACAAATAGTTAACCAAATTGAATCAAATTTAAACAATTATTCATTCAACAATAAACACATCCATTAAATATTTAAATAATTCAACAAATATTTAATATAACAATTAAAAATTCTGGAATGTTACATTTATTCTTGATGAAGGCTATTGATAAATGAATTGTCCTAGTCATAATATTATTTATTGGGCTATTTGTGCTCACCCTTTTGCTTCACAATTCCTTTCAGGTAATAAGAGTGTAGCTGGGTCGAGCGGGGATAACAGGGGAATAGTGTGATGGTCCGAGACTGTGACGCCCCCAAAATAGGTATACATCACCGATCTTGGGTCGCCAGATACAAGGTACTGAATACAAATACAAACTAATTATACAACAGTCGTGTAAAATATGATAAAACATATATTGAGAGTTTTAATAAGTATATTGTCATCTAGACAATATTCACACTCAAAGGAGTCCTCATTACATTTATTGTAACACTATTTAACAAAATAGTAAGGACTACTAATACTATCATCTGGACCGTCACTCCGTTCCCCGACTAGTCCTGGCTACGTTCTCATTTCCTGAAGAGAGCAGTGAAAGAAAGGGGTGAGCTCAACTAGCCCAGTAAGAAATATCATGACTAAGATAATGCAGAATAAATTATCATTAGTCTTCAACAATGTTAAATTGATAAAATATAATAGACATCAAGTTTAACTGCAGCGGAATAAGCAATCCATTAAAAGAGTCATGTAGAACATGATATCTACTATCTTCTATGATTTAAAATGTTTTCATCAATTTTTATCGTTGAGGCTCAGCTTAATAAATAAACCACATCATCGAGTCATCTCTGCTCTACGGGCCAAGAATATTCATTAAATTATCAATGGTTATGACTATACCGAATAATCCCTGGTCATAATCATACCAAAAACTGTCCGTCAATACACTACAGGCCAGTGAGGACTTGTACCACATCATTTATATCATTACAGGTCATCATTATATCGAATAATCACTGGTCATAATCATACCAAGTCCATCAATGCACGTAAGCCAAAGATGACTTTCATCACAATATAAGCATGAGGATGATGACAATGACATAATAATTCAATAAAACAAGTTCAAGAATAAATTTTAAAGATTTATAAGTTAATTTATCATGAACTCAATAATGTCCAAATTGTCAACATGATACTGCTTTGTGGAGTAAAATTCAAGAATGCTCATAAGAATATTTCCATGAAAAGATACTAGATGAAGCGTAAATATCAAGGATATTCCACTAATTTCATGGAGTATAGAAGCCAAAATTTTAACCAAATGAGTATCATAGAATATATGAAACTACAATGGATTTTCACCCGCCAAGCGGTAATCCACATAGATAGATCATTTCCACAATTTAATAAGAAAAGAATATGAAGGGTCATTTTCTATGCATGTGGTAATCCACATAAATAGGTTATTCCAACAAAATAATAAAGAATGAAATAACAGAAGAATTCACCACGCATGTGGTAATAACAGCAGAATACTTTTCTTCTTTCTCTCTATAGTTTCTCTCTCTAGAGTTTTAGTGAATTCGTAAGAAATAATGAAGGAATGAGCTTCTATTTATAAGAGAATGGACCTAATAAGAATAATTCATGAACTATCTGATTCGATTTACTTTTAAGCGGACGGTCCATATTAAATTACTATGTAGTATTAATAAAATATTCTAATAAAACAAAATCTTTTAAATAAAATATAATATATTCTATTTATAATCTAATAAAACGAATAACTTTATAAAAGTATTCATTTTTATATAAAATTTTTACTATGCAAACACTATCAAACACTATGCATAATATAATATTATATATTCTATTTATAGTCTAATAAAATGAATAACTTTATAAAAGTATTCTGCTTTTATATAAAAAGTTTTCTGTTTTATTACATTTATAATAATAATAAAATAAAATTATCACCTTTATTATAATTCACAATATTAATCGACCAGTCGTTCCTGTGAAATAGGGGCTTTCAATAAGGATTTCTCCCTATTATGCGCAATTAGGTGACCAAACCTCTCCTTGGCGTAACTTCGACATCGTTAATATTGCAAATAATAATATTAATAACTTTGTTATCTCAATTATTGATTTAATAATATATAAAATATCGACAATAATTGAATCAACTAACGTGAGATACTATACAACAATTACTATAGCAATAATTAAATAAAACTGAGTGACTTCTCACGTAAGCATCAATAATCAAAATCGTGTGCTACTATGCAACCACGCGTATTACTGTACTTTTAACACTGGGTGTTTCAACAGTTAATGATAAAACTTTCGTCGTTATTTTCATAAGAATATTTTTGTCGTTTTCTTAATCCGACAATAATTCCATTGTGGGGTCCACCAATGATTGTGTTGTCATACGAATATTCCCTATTAAAACGAATATTCCCCGACCAATCGAATATTATATAACAACTTGCATACTTTTTAAAAATTTTAAATATTACCCACAACTATAACATTATATCAAATTTACTCCATAATATTCAAAAATGATATTTATTGAAAATTCATCTTTACTCATAAAATTTGGGGTCTTACAACCTCCCATTCTTATGAAATTTCACCCTCGAAATTAGGGTACATACTTTGTATGTCGAAGAGGTAAGGATACCTTGATTTAATTTCAGATTCTAACTCCCGGGTCATTTCCTCAACATCGTGGTTTCTCCACAAAACCTTGACTTGAGGTATAACCTTGGAGCGTAGAATATGTTCCTTCTTATCGAAGATTTGAACAGGAATCTCTTCATATGTTAAATCTTTCACTATTTCGTCCGATTCTAACTCAATAATGTGGTTTGGGTCTTTCACATATTTACGTAACATGGATATATGAAAAATATTATGAACGCGAGACATACTTGGCGGTAAAGCTAGTCTATAGGCCACAGTTCCTACTCGATCGAGGATTAAAAATGGGCCAATGAATCGAGGATTGAGCTTTCCTCTCTTTCCAAATCTCGTAACTCCTTTCCATGGAGCAACACGTAACAACACATGATCTCCAATATCGAATTCCACCTCTTTTCGATGAAGATCAACATAACTCTTTTATCGATCTTGTGAGGTTTTTATACGTTGTCGGATCGTTTGAATCTTTTCTGTAGTCATACGTACTAACTCCGGTCCCAACAACGTTGCTTCACCCACCTCATCCTAACATACTAGAGAATGACACTTTCTTCCATACAACGTTTCGAATGGAGCCATGCCAATACTTGCTTGATAACTATTGTTGTAGGAAAACTCCACCAACGGTAAGAACTTGTCCGAACTTCCCTTGAAGTCAAGGACATAGAGTCTTAATAAATCTTCAAGAGTTTGAATATTCCTCTCTGATTGTCCGTCCGTCTGAGGATGATATGCCGAACTAAATTATAAATCCGTGCCCATAGCTTTTTGCAAACTAACCAAAAATCTTAAAGTGAATCTTGGGTCTCGATCAGAAACTATGGATACTAGCATACCATGCAGTCTTATAATCTCGTTTATGTATATACGAGCAAGACATTCAAGTGTATAAGTTTCTCGTATTGGTAAGAAGACTTGGTCAATCTATCAACAATGACCCAAATTACATCTATGCCTTGAGAAACCTTGGGAAGACCAGTAACGAAATCCATGGTAATGTGCTCCCACTTCCATTTTGGAATTTCAAGTGGTTGTAATGGACCTTTTGGCACTTGATCCTCCGCCTTGACTCGTTGACAAGTTAGACACCTTGAGATAAACAGCGCAATCTCTCTCTTCATATTGCTCCACCAAAATGTATGACGAAGATCACGATACATTTTGGTACTCCCAAGATGGATTGCAAACGGTGTGTTATGTGCCTCCATCATGATTTTATACTTTAAATCAGGGTCGTTAGGAACACAAAGTCTGGATTTAACTCGAAGTATTCCTTCTTCATCGATTCTTGCTTCCGGCATAGCACCTTCTTGCACTTTCTTCCTCATACGCATCAGCTCTAAGTCTGTAGCTTGAGCAGCTTTAACTTTATCGATTAAAGTCGGTTCTACTCATATATTCGCCATCATCACATGGGTACCTGGAATCTTTAACTCTATCTCCATCCTTTGTAAATCATACAAAATGGGCCTTTGCGTTAACAATATCACACTTATACCCGCATATGATCTTCTACTCAATGCGTCAGCTACCACGTTCGCTTTTCTAGGGTGGTATTGGATGGTATGATCATAATCTTTCAACAATTCAAGTCAACGTCGTTGTCGCATGTTGAGTTCCTTTTGAGTGAAGAAGTATTTGAGGCTTTTATGATCCGTAAAGATCTCCACTTTCTCCCTATACAAGTAATGCCTCCAAATTTTAAGTGCGAAGACAACAACTGCCAACTCTAGATTATGAGTAGGATAATTCCTCTCATATTCTTTGAGTTGTCGAGAGGCATATGCTATGACTTTCCTATGTTGCATGAGAAAACATCCTAACCCTTTGCCTGAAGCATCACTGTAGATGACAAATCCCTCCGAGCCAAATGGTATTATCAGAACAGGTGCTGAAATGAGTCTTCTCTTGAGTTCATAAAAACTCTTCTCACATTCTTCGCTCCAACCAAACTTTGTATCTTCTCGAGTCAAATCGAATTAATGGAATTCGATCCTTCCACGAATCTCCGATAATAACCAGCTAAACCGAGAAAGCTACGTATTTCGGTCACTGAGTTAGGTTGCTCCCAGCTTTGAATTGCTTCAATCTTTACTGGGTCAACAGATATTCCATAACTTGATACTACGTGCCCAAGGAATGATAATTCCTCAATCCAGAACTCTCATTTCTTCAACTTGGCATAAAGATTGTTTTCACGAAGCTTTTGGAGTATCAGCCTCAAGTGTTGCTCATGATCTTCATGACTTTTGGAATATATGAGAATGTCATCAATAAAGATGACCACAAAGTGATCCAAATATTCCTTGAATACTCGCTTCATCATATCCATCAATGCAGCAAGAGCATTAGTAAATCCAAAAGACATGACTAGGAATTCATAATGCCCGTACCGAGTTCTGAAAGCCGTCTTTGGAATGTCATCGGTTCTAATCTTCAATTGGTGATATCCTAACGAAGATCAATCTTTGAAAAAATTTGGCGCCTTTGCAACCGGGTCAAACAGGTCATCAATGCGAGGCAATGGATATCTATTTTTTATAGTGACATGGTTCAACTCCCGATAATCAATACAAAGTCGCATACTCCCATCTTTCTTCTTCACGAATAGAACAAGAGCACCCCAAGGAGACGTACTAGGATGAATGAAACCGATGTCTAACAATTCCTGCAGTTGGGTTTTTAACTCCTGAAGTTCAATATGAGCCATTCGATATGGGGCTTTGGAAATGGGTTTTGTACCGGGTTTAAGGTCGATACAAAATTTGATTTCATGCTCTGGGGGTAGGCCAGGAAGTTCTTCTGGAAATACGTTAGTAAATTCATTAACAATAGAAATATCATTCAAAACTGACGTATTTTTGTTTAGATCCGTGACATGAGCTAAGAAAGCTTGACATCCATTTTTCAATAAACAAATAGCTTTATGGCTTGAGATGATAGTGATGGATTTTAATGGTTTGGTTGCTTGAATTCGCATAATAGGTTGGTTAGGAATATGAAAGCTAACAACCTTACGAAAACAATCAATTTTTGCATTATGAGTAATTAACCAATCAATCCCTAGAATCACATCAAATGCAAGTATTTTCAAAGAAATAAGAACGACAGGTAACGTGCGGTTACCGATTTGAATCAAACAAGACTTATAAACTGTGGATGTAATGAAGGTTTCTCCCAAAGGAGTTTCAACAGATAAATCAAAGTCTAATTTCTCCGGAGTCAAATTTAAACATTGAGCGCAAGTAGGATAAATAAAGGAATGGATAGAACCGGTATCAAATAAAGTATAAACTTTGCTAGAGTTTATGATTATCTTACCCGTGATCACCTCGTTCAGATTCCTTGCTTTTTGGGAGGTTACGACAAACGCTCTGTAAGACCCCGAATTTTATGAAATAAAAGTATTCAATTTTTCTTATAATTACTATTCAGTAAATGGTTAAATTGATAAAAGTTAAAGTTAAGGGTGATATATGAATTTTTTTTCAAAATACACAAGTGGTTATAAAATATTCATTGTTGTTTGGGAATATTCGTTTGGTCGTGGAATATTCTTTTCGCTTTGGAAATATTCGTATTTACTGCCAAGCAAATCCATTTGTGGGCCCCATAATGTAATAACCGCTTTATGAAGAAAACGACAAAATTAAGTTTTTATAAATAATCTACAGTAATCGTTATCTGCTAACAATCGTTGAATACCCGATGGTTAAAATACAATAATATGCGTGTTTGCACAAGAAGACACCTGCTTTTTACATAGATTTTTGAATTATTGATCCTTACATAAAGAAGGCACTACTCAATAATTATTACAGTAATTATCGCTCAATATTTTTATTTATTGATTCAATAATTGTCATATTGGTATTTTATATTATTCATTGCTTCAATAATTGTCACCGCACAATATTTCCCATTATCGATCAATAATTCATATTATTTGAATAATATTATTAGATAACATTATTGGCAATGTCTAGAAAGTTCGCATCTAAGGAGAGGTTTGGTCACCTAATTGCGCGCGCCAAGAAGAGAGATCCTTATTGAAAGCCCCTCTTTCTCGAACCGCCTTTAGTGGTTGTCATAATTGTGATTCAGAATATTATTTGGGAATAATTAATTATTGATTTATATGATAAGAAAATATTTATTTGATATGGATATAAATGATGGATTTATTTTTTATATGTGGTTATAATTGAAGGATTTAATGTTGAGGTGTTTTATCGAGATTTTGTCTGAATGGAGGTATTAAAAAATCAAATCAAGATTTTTACGATATATTGTGTGAGTTATAATTTTAATCGTGACCGCTTGGATCGTTATGATTTTTGGATATGTTATACATATATAAGTTGAGTATATGTCTACAAATTTTGAACCGTTAAAAATGAACGAATGATTTGTTATAAATTTTAAGAGGTGTTTGATTCTTGGAAAGTAGGGTTATAATTGATTTTGGTGGAAAATTCTAGAATTGAGTGGGCCCCACTTGTGGTTGGTGAAAAAAATGTGCTGAATTTTATTTCAAATGTGGTGGGTGGCAATAGTAGCGTGTAAAGCCATCGTGTAGCAGGTGTCAAGTCCTTGCTTTGGGCTAACATTTTCCTATAAATAGAGGGATAAGTTAGAATTGAAAATCACACCGTAAACAAAGTTTTCTCTTTCTCTCTCTATATTATTGAGCGTATTTTGTGAGTATTTAGATACTTTGAGAGTCATTGTTCAAAGATAAGTTTCATTCAAAGATCACTTCCGATCTTTCCTTCCGGCAATCGATTCTTTGAGGTAAGGATGTTATTTTCTTCTCAAATGATATTATTTCTTCAATATCATTATTGAAATATTGGTTGAACTTTTTATCAAATTTGGAACTTTTTCATGTCTGGGTTACTATTCATGAGTTACTATTCACGAGTTACTATTCATGAGTTACTATTCACGAAGTTACTATTCACGAGTACTATTCATGAAGCGTGAAAATGTTTTTTTGTGAAATTTCTATCTTTTGGTGTCTGAGTTACTATTCACGATACTAAGACTATTCACGATACTAAGACTATTCACTTATCACTGCACTATTCACCGAAAAATGAAAATTTTTCTTTTCGTCTAAAATATCTATTCTGGATACTAGCTTTGATTGTATCCATGTTTTGATCATTCTTGAATTTTACACCACTATGATTATTTTGAGGTATTTTTGGATGTATAGATTAGGAGTTATGGATTTTATGAGAAAAGACTATTTTAAAAGTAACTATTTATAACTCCTTGCGGTTAACTCCAAAATTGATGAAATTTTTATTGAGAGTACATCTATATAATATCAGTGTACTCTGTGAATTTCGGAATTTTTGGATAAAAGTACAATTTATGATAAATGTTTAAATATTCGATGGTTTTGGCCATATGAAAAATAGTAAATGAATTTTTAAAATTTCGAGAAAATATATGTTCAATATGGGACTATTTTATGCTAAATCCCGTAAAAGAAATATTTTTAGAACCGATTTGGTATTTTTCATGAAAATGTTCTAGTTATGAGTAAATGAATTAAATATGTTATGTGAAGTAGAAAAATTGGAAAATATGATTTATTGGCTTTAGAGAATCATATATGAGATATATGCAGATTTTTATGAGGGTTTTGGTTAATGATGATGAGTTTGGCATTTTTAGATGATTAAATGCATTAATTATTAAAGTGTAAATAATTGGATTAAATTATTTATAAGAAATGATTAAAATATTATTATAATATTAATAATATTAGATTATGAGATTTCTAAGTGAATTATAACATTTGGATTAAGGTGTTATAAATATGGATATGAATTTTATTATGAAACTTTATCTTTTCGTGTCGAGGTTACTTACGCACGATACTGGGACTATGTATTTAATACGGTACTACTCACAACAAATTGGTTTCTTCTCCCACCAAATTATCGTTGATTTATGAATCTTACTCTTGAAATTAAAACCATGTTTTGATTATATTATTTTTATATAACATTCTTATAACCCTAATGATGATATTTCTCTTTGACTTGAGTGTAAAGATGGGTAGATTATTGGTATGATCGTGACCATAGGTTCTCTTTGCCAAGAAGCAAAAGTTGAATTGTTGATCGATATGATCATGACCATTGAATTTACAATTGAATATTTTTAGCTTAAGTGCAAAGGTGGATTGATCAACATGGTTATAATTATTGTTATATAACTTCAAAATGATTATGATTTCTTTGATATATGAATATCTTTGGCTCGTAATGCAAAAAGATGACGACTGTTGTTGAATATCTTTACCTTTTGGTAGTGACGAATTATTGATGAATATCTTTGGCTCGTTGCAAAGATGATTTTTGTTGAATATCTTTAGCAGAGTAGTGCAAAGATGAATTATTGATGAATATCTTTTGCTCGTAATGCAAAGATGACTGTTGTTGAATATCTTTAGCCTTGTAGTGCAAAGATGAATTATTGATGAATATCTTTTGCTCGTAATGCAAAGATGACCGTTGTTGAATATCTTTAGCCTCAGTAATGAATTATTGATGAATATCTTTGGCTCAGAATGCAAAGATGACCTGTTGTTGAATATCTTTAAATTTGTAGTGTAAAGATGAATCGTTGATGAATATCTTTGACCCGTGGTGCAAAGATGAATTTATTAGTATGATTATGAATGTGAACTGTGATTTGGTATAACCATGATATTTGATGTTTTCGTAAAGACAGTGATGAAAATTATCTTCGCCCTAGATGAGAAGAGAATTTAGAATCACAATTATGATTATGAGTTATTCATATGATTGTGGAAAGGAACTGCTGATTGATGTTACAGGATAAAATATTGTTGGTGGACTTTTAACGTGGAAAGACAATAGACTTTATAGTCTATTTGACTCTTTTAATGGATTGCTTCGTTCACCGCAACTATGGTTGAAAAGTTTTATCATCTACCATATGTTCTAAATCTCCGATTCATTACCGATGAAGACTATTGATAATTTATTTATCTTTAGTCATAATATTTTTTATCGAGCTAGTTGTGCTCACCCTTTTGTTTCACAATTCCTTCGTGTAATAAAAGTGTAGTCGGGTTGAGCGAGGATAACAAGGAATAGAATCGGTGGTCTATATAGTTGTTGAGGTTCTCCCTAAAGAGTATGAAAATAATTTTATTGAGGGCTTTAGTGTGTTGTATTTTATACATCATTTAATAGTTATTTTTGGTGAATTAAATAGGGTGAGGCGAACCCAACTTTGGAAGGGTGTTTTGTCACTATCATACAGGATGTCTAATGACATACAAACTCGTGTTATCATAAGACATGGTTGTGCTTATCCACTTGCTGAGTATATTTACAAGCACTACTTATATAATCTTGGTGTTTGTTTGGAGTATAATACCCAATTAGAGACAGTGGAGATAATGATATGTCAAGAGAAGACTCACCATTGGGAAGAATACGATAGTAATCTTCTTGTTTTTTTTTTGGGGTCTATTGGGTCAACCAAGGATAATTCTGTGGCCATATGATATCTACCATAACCTAAAAGCATGGCCTCCCATGTACGAAGGTTTCCTTGAGCACTTCCCAAAGATTCTAATTTCTAAAACAGTTTTTGACTATACCTTTATGTAAGGTGTCATTGTGACGTACTTAGCTTGGTATATATTTGTATCCAAACTCACAAAGATATGTGTTGTTGTATTTTGCACGACAATTGTTGTAATAAAGTTGTAGTTGTTTTTCATACCATATATTTGGCGACTCAGAATGGGTTGGATGGAATGGACCTATTTTGGGGTTGTTACACGCTCTCCCTTGAACTACTGATTTTATCTTGTGTGGGACACCCTTGGATGCCTCCATCCCAGCTGGACTTAACTTTGCTGCACGACAAAATCGGGCTAAGTGACTTTCTTTTCCACAATTGTAACATACTTTGGACTGCATCACGCAGTTTGGACTGATATGTCCCTCCCCTCCGCATTTGAAACATACAATTGGTGGTCATTCTCCTTCCTTGAAAACGGGTGTTGGTGCTGCTGTCTTTCCATCGTTGCTAAACCTTGTAACGCCCCTAAATCCGGGTATCTTCCAACCCGACAGATGGTGCTACACGGTACTCATAACTGTACATTCATTCTATTAAAACGACATCAAAATGTGTGTATAACCGACATTATTATTTCATTAATAATATTACATCTCGTTCGCAGGTTCTATAACCATTACATTTTTTGTTCATCATACTATAATATATATACAACATACTAGTTTATTACAAGCTAAACTAATCATTCCTCTTCGTCTCGCCTTTATCCTTGTCAGATTTCCTCGGTCCGTTCAGTCTTAACTGCATTCACATGGTTCAAGCAAGAGTGAGCATAACAAGCTCAGCAAGTACAACAATTTCTTTTAAACAACATTCTTGAAACATAGGAATCGTATATCTTCAATAACTGGATAATAGTTATGAAGTACTATCAATAATTCAAAATATCATTTCTTTTCCTTCAAAACGTTTTACAATAACAATATTCAGTAAAACATCAATTCTGGCTCAAGACTATGAGCATTTCATAATTTCTTTGAAAAGGACAACCCGTCACTAAGTCCGCAAGTTCGGCATATCTTAAGAGCACTTCTGGGTGATCAACCCATAGTACTCTAAATTGATCAACACTACATCCTATTAAACGTATGTACGTTTAAGTTTTGGCAACCTCGCGTACCCATCGAATAATCGATGAAAAATACATTTGTTTATTCATACTCAGGCTTACCTTGAATCCGTACCAAACAATTAGCGTATGATAGCGTTAGCAATTCTATACTGAAAGACTTATAAATAAATCAATCAACTCTTCAAGATTAGTCTAGCCAAGATAAAACTGGCATCGACCCTTTAGTAAAACACTTCATGCATCTCATAACATGAATCA
This sequence comes from Panax quinquefolius, assembly GCA_020205615.1. Lineage (NCBI taxonomy): Eukaryota > Viridiplantae > Streptophyta > Magnoliopsida > Apiales > Araliaceae > Panax > Panax quinquefolius. Next base: position 69,611,312 of record CM035156.1, on the reverse strand, counting down.
CAGAAAACTTGGCTAACACAAAGGTTAGACAAGCGTTTAAGAAAAACTTGCCTTCAACGTCTACTACAGTAAAAATAACTTTTCCTTTCAGTCTTTACGGTCTCTACAATACATAACCACATAACATACCACTTTAGGTCATGAATGAACATATATGGTTCATAATGAATCTTACCCTTCTTCTCAATGTACTCATATATTAGATTTGTTACTATTGGTTCCGGCTTGCCATTATATTTTACATTATTCTTACCAACTTCTTTCTCTTCTATGTCTTATGTGGATTTACTACATTAATAGAACTCGTTTTGAGTTAATCATCCTTCCTCACGGCTCACTAACATTCCTACGTTATTTGAAACTCGATCGTCATTTGTTAAGTACACTTTATTGCATTCCGTTTACGTTTACGTAATATTTAACAACATTTAGTTATAACTCTCAACGTTATAGTCATTATCATTATTGAATACAGTTCACGTTCCTTATACTTTACGTTCGCCGATTAACTACTCATTAAACAACATTAAATTTCTAAAGTCATCACTATAACAGTGATTTAGGAAAGGTCTTATCATGTTCATTAAGTAATTACATAACCCATACTGGTATTGCAAACCATTGGATTTATAATCAACTTGGTCAACAAATTTCTACAATGGAAGAAGCACATTACGTTGTTCTCATTATGTTCATCTTCAATTGATTATTAACCTTTAATCATCATACATTAAGTGTCTAACAATGCTTTAACAATGTTATATTTACACCTTAGTTCATTAATAATGAGTTATCTTTCATTCTACACTTGTAAACATTCTTGTCTGTCGAAACCCTAGGGATCAGCCATATTTCATATATAGCTCTCCTTCTCGTCATGCAAGACGAGTTTGCAGTAGGCAATGACATTGTGCCCGGCGCTGTAGCGCCACAATTTGGCCTTGGGTTGGCCCCGCGGCGCCAACTCTATGCCTTAGAAAATTTACTGCTTTTGAATTTTTTGCGAAACTCCCAGACGCATAACTTCTTGAACGTTCAACGCTTGTTTCTTCGTTCTAAGTCAGAATTCAGTCATTCTCAAATCCGCAACTCTATAATGCCAAATAAGACTTGTCTCCATTGAAAACCAATGTTTCCAAGCTCAATATCAAAATTCAACTTCCATTTTGAGATTTTCACGAATTCGACGATTATCGTCAAAACTCGTAAATTTCGCCTTAACTTCATTTCTTATGATTTGTTCATCGCTTCAAATGGATTCAATCCATCATACTAACATCTTGACATACATACTCATTAACTTATAAACATGATAAGTTATTACTTGTTCTTTGTGAGTTTATAACTTATAAAAGTATAAACTATTTATGACTTCCTTTCTTATGTCTTATTATAGATTAAGTCTTTTAACCACCATTATTACTTCTTATTATCATACCATCTTATTAAAGTACACATATGAGTAGTTCATATAAATTCTTTATAAATTCATAACTTAATTAAGTTTGAATTACTTATTCATGACTTATACGGCTTAAGTCCATTGATTAATCATTCTTATCATTCTTTAACATACATGTTCTACCACTACACCCTTCTCTAACAGTTGAAGAGAAAGAAATTACGGTTTAAGTTCTTACCTATGAAGATCACTTGCTTAAATCCTTACTCTCCTTCTTGCTTCTTGAATTCTCAAAGGCTAAATTGTTCTAGCTTTTGTAGCTTATTCTCACTTATTAGATAAGCTTATTCATGATCATAAGCTTCTGTAGCTTATATCATATATGGAAGGTAAATGTAAAAGCTGACAAAAGCTTCTGTAGCTTGGATTTCATCTAATAAGCATTTTTACAAAAGCTTGGATTACTGCCTTAAGTCTACTTGCACATCACACAAAGTTCTTGATCAACAATTCACCCATATGATCATGGGTTGCCCCATGGATCCTCCTAATCCATTGGATTCTTACTTTGGGTTTAAGGTTTAATTAATCCTAACTTATACATTGGGCTTGTATTAACAATTCTTTGGGCGTTCACATTAATTCGCATTGGGCTTTATTATTATCCCAATTGGACATTACAATCTCCTACACATTCCTACAAGTCCATTACATTTAGCTTAAAGCCTTATAACGTATAATTCTCGTATTCCAACTCGTATACTTATTTAGTATACGACATTCCATCATTCATACATACTCGTATAATATCTCGTATTATACTTGTATTCATTACCTCGTATAATACTTACGTATTATACAATTATAGCTTTAATTCATTATATATTCCATTTCTTTCTCGGAAATCACTTTCCCTAATCGTTAGGTTTTAAGTCCGCATGCGAAAAACTGTGTTTGCCATAACTGAAATATTATTGGATATTCCATCACGTCTTAGAATTTTATCATTATGTATTTCTCAAAAGTTCAAAAATAATTCCCGAGTAGAAATGTGTGAATAGTATTTTTCGGAAAGTTTTTATTTTTGTCTTGGAAATTCAAACACTTTAATTATATCACGTAGCCAAAATACTACGACGTTTCGACATATCTAGGTCGTAGAACGACCTTCAATTAGCTTACTCCCATAAATACTTAATTAAATTCATTTAATCCATATAATTAAATAAAAAAATTAATTCTCAAAAATCCTAATTTCCTGGGGCGTTATACTCTTCCCCCCTTATAAGGATTCTGTCCCCAGAATCTCGCTAACACTACATCCACCATTGAGGAAAATTTTTCCATCATTTTAAATTTTAAATTCCTACAATGCTTCTTCGGCGTTGTGGTTTCTCCAATTCACCTTCATCGAAGGTATTATTTTAATTCACCTGACTTGTCACTTTCTATCCATAATCTAAATTGGAAGCTAAACATTTATTCACACATTACGCTATCTTCCTTTTATTAGTCCTTCTTTTAAATTCCAAATTATATGAAACTCAAATTCCTCCTTCAAAACGAGATGATACTTGATCTTCTCTACATCCTGTACCTCCTTCTTCATTCGCTTATATTTCTCGTTACCTAGTTGTATATAATTAACTCGTTCTATTATTGTGGATTGAGTCTACGTTGTGAATAATATTTCTACCTCTCCATTCCATAATTTAACTTCTAGCTTCATTCTTGCCATCTCCGTTAGTAACTCATTCTGAGTCGTTAACATCGATAGCTTTTCCCTACCCTTCCTACTTAATGTGTAAGCTTTTACATTTACCTTCCATGTATGATATAACCTATCACAGTCATAACCTTTTATCCATTTTAATCACCTTCTCTACTTCATATTTAACTTCTTCTGTGTGAAGATATATTTTAGACTCTTACAGTCCGTGTATATCTCACACTTCTCCCCGTATAAAAACTATCTTCCAATTTTTAATTCTAAAACTACAGCTGCCAATCCTAGACCATAAGTAGGATAAGCCTCCTCATAATTCTTTAACTGGCGTGATGTATACGTAATGACATTGCCATGCTACATGAGCACGCAACCCCGTCTTCTATGTGAAACATCGAGATACACTACAAAATTCCCTATATCATTTGATAAAGACAATACAAATGCCTCACATAATCTTTCTTTTAGCTCCTAAAAACTATTTTCTCACTTCTCATTCGTAACATACTTCTTAATAACAAATTTGTCTATCTCTTTAAGCTACAATTCACACGTAGTGAATTCCATATCCAACTTCTCCCTCCGTAGTGTTTCTCACACTATCTCCAAATGTTCAAAGATGATCTTCCTCGCGCCTTAAATTAGACTAGAATATCACCAATGATCATTATGACACCCTCATCCAAATATTATTTGAACACCCTATGACGTTAATGATACTTTCAACTATAGCACCTCACAAGAGTACCTATCAATTTGCCACCGACTTGCTCGGCACCCATTACGGAAAGTCTAACTTCCGCACATTAGTTAACCCAAACGACATAACCAGAAACTTGTCCTAACTATAACGAGGTCTGAATGTCATCTTAGGTTCCTCCTCATTCTTCCTTACTTTCAACCGACAATACCCCGTACGCAAATCTATCTTAGAAAAATTCTTTGCCCTCTTCAACTGATCAAATAGATAATCGATCCTGGACCATGGGTATTCACTCTCAACTGCTAACTTAGTCCTATTACGATAGTCGATACGTCACCGTAATGACTCATCCTCTTCCTTAACATCCTCCTAACTTGCGTCATGGTTAGACAACAAGAGCGTCACGGTATTTTATTACCGTAAATTACTACCTTGGATTTTCTTAGAAAACCGAAGATTCATACTTTTATTCTGACAATTTATTAAAGTTCTATGGTTAATCAACTCATTCATACTAAGAATTACTACAAATTCTCTCAACTTTATCAGTACTTATCTACCGATACTTGCTTACATTCCTTATTCATGAAACTTTTTCAACGAATATAATTAACGAAAGTTATTTCCCCATTCTCTACCTTAACGTATAAATGTATTTATAATACGTTCCGAGAATGAACTTAATCACATAGCAAACTCTCATACTATAAAAGAAAAATATCACTCCCATCAAACAGCACATAAACATCCATTGTATTGACCAGGATGATACTTGCTACTAAATCCGCTAATGCAACCACATCATGGCTAACTTACCACTACTATCACCTTTACTTTCCTCAGACCCCTTCTTTAGGCAATTTCTTACAATGTGGTCCAATGACCCACATACAAAACAACCATGGTTTTTCTTAGATTTAGGACAATTGGGTAATATATGACCCTCCTGTCCACAGTTATAATAAACCGATTTCCCTTTCACATAGACTACTAAATGAGTTTTTTTTTCCACATGTTTTATATGCTTCAATCCTACGCTTAGGGTCACCTTGTCCCACTCCAGTATTCTCGGAGTTAAAATTCTTTATATTTGGCATGATACCACTACCACTGGCATTCTCTGCCTTAATCCCTCCCTCTTCCTTGTTCGTATCTTTTCTCTCTTTGTGGTATTAAGTCAACGCCTCACTACCACCCTCTGCTATAATCACCTTCTCCAGAATGGTCCCGTAGGAAACACTCTGGAACACTAAAATACTACTATAGAGTCAGGGTTTCAGGCCCTGCTCAAACCTACGAGCCTTCCTCTCCTCCACTGCATACTTATAGGGAAATAATTCTCGAAGAAAACCTTCTTGAACTGTTCCCACGTTACCACATCTGCTCTAGCCCCACCCTGGTGAGCCTCCCACCAAAAGTTGGCTTTCACTTTCTGAAAATAGTATGCACACAAGCCAATCATGTTTGATGATAAAGCATATACTTTGTAACAATCTTATTCATTTATTAATAAAAAGTATTAATTTATTAAAGGCTTTTATTATCTACATGATGCTGTTTTATAATATGTGATAAACCCATAGTTTTAAGCAATGCTTTTAGAATAATGATGATGATCATTCTAATGAGATCTAAATTCTTAGAAAGCTTAAAACTAAAATAGTTCCCAATCATTGGATTACTAAATTGGGGATTAGTGAATCCGGATAGATTGGTACATACGTTGCTTGCTCATTGGATGAGGATGATTGATCTCATGATCATTTGTGTGGAGACACTAAAGCAAGTATGTAGGTGCTTATTAGAGAATAAGTTCACTGAACGTGGCTCGCTAAGGAATACCTAATGGAGTTTTATTTGCTGTCAATAGGAATTCTCAGAGTGATAGTAGTACAAGTAATCCTTGGACTTGAGATCATCATAGTATCTTGTGTATGATGAGTTATACTTTGACTTATTCCTTAAGACCCTTAGGGTATATCAAAGGGTATGCTTGGGTATAATAAGTTGTACATGGAGATAATGTATGATCAATAAAGAATCTACCACTTCTAATAAAAGAAGAGAAATGTCCTATGTGATTCGATAAATGACAACCCAAAGAGTCCTTGGCGGCATAATGAAATTAGAAAGGAGTTTCTAATTTGCATTATTTGAGTTGTGCATTTAAGAGTCGAAATACATATAATTAAATAAAATAAGACTTGATGAAATTTCCATGTCTTATATTTAATCGGGACATTGTATGGTGGAAGGATTGAATTGTACGCGGTAACTATTTACTCAAAGGTTCTTTTATGATTAATGTTGAAATCTATATTATCTGGAAAGTCGTTGATCGCTAGGGAGGCTTATCCTTATTGTAGAATAAATATTATTTATTTAAATAAATTAATTGTTTAATTTATTTATTTAAATAAGATTAGAATTGTTCTAATTGATTTATTCACAACCGGTTTAATATGGAGAACCTAAAGGGTCACACCATAAAAGGAAGAATAATTATTTAAGAAGTTAATGGCATAATCGTAATAATTTGTTAAGTATATTTAATTTAATCTATGGTGATAGAATAAATTAAATAGCTTAATATTTATTATTTAATATTTTAGAAATATTAAATATAAATTAATAAGAGGAGTCTTATTAATATTATTACAATTATTATTATTTTAATTTCTAAAAGAGTTTAGGAATTAATTTAATATAAGTACTCTCATTTATTCCTAATAGGATTAGGAGGGAAAATTAGTTAAAGGAGTTTAATTAATTATCCCTAATAAGATTAGGGAGCTTAATTAATTAAAAGAATTTAATTAATTAAATAAAACCCAATTCCTTAATTGTTAAGATGGGTTGCCCACATCTATAAATAAGAGGAGTCTTATTATGGGTGGTGGGGGTTGTTGACTTTACAACATACGACATAATTCCAATTGTTGGGAGAGTACACCTTTTCTATAGAGATAGAAAACTAGGGTTTGAGCCAATACACCCTTCTTCTTGAATTTTCTTCTTCCTTGGTGGATCACCTCTAGAGGCCAAACATTTGGGTGGCTAACGTTGATCAAAGGAAGGAACCAAACCCGGTGGATTCAAGATTGAACGAGAAAGGATTTGGAGGTGAACTTGTACCTGAGGAAGCTCGATCTTCAAGGGTATGATTTATTATTTATCTTTTCGATTAATTATTAATTGTGCATAAAGGGTGATCCGGGTATATGGTTTGTAAAATTTTTAAAACTCTGATTTTTACATGCTTTCGCATTATTTTGCAATTTGATTGCGCACATGAATATTACAAACCTAACACTTTCATCATGTAAGTCGCAAAAGAAGTCTTTTACGCCTCACCAACTTTTTGTAATAAAAAATGCCTTCTCTATTTCCTTTACCCATGTCTGGGCTTCTAATGAGTCTGTCGTTCCTTTGAACTCTGGCGGACCTATGTTTTTAAATTCTTTAAAGGTAGTCATTCTGGCTAACCTAGGTTTGGCGGGTACTCTACCCCCGGTTTTGTTAAATGCAGCCGTTAATAAATTAACGAACTCTTGCATAGGATTGTTTTAACCCCCTTGATTTTCATTACGTGATTCTGTTTCCTGATTACGTTGTCTTCTCCTTGGCTGCATTTTCTAATTAAATAAATAAAATTTCATTATTATCTATTTACTTGTTTGGTTATCCTTCCATACTAATACCTCATACCACATCAAAGCACATTAAATAAAAACTTCATTATATTAATATGCTTCTTCATAGTTTCAAACTATTTACAATTTGTTTTACATAGCCAAAAGCTATTACATTTCTATCCCGTAATTGAACTTCACAAAAGTTGGGATTTACAAAAAGACTACCCTTTTATACAAAAGAGGGTTTTACGTCACTACACATATATTTTTTTACTCTAGCTTTCTAATAATGCATAACAACGTCCTCGTGTTTCTCATTCGCAATCTTCGCTACAGTATCCCGACTAATAGTATGTCGAGTTTGTCCTGACTCCATGGGATGACAAGTAACTTTTATCTTGAAATCCATATGAGCACTCTTATGGATGTAAGACATCCGTGCTATCTTCCGATCCTTCTCCCCTAATTCTTTATAAAGCTCATCGGCCTCCTTCTTATAGTCCCTAACCTACTCTGTCATAAGCACCTTTCTATCGTGTTCTAACTCAAAATCTGCTTCTGCAAACACCTTAGATTCATGGAGATAATTAATCTCTTCACTCTGATTCTGCACAACTACACTCAGTTGCACATTCCTGTCAAGCACTGCCAGATACAATGCTCTCATTACATCTTGAGGTATTGACTCTAGTGTAGGTACCACTGTATCAACCGATGTTACCTCCATCCCTTCCTCCACATCGTTCATCATACTAAGGTATGCCGCTATATCTATATATCTCTCAGAGTAGTCTTCCTCAGAAAAGTACTCCTCTATCTCCGACTCCTCTAGAATCACTAATGGTACCTCCGCCACCTGCATAGGTACAGGCTCTACTCTGTTCACAAGTTCTTCCCTCACCGCGTGTATATCTCTATACATCAAGCTATCTATCGACATCCTACAATAACACATAACATGTTAATTAGTACATAACACATTATAGTATAAGCACAAATCACATTTAATTTATTTAGGGTTACTTTCCATCTTTTAAATCTTTCGGTACTGAGTTTCCTCAATACCTTATTAACTCATTCGACTGAAGTAAAGCTTGAGTTTACTTCCTTCGGACTTTTCTTCCTTAACGAGGTTATTAGCCAAAGGTTCTTCCCCCCTTAAGTTTTATAACCTAATGCTTTGATACCAACCTGTGACACCACCAAATCCGGGTATCTTCCAACCCGACAGATGGTGCTACATGGTACTCATAACTGTACATTCATTCTATTGAAATGACATCAAAATGTGTGTATCAATGACATTCTTATAACATTAATAATATTACATCTCGTTCCCAGGTTCTATAACCATTACATTCTTTGTTCATCATACTATAATATATATACAACTTACTAGTTTATTACAAGGTAAATTAATCGTTCCTCTTCATCTCTCATTTATCCTTGTCAAATTTCCTCGGTCCGTTCAGTCTTAACTACATTCATATGGTTCAAGTAAGAGTGACAATAACAAGCTCAGCAAGTACAACAATTTCTTTTAAACAACATGCTTGAAACATAGGAATCGTATATCTTCAATAACTGGAAAATAGTTATGAAGTACTATCAATAATTCAAAATATCATTTCTTTTCCTTCAAAACGTTTGACAATAACAATATTCAGTAAAACATCAATTCTGGCTCAAGACCATGAGCATTTCATAATTTCTTTGAAAAGGACAACCCGACACTAAGTCCGTAAGTCCGGCATATCTTACGAGCACTTCTGGGTGATCAGCCCATAGTATTCTATGTTGATCAACACTACATCCTGTTAAGCGTATGTACGTTTAAGTTTTAGCAACCTCGCGTGCCTATCGAATAATCGATGAAAAATACATTTGTTTATTCATACTCAGGCTTACCTTGAATCTGTACTAAACAATTGGCGTAGGATAGCGTTAGCAATTCTATATTAAAAGACTTGTAAATAAATCAATCAACTCTTCAAGATTAGTCTAGCCAAGATAAAACTGGCATCGACCCTTTAGTAAAACACTTCATGTATCTCATAACATGAATCAAAGAAAACTTGTCTAACACGAAGGTTAGACAAGCGTTTAAGAAAAACTTGTCTTCAGCGTCTACTACAATAAAAATAACTTTTCCTTTCAGTCTTTACGGTCTCTACAATACATAACCGCATAACATACCACATTCGGTCATGAATGAACATACATGGTTCCTAATGAATCTTACCCTTCATCTCAATACAATCATATATTAGATTTGTTACTATTGGTTCCGGCTTGCCATTATATTTTACATTATTCTTGCCAACTTCTTTCTCTTCTATGTCTTACGTGGATTTACTTCATTAATAGAACTCATTTCGAGTTAGTCATCCTTCCTCACGGCTTACTAACATTCCAACATTATTCGAAACTCGATCGTCATTTGTTAAGTACACTTTATTGCATTCTGTTTACGTTTACGTAATATTCAACAACATTTAGTTATAACTCTCAACGTTATAGTCAGTATCATTATTGAATAGAGTTCACGTTCCTTATACTTTATGTTCGTCGCTTAACTACTCATTAAACAACATTAAATTCCTAAAGTCATCACTCTAACAGTGATTTAGGAAAGGTCTTATCATGTTCATTAAGTAAATACATAACCCATACTGGTATTGCAAACTATTGGATTCATAATCAACTTGGTCAACAAATTTCTACAGCCGGCTTAGCACATTACGTTGTTCTCATTACGTTCATCTTCAATTAATTATTAACCTTTAATCATCATAAATTAAGTGTCTAACAATGCTTTAACAATGTTATATTTACACCTTAGTTCATTATTAATGAGTTATCTTCCATTTTATACTTGTAAACATTCTTGTCTATCGAAACCATAGAAATTTGGCCCGTGGCTATACATATATCTCGCTTCTCACGTCGTGGCGCGAGTTTGCGTGAGAGGCAATGACATCGCGTCTTGCCTTTCTGAGACCACCATTTTTCCTTAGGTTGGCTCCGCGGCGCCAACTCTGTGCCTTAGAAAATTTACTGCTTTTGAAATTTTTGCGAAACTTCCGGACGCATAACTTCTTCGTTATAAGTCCGAATTGGCTCATTCAAAAGCCTACGGTTCACAAATTACATACTCTATGTGTTCATGTAAGAATTTTATCTATTTGACTTTGTTTGCTCAAAATTCACCTATTAGTCCATTTTTAACGAAAACGGTAAACGTTCGTGAACGTTCAATGCTCGTTTCTTCGTTCTAAGTCGGAATTCAGTCATTCTCGAGTCTGCAACTCTATAATGCCAAATAAGACTTGTCTCCATTGAAAACCAATGTTTCCAAGCTCAATATCAAAATTCGAATTCCATTCCGAGATTTTCACGAATTCGACAATTATCGTCCAAACTCGTAAATTTTGCCTTAACTTCATTTCTTGTGATTTGTTCATCTCTTCAAATGGATTCAATCCATCGTACTAACATCTTGAAATACATACTCATTAACTTATAAACATGATAAGTTATTACTTGTTCTTTGTGAGTTTATAACTTATAAAAGTATAAACTACTTATGACTTCCTTTCTTATGTCTTATTATAGATTAAGTCTTTTAACCACCATTTTTACTTCTTATTATCATACCATCTTATTAAAGTACACATATGAGTAGTTCATATAAACTCTTTATAAATTCATAACTTAAATAAGTTTGAATTACTTATTCATGACTTATACGGCTTAAGTCCATTGATTAATCATTCTTATCATTCTTTAACATACATGTTCTACCACTACCCCCTTCTCTAACAATTGAAGAGAAAGAAATTATGATTTAAGTTCTTACCTATGAAGATCACTTGCTTAAATCCTTACTCTCCTTCTTGCTTCTTGAATTCTCAAAGGCTAAATTTTTCTAGCTTTTGTAGCTTATTCTCTCTAACCAATAAGCTCTCAACTTATAAATGAAATGAACAACCAACAAAATGAAAACCAAGCTTTCTATTTATAGGAGTTTTTAGATTAGGGCATAAGGGTCATTAATCCAATCCCACCTCCTTAATCACCTCCTTACTATTCATTATCTAGATATTAAGTTAACTTTCTCCTCACATGAATTACTTGGCCACCACAACACTTAGCTATTAAGTTAACTTTGCCACCACCGTATTTGCTTGCTCATCACATAAGCACTTTACTTAGCTTTTAAGTTTGCTTGGTCATTACATAACTTATCTTTTGCTTAGCCATTATGTCTACCTAACTTATACTTTGCTTAACCCTTAAGTCTACTTGCTCATCACACAAAGTTCATGATCACCAATTCACCCATATGATCATGGGTTGCCCCATGGATCCTCCTAATCCATTGCATTCTTACTTTGGGTTTAAGGTTTAATTAATCCTAACTTATACATTAGGCTTGTATTAACAATTCTTTGGGCTTTAACATTAATTCGCATTCGACTTTATTATTATCCCAATTGGACATTACAATCTCCTACACATTCCTACAAGTCCATTACATTTAGCTTAAATCCTTATAACGTATAATTCTCGTATTCCAACTCGTATACTTATTTAGTATATGACATTCCATCATTCATACATACTCGTATAATACCTCGTATTATACTTGTATTCATTACCTCGTATAATACTTACGTATTATATAATCATAGTTTAATTCATTATACATATTCCATTTCTTTCTCGGAAATCACTTTCCCTAATCGTTAGGTTTTAAGTCCGCAGGCAAAAAACTGCGTTTGCCATAACTGAAATATTATTGGATATTCCATCACGTCTTAGAATTCTATCATTACGTAATTCTCAGAAGTTCAAAAATAATTCCCGAGCAGAAATGTGCGAATAGTGTTTTTCGAAAAATTTCTCAGAAAGTTTTTATTTTCGTCTTGGAAATTCAAACACTTTAATTCTATCACGTAGCCAAAATACTATGACGTTTCGATATATCTAGGTCATAGAACGACCTTCAATTAGCTTACTCCCATAAATAATTAATTAAATTCATTTAATCCACATAATTAAATAAAAAAATTAATTCTCAAAAATCTTCTTTTGTTGGGGCGTTACAAACCTTCTCTTCTTGAACTTTCCACTCCTATTGTCTTGGCCATGATTACCACCGAAGTGGTTATCATTTCTGACATGTTGATTCCCTCCACGTTTGTTGTCACCGCTTCGATGACTTCTACCACTGGTATTATCGACTTGTCGGCTGCTCTCTCTTGGTTGGGTTGACTCATTATCGTGCTCCAATAACTGAGCCCTATTCACAACATCTGAATACAAACACAGTTTATAAGAGATAAGGTATTGACGTATCTCGGGTTTCAAACATCTTAGAAACATCTGCGTCATTCTCTTTTCATTATTAACCAAGTGGGACGCAAACCGAGACAACTCGACAAACTTAGCTTCGTACTGTGCCACAGTCATATTGTTTTGATCAAGCTTGATGAACTCCACCTCCTTCATGTGACAAATACATTCAGGAAAGTACTTGTCGTTGAACAATTCTTGGAACTTCTCCCAAGATATCTTCAGTGCGGCAGGTTGAGTACGCTTTACAGATTCCCACCAGTAATCTACCTCTGCACGCAACATGAAGGTGGCAAAGGGAACCTTTTGCTCCTCGAAGCATCCCAAGATATCAAATATCTTGTTGATATGCTTTATCCATGTCTCCGCCTTAAGTGGTTTTGGCTCTCCAAAAAAATCTAGTGGTCCCAGCTCCTTGAACTGCTTAGCAGTGACCGTCCGAGAGTTGTCAGTGTTTCCACCTGCATTTTGGACAGGAGCCGCTCTTGCCTAATGTTGCATGAATTTCATAAAGCCTCTGAACATCCCATCGTTCACTATTTCATCCGTGTTATTATTTTCATGAGGATTATTGTGTTCCTGTTGCACATTACCCTGGGCATTGATCGTCGGTGACTCAACGGTCTCGTGTACTTCATTGCTTATCTCAACATTTTTGGATGCCATTTTCAAATACTGCCATAAAACAAGGGTTAATTAACATATCACATATTATCTCTGTCGACCAATTAAATACCAAATAAACTTATGTAAGTCATACTAGCGAAGGAATTCCCCGTCTCTCCCCTCCTAGTTCTTGTCTCACATCTCAGCCAGGGATCATATCCCTAAGCTTTGATACCAACTGTGACGCCCCCAAAATAGGTATACATCACCCATCTTGGGTCGCCAGATATAAGGTACTGAATACAAATATAAACTAATTATACAACAGTCGTGTAAAATACGACAAAACATAAATTGAGAGTTTTAATAAGAATATTGTCATTTAGACAATATCCACACTCAAAGGAGTCCTCATTACATTTATTGTCGCACAATTTAACAAAATAGTGAGGACTATTAATACCATCATCTGCACCGTCACTCCGTTCCCTGACTAGTCTCGACTACATTCTCATTTCCTGAAGAAAACAGTGAAAGAAAGGGGTGAGCTCAACTAACCCAGTAAGAAATATTATGACCAAGATAATGCAGAATAATTTATCATTGGTCTTCAACAATGTTAAACTGATAAAATACAATAGACATCAAGTTTAACTACAGTGGAATAAGCAATCCATTAGAAGAGTCAAGTAGAGCATGATATCTACTATCTTCTATGATTTAAAATGTTTTCATCAATTTTTATCGCTGAGGCTCAGCTTAAAAAATAAACCACATCATCGAGTCATCTCTGCTCTACGGGCCAAGGATATTCATTAAATTATCAATGGTTATGACTATACCGAATAATCCCTGGTCATAATCATACCAAAAACTGTCCGTCAATACACTACAGGCCAGTGAGGACTTGTACCACATCATTTATAACATTACAGGTCATGATTATACTAAATAATCCCTGGTCATAATCATACCAAGTCCATCAATGCATGTAAGCCAAAGATGACTTTCATCACAATATAAGCATGAGGATGATGACAATGACATAATAATTCAATAAAATAAGTTCAAGAATAAATTTTAAAGATTTATAAGTTAATTTATCATGAACTCAATAATGTCTAAATTGTCAACATGATATTACTTTGTGGAGTAAAATTCAAGAATGCTCATAAGAATATTTCTATGAAAAGATACTGGATGAAGCGGAAATATCAAGGATATTCCACTAATTTCATGGAGTATAGAAGCCAAAATTTTAACCAAATGAGTATCATAGAATATATGAAACTGCAATGGATTTTCACCCGCCAAGCGGTAATCCACGTAGACAGATCATTTCCCCAATTTAATAAGAAAATAATACGAAGGGTCATTCTCTATGCATGTGGTAATCCACATAGACAGGTTATTCCAACAAAATAATAAAGAATGGAATAACAGAAGAATTCACCACGCATTTGGTAGACCGCACAGACAGGTTATTCCAATAGAATAATAAATAATGGAACCAGGTCATGCGTAAATGCACAGACATGATATTCCAACAGAATAATAAAGAATGGAATAACAAAAGAATTTCACCATGTATGCGGTACTTGCATGTACAGGTTATTCCAACAGAATAATAAGGAATGGAATAACAGAAGAATTTCACCATGTATGTGGTACTTCGCATATACAGGTTATTCCAACAGAATAATAAGGAATGGAATAACAAAAGTTCTCTTCATGAATACGAAAGAAATTATACCCCTTACCTTAGAAGAAACTGGATATAGGAGTAGTGAAGTAGCAGAATACTTTTTTCTTTCTCTCTATAGTTTCTCTCTCTAGAGTTTCAATAAATTCGTAAGAAATAATGAAGGAATGAGCTTCTATTTATAGGAGAATGGACTGAATAGTAACTAATTCATGAAGGGTCCAGATTGATTTACTTTTAAACGGACGGTCCATATTAAATTACTATGGAATATTAATTAAATATTCCAATAAAATAAAATCTTTTAAATAAAATATAATATATTCTATTTATAATCTAATAAAATGAATAACTTTATAAAAGTATTCTATTTTATAAAAAAAAATTTTACTATCACTATGCAAATACTATGTATAATAGAATATTATATATTCTATTTATAGTCTAATAAAACGAATAACTTTATAAAAGTATTCTGTTTTATATAAAAAAAATTATGTTTTATTACATTTATAATAATAATAAAACAAAACTTATCACCTTTATTATAATTCACAATATTAATCGACCAGATCGTTCCCAAGAAAGAGGGGACTTTCCAATAAGGATTTCTCCCCATTGGCGCGCAATTAGGTGACCAAACATCTCCTTGGCAGAACTTCTAGACATCGTTAATATTGCAAATAATAATATTAATAACTTTATTATCTCAATTATTTATTTAATAATATATAAAATATCGACAATAATTGAATCAAATAACGTGAGATACTATGCAACAATTACTATAGCAATAATTGAATAAAACTGAGTGACTTCTCACGTAAGCATCAATAATCAAAACCGTGTGCTACTATGCAACCACGCGTATTACTGTACTTTTAACACCGGGTGTTTCAACAGTTAATGGTAAAACTTCCGCCGTTATTTTCATAAAAATATTTTTGTCATTTTCTCAATCTGACAATAATTCCATTGTGGGCTCCACCAATGATTGTGTCATCGTACGAATATTCCCTATTAAAACGAATATTCCCTGACCAATCGAATATTATATAACAACTTACATACTTTTCAAAATTTCTAAATATTACCCACAACTATAACATTATATCAAATTTACTCCATAATATTCAAAAATGATATTTATTGAAAATTCATCTTTACTCATAAAAGTTGGGGTCTTACAGAGACTGTCGAAGTTTCTCAATACATTATAAAACGGAATGACATGCAATATATAATTGTATTGAGGACCTAAGATGTGTGTGTCGTATTTTATACGTCACTTAATAATTGATTTTAGTGAACAACAATAGGGTGGTGAGAAGTGCATCTCATTAGAATGAGCAGGATAGAAATCTGATAAGTTGGTTTTACACCTACTTATTGGATATTAATTCACACGAACTATGTGTGACGCCCCCAAAATAGGCATACATCATCTATTCTGAGTCGCCAAATACATGGTACAGAATACAAATACAATCTTTAATATACAACAAGAAAGGTATGAGTTTTAATACAAATATTTTCTTCTAGACAATATCCACTCTCAGAATAAGTCCTCATTGTTACGTTTGTAATATTCATGAAAGTAATCAAATTGCATAAAAAGTGCGAAAACGTGTAAAAATCAGAGTTTAAAATTTTTACAAACCATATACCCGGATCACCCTTTATGCACAATTATTAATTAAACGAAAAAGAAAGAACAAGTATCATACCCATGAAGATCCGAGCTTCCTCAGGTACAAGTTCACCTCCAATCCTTTTTGCATTCAACTTGAATCCACACTGTTTGGTTCCTTCCTTTGATCAACGTTAGCCACCCAAGTGTTTGGCCTCTAGAGGTGATCCACCAAGGAAGAAGAAGAATTCAAGAAGATGGGTGGTTGGCTAAACCCTAGTTTTTCTATCTCTATAGAAAAGGAGCGTACTCTCCAACCATTGGAATTATTACGTAGTCTTGATATCTGATATAAGACTCCTCTTATAAAGATATCAAGTAACCCTATTAAAATAAGGTATTATTTAATTAAACTCTTTTAATTAAAGGGGCTCCCTAATCTTATTAGGGATAATTAATTAAACTCCTTAAACTAATTTTCCTTCCTAATCCAATTAGTAATAAATGAGAGTACTTATATTAAATTAATTCCTAAACTCTTTTAGAAATTAAAATAATAATAATAATTGTAATAATATTAATAAGACTCCTCTTATTAATTTATATTTAATATTTTAAAATATTAAATAATAAATATTAAGCTATTTAATTTATTCTATCACCATAGATTAAATTAAATATACATAACATATTATTATGATTATGCCATTAACTTCTTAAATAATTATTCTTCCTTTTATGGTGTGACCCTTTAGGTTCTCCATATTAAACCATTGTGAATAAATCAATTAGAATAATTCTAATCTTATTTAAATAAATAAATTAAACAATTAATTTATTTAAATAAATAATATTTATTCTACAATAGGGATAAGCCTCCCTAGCGATCAAATCGACTTTCCGGATAATATAGATTTCAACATTAATCATAAAAGAACCTTTGAGTAAATAGTTACCGTACAATTCAATCCTTCCACCATACAATGTCCCAATTAAATATAAGACATAGAATTACTGTCAAGTCTTATTTTATTTAATTATATGTATTTCGATCCTTAAATACACAACACTAAATAATGCAAATTAGAAACTCCTTTCTAATTTCATTCGCGCTTATGGCCAAGGACTACCGGGTTGTCATTTATCGAATCACATAGGACATTTCTCTTCTTTTATTAGAAGTGTTAGATTCTTTATTGATCATATATTATCTCGATGTACAACTTGTTATACCCAAGCATACCTTTTGATATACCCTAAGGGTCTTAAGGAATAAGTCAAAGTATAACTCATCATACACAAGATACTATGATGATCTCAAGTCCAAGGATCACTTGTACTACTATCACTATAGGAATTCCTATTGACAGGCAAGTAAAACTCCATTAGGTGTTCCTTAGCGAGCCAATGCTCAATTGAACTTATTCTCTAATAAGCACCTACATACTTGCTTTAGTGTCTCCACACAAATGATCATGAGATCAATCATCCTCATCCAATGAGCAAGCAACGTATGTACCAATCTATCCTGATTCACTAATCCCCAATTTAGTAATCCAATGATTGGGAACTATTTTAGTTTTAAGCTTTCTAAGAATTTAGATCTCATTAGAATGATCATCATCATTATTCTAAAAGCATTGCTTAAAACTATGGGTTTATCACATATTATAAAACAGCATCATGTAGATAATTAAAAGCCTTTAATAAATTAATACTTTTTATTAATAAATGAATAAGATTGTTACAAAGTATATGCTTTATCATCAAACATGATTGGCTTGTGTGCATACTACTTTCAATCTCCCACTTGCATTAAAGCCAATCGTCATGGTATCTCATACTCTTCTTCTCTAAGTGACGATTATCCTGCTGTTGGATAAGCTTTAGTTAATGGATATGTATTGTTGTTCATGAGAGTCCACTATCTCTATAGTGATTTCCCATCTTTCAATGATTCTAATAATCAAATGAAAGTGCCACAACACATGTTTAGATCCAAGATGAGACAGGTTCCTCTTATTTGACTTATAGTGTTTTGTGGTTCTTGAACTCTTCAAGATCTATTATCCTCCCACTAGCCCCTTTTAATGATAAACACATTTATCTTAGAAGGCAGCGTGTTTCGTAAATAAACAACTTTTCTTTGAGTAGAATTATAGAACATATACCCTAAACTTACTTTAGGATGTCCCACAAATCTGTACATGTCAAATCTTGTCCCAAGCTTATCCTTCGAAACCTTTTCACATAAGTTGGACAAACCCTTATCTTAACATACTTAAGATTAGGAATCCTCCATGTCCATAACTTTTATGGAGTCTTGGGGCTGGATTTTGAGGTTACCTTTTCGTAGATATGCAGCCATTTCTAGGACATGATCCTAGAAGGATACTGGAATGTCGGTAAAATCATTATGGACCGCACCATGTCCAATAAGGTACGATTTTTCATTCGGATACATCAATCAATTATTGCGTGTCGGGATGTGTCCATTATGAGAAAACCATTTGAGATGATCTAGAAACTTATTGCACAAGTATTTATTCCTTGATCTAATCAAAGAATCTTAATACATTGCTAATTTGTTTCACTTCTGAATTCTTTGAACCTTTCAAATAATTCACACTTGTATTTTAGCAAATACACACATTCAACTCTTTGAATGATCATTTCATTTTCTTATACTAATATGTTCAATATGCAAAATTATTTTCATGTAAGTCAAGTATACAAAATTTATTAAGTAATATTCCAGTTCTATACAAAACATTATTATTATTATAAATAGAACAACAATAAAATGGAAATAATGTTTCTAACAAGTACTGGAATACAATAACAACTTATTGACTTAATAGATTTGCCCGTAGGGATTGCTAAACTATAAGTTTCTATGGCTAATGCAGCAACATTTGCTTCATTTCCCACACATAGGATTACTTATCTTGTTTAACTTTCTACTTCTGCTTGGTCCCTTCATAAATCTGTATTTATGATAACCAAAGTCGGTATCCAATACCCAAGTAGAACCTTGACTTAAAGAAAAATTATTTTAAATCATGAACAAATTTGTATTTGTAACCAAAACTTCACTAAGCTTCTTTGGTTAGCCTCTGCAAGATGCTTCTTGCAGTTTCTTTCCTGTGTCCAAGCTTATTGTAGTGGAAGCAAACTCATTTGCTATCCGTATCAGTTTTGTTCTTATTATCCTTTGTTTATGCCTTTCTATTTACCTTCTTTGAATCGTTCTTCTTTTCAGAAGATCCTTTGGCCCCTACCAGTAAGACTTGATCTTTCTTGGTTGGAAAGTGACTCTCAACATTTTTCAATATGTTAAGCAAATCAGCGAGGCTGATATCTAGCTTGTTCATATGAAAAATTCACAACAATTGTGAAAGGAGTTTGGGAGTGAGTGCAAGATCAAATCTTGGCTCAACTCTCCATCCATGACAAAACTCGTTGTCCTAATTGATCAATCAAATTGATAATGTTAAGGACTTTTATCTGTACTGTAGTGTCATCGGTCATTCTAGATCGGAAGAGCTCCTTAGATATCTGATATCTATCAGTCCTACTTTCCTCACCATCAACTACTTGATGTGAAGGAATATAGTAGGAGCATCCATAGTTTCATGCTGACGCTGAAGCTCGTTACTCATGGATGCGAGCATGATGCATTGAGACAACTGTGCATCATCTTGCCACTTTCTAAAAGTAGCAATCTCTTCCTCAGAGGCATTGTCTGCAACCATTGCAGGGATAGGCGATATGACATAAGATAGCTTTTCACTATGAGAACTATTCTCAAATTCCTTACCCAATCCGTTTAATTGATTACGATTAATTTAGCATCTAATATGCTTCGCAGATGATAGTAATTTTAGACATTGTAAAATTACAGAAATGAATTTATAATTAACAACATTTTAACATACATTCTTTTATTAATTACCAAAATAAATTAGGTCTTGTTTTAAATTGGTATCTCCCACTATTTTCTTCAAACTATATTACCCTCAATACTATATTCTACCCGAATTGATTATGGACTTTTATTCTAGTTTGGTTCACTAGAGCCACCAAGTGAACCAAAAGGTCAAACCCTAAAGGTGCAAGAAATAATATTTAAATATAACTATTACATTTAAACCCTGGGCTCCATTACAAACGGGTCTTCAAGCGCTCCTTGCTCCTTGATCTCCAATTTTCAAAATTAATTCTAACTATTCCTATTACAAAACTATTTAAAATAAATAGAAACCTTGATCGTGATCGAGGGGAAGTACATAGGAGGAGATAGAATTTACATTAAGAAAAATTAGAGAAGGCAATCTGCAGAACCCATTTAATAAAACCCATACATTCATGCATCCAACTAAAATAAAATCCAATCACATTGGCCAATAGTCTATAATCAATCTCATTTATTATCTTACATATCACCATATGCATCAATACATAACATTCATCCGATGAATAATAAACATTCAATATATATATTGGTATCATTTAATGGGCAAATTTAGTTAGTATAAAATCTATTTTTGAATCAAAATAAACTCCTTTATTTTAATCCAAATTTAAATCAAAATAAAACTATTTTATTTTAATTTATCCAATTTTGAATAAAATAAACTATTTTATTTTAATCAAAATCTTTAATCAAAATAAACTCCTTTATTTTAATTAATTACGGAATCCAATTCCATGTAAAAAAAAAATTATTAAATGAAACACTAATTCTTTTCCTATTCACAAATAAACTCCTTTATTTTGAATAATATGAAATCTTATTTCATATTTAAATAAACTCCTTTATTTAAGGAAACATGGATTCTCTTTCCTATTCACAAATAAACTCTTTTATTTTGAATAATATGAAATCTTATTTCATATCTAAATAAACTCCTTTATTTAAGGATATTAGGATTCTCTTTCCTATTCACAAATAAACTCTTTTATTTTGAGAAAACATGGAATCCTAATTTTAAAATTAAAATAAATTTTTTTTTATTAAAATAAACCTTTTATTTTAAGATTAAAATAAATTTTTTATTTTAATTATAAAATAATTAAAAATAATATATATTATAACATAATATATTATAATATATAAATAATCATACTACTTATCATTCACGTGCTTCTCACCAAGTTAACAAAGGAAATCAAGTGACTTTGCAGGAAACTTGTTAACAATTTTATATATATATATATATATATATATATATAAAGTATATTGGGAACTATCCCACCTGAAAGCTTCCAAGTTCCCTGATTACTCCAATATTAACATGCACGATCAGCAGCCCCTCGGTAATATACAATCCCAAAGACTGCGTTTTTATTTTCCGAAAAGTCCTCACCAATTTGACTAATCAAATCAGCATCCACGTGGTTTTTAGATGCAGCGGAAATATTCAGTTCGTGATAAATTTCTTTCCTTTTTTTTTTTTTTTAATAAATTTTATACAACAAATTATGCCCAATTAAATTGTTCTAAACATATATCAATATACATATCAAATTAAAATAATTAATAATTTGCATAAAGGTTTGGCTCTGATGCCACTGTTAGGTTTGTAATATTCATGAATGCAATCAAATTGCATAAAAAGTGCGGAAACGTGTAAAAATCAGAGTTTAAAATTTTTACAAACCATATACCCGGATCACCCTTTATGCACAATTATTAATTAAACAAAAAAGAAAGAACAAGTATCATACCCTTGAAGATCCGAGCTTCCTCAGGTACAAGTTCACCTCCAATCCTTTTCACATTCAACTTGAATCCACCGGGTTTGGTTCCTTCCTTTGATCAACGTTAGCCACCCAAGTGTTTGGCCTCTAGAGGTGATCCACCAAGGAAGAAGAAGAATTCAAGAAGATGGGTGGTTGGCTAAACCCTAGTTTTTCTATCTCTATAGAAAAGGAGCGTACTCTCCAACCATTGGAATTATTACGTAGTCTTGATATCTGATATAAGACTCCTCTTATAAAGATATCAAGTAACCCTATTAAAATAAGGTATTATTTAATTAAACCCTTTAAATTAAAGGGGCTCCCTAATCTTATTAGGGATAATTAATTAAACTCCTTTAACTAATTTTCCTTCCTAATCCAATTAGGAATAAATGAGAGTACTTATATTAAATTAATTCCTAAACTCTTTTAGAAATTAAAATAATAATAATAATTGTAATAATATTAATAAGACTCCTCTTATTAATTTATATTTAATATTTCTAAAATATTAAATAATAAATATTAAGCTATTTAATTTATTCTATCACCATAGATTAAATTAAATATACATAACATATTATTACGATTATGCCATTAACTTCTTAAATAATTATTCTTCCTTTTATGGTGTGACCCTTTAGGTTCTCCATATTAAACCCGGTTGTGAATAAATCAATTAGAACAATTCTAATCTTATTTAAATAAATAAATTAAACAATTAATTTATTTAAATAAATAATATTTATTCTACAATAGGGATAAGCCTCCTCCTAGCGATCAAATCGACTTTCCGGATAATATAGATTTCAACATTAATCATAAAAGAACCTTTGAGTAAATAGTTACTTAGACACAATTCAATCCTTCCACCATACAATGTCCCAATTAAATATAAGACATGGAATTACTCACAAGTCTTATTTTATTTAATTATATGTATTTCGATCCTTAAATACACAACACCAAATAATGCAAATTAGAAACTCCTTTCTAATTTCATTACGCCTTAACCCAAGGACTCTTTGGGTTGTCATTTATCGAATCACATAGGACATTTCTCTTCTTTTTATTAGAAGTGGTAGATTCTTTATTGATCATATATTATCTCCATGTACAACTTGTTATACCCAAGCATACCCTTTTGATATACCCTAAGGGTCTTAAGGAATAAGTCAAAGTATAACTCATCATACACAAGATACTATGATGATCTCAAGTCCAAGGATCACTTGTACTTACTATCACTATAGGAATTCCTATTGATGATAAAGTAAAACTCCATTAGGTGTTCCTTAGCGAGCCACGTTCGAGAACTTATTCTCTAATAAACACCTACATACTTTCTTTAGTGTCTCCACACAAATGATCATGAGATCAATCATCCTCTTCCAATGAGCAAGCAACGTATGTACCAATCTATCCGGATTCACTAATCCCCAATTTAGTAATCCAATGATTGGGAACTATTTTAGTTTTAAGCTTTCTAAGAATTTAGATCTCATTAGAATGATCATCATCATTATTCTAAAAGAATTGCTTAAAACTATGGGTTTATCACATATTATAAAACAGCATCATGTAGATAATTAAAAGCCTTTAATAAATTAATAATTTTTATTAATAAATGAATAAGATTGTTACAAAGTATATGCTTTATCATCAAACATGATTGGCATGTGTGCATACTACTTTCACTCATTACATTTATTGTCACACTATTTAACAGAATAGTGAGGACTACTAATACTTTCATCTGAACCGTCACTCCATTCCTTGACTAGTCCCGACTACGTTCTCATTTCTTGAAGAGAACAGTAAAGGAAAGGGTGAGCTTAACTAGCCCAGTAAGAAATATTATGACTAAGATAATGCAGAATAAATTATCATTAGTCTTCAACAATGTTAAACTGATAAAATACAATAGACATCAAGTTTAACTGCAGCTGAACAAGCAATCCATTAAAAGAGTCAAGTAGAGAATAAAATCTACTATCTTTTATGATTTAAAAAGGTTTTTCATCACTTTTATCGCTGAGACTCAGCTTAATTAATAATCCACATCATCCATGCACTACGGCCAAGGATATTCATTAGTATCACGACCACAAATTATTCATGCACTACGGGCCAAGGATATTCGTGTATTCATCAACGGTCCTGATCATGCCATAAAATAATTCATCTTTGCTCCCTTGGCCGAAGAGAATCCATAGCCATAATCATACCAAAAACTGTTCATCAATGCACTTACGGGCCAATGAGAACTTTTCCATATCATTTGTAACATTACGGTCAAGATTATACCGAATAATCCCTAGTCATAATCATACCAAGTCCATCTATGTACTACAGACCACAGATGACTTTCAACATAATATAAACATGAGGATGATGACAATGATATAAGAATTCAATAAAACAAGTTCAAGAATTAATTTATCCAAGAACTAATAACGTCCAAATTATCATAATAAAGAATGGAATAACAAAAGAAATCACCATGCATGCGGATTGCCGACATGTACAAAGTTATTCCAATGTAATAATAAATAACGGAACCGTGTCAGCGTAATACGCATGCGATGTGATATTACAACAGATAATAAAGAATGGAATAACAATGAAATCATCATCATGCATACGATTGCCAGCGCCAGACGAGTTATTCCAATAGAATAATAAATAACGGAATCGTCCCACAGTAAAAGCGCATGCATGACGGGATATTCCAATGTAATAATAAAGACGGAACCAGTCCTCCTGTAAAATGCATGACATGGATATTCCAATGAATAATAAAGATGGAACCCGGTCCAAATAGAAAACGCATGCATACCACGATATTCCAAATGTAATAATAAAGAATGGAATAACAACAAAATCACCAAGTATAGGGTAGACTACGATATCTGAGTTATTCCAATGTAATAATAAAGAATGGAATAACAATGTAATAATAAAGAATGGAATAACAAATGTAAATCACCAAGTATAGGGTAGATCACAGATATCAAAGTTATTCCAATGAATAATAAAGAATGGAATAACGAAGTTCTCTTTATGAATATAAAAAAAATACCCTTACCTTATAAAGAAGAGTACTTTCGGATGGTAGGCTGGGATATACTTGAAGAAACTTGCACTACGCTCAAAGCTTTCTTAAAAGCTAAAGAAATACGCTCAAGATTATAGAAGAATAATTCTCTCTACGCTTTCTATCTCTAGAGTTTCAGTGAATTCGTAAGAAATAATGAAGGAATGAGCTTCTATTTATAGAAAAATGGACTGAATATTAACCAATCCATGAACGGTCCAGATCGATTTACTTTAAACGGACGGTCCAGATTGGTTTACAATAAAATATAATATATTCTATTTATAATCTAATAAAACGAATAACTTTTAAAAAGATTTTACTATGCAAATATTATGCAGGCACTATACAAATACTATGCATAATAAAATATAATCTAATCTAATTATTGTCTAATAAAATAGATAACTTTATAAAAGTATCCTGCTTTTATATAAAAGATTTTACTATTAGCCTAATAAAATGAATAACTTTATAAAAGTACTGCATTTTATATAAAGTTTTTACGCTTTTATTACATTAATAATACTAATAAAACAAAACTTATATATATATATATATATATATATATATATATAACAATCAACAATAATTGAATCAAATAATGTGAGATACTATGCAGCAACTACTATAGCAATAATTGAACAAAAACTGAGTGACTTCTCACATAAGCATAAATAATCAATACCGGTATACTACTATGCAACCACGCCAGACATCGCATTTTTTTACTACTGAGTAGTTCAACAGTATTAACGGTAAAACTTCTGCCGTTATTTTCATAAAAATATTTTTGTAGTTTTCTCAATCCGACAATAATTCTGTTGTGGGGTCCACTAATGATTGTGCCGTCGTACGAATATTCCCCGACACAAAGAATATTCCTCGACCAATCGAATAATATAACAACTTGCATACTTTGCAAAATTTATAAATATTACCCACAACTATAACATTATATTAAATCCGGACCATAATATTAAAAAAAAATTCGAGAAATTTAAATCTTTATTCGTAAAATTTGGGAATTTACAATCTCCCCTCTTTATGAAATTTTGCCCTCAAAATTTATGTACGTACCTGGTATGCCAAACAGATGAGGACACTTCGTCCGATTCTAACTCTTGAGGTATAACCTTTGAGTGTTGAATACATTCCAGGATTTTAACAAGTACATCTTCATACGTTAAATTATCCGCTATCTCGTCCGGTTCTAAATCAATAATGTGGTTCGGGTCGTCCACATATTTTCGTAACATCGATATGTGAAAAAATGTTATGAACATGCGACATACTTAGCAGTAAAATGAGTCTATAAGCCACAGTTCCTACTTGATCGAGGATTTCAAATGGGCCAATTAAATCGAGGGTTAAGATAACGCCTTCTTGAACCTTCTTCTTCACATTCATCAGCTCTGAGTATGTAGCTTGAGCGACTCTAACTTTATCGATTAAAGTCGATTCTAATCGTATATTCGTTATCTTCACGTGGGTTCGTATATTCGCACTCGTAAACGCATACGATCTTCTACTCAACGCATCAGCTACCACGTTCGCTTTTCCACGATTGTATTGAATGGTACGATCGTAATCTTCAACAGGTCGAGTCAACATCTTTGGCGCATGTTACGTTCGCTTTAGTTGAAAAAATATTTAAGGGTTTTAGAAATGGGGTTTTGTACTGAGGTCAGTACAAAATTCGATTTCACGCTCTAGGGATAGGCTAGGAAGTCTTTATAAATACGTCAGGAAATTTATTAACGATAGAAATATCATTCAAAACTGTGACCCTCATCCAAGACTTGGATAGTACGTCACCTATCAACTTGCCATCTTCATTCACGATGTCGCCTATAAAAAGTCTGGCTTCAGTGCATTCCACACAAGGAAGTCAACAACGAAAGGATCGGGCTCTTTACTTATGGCTTGATATGACAATGATTGACTTTAGTGGTTTGGTTACTTTGAATTCGCATAACAGATTGGTTAGAAATATAAAAGCTAACAACCTTACTAAAAGCATGATGAGTAGTTAACCAATCGATTCCAAAAATCACATCAAATGCAAGTATTTTCAAAGAGATAAGATCGACAGGTAACGTGAAAGTGTTGATTTGAACAAGATTTATAAATAATGGAGGTAACGAAGGTTTCTCCGAACTGAGTTTAAATAGATATATCAAAGTCTAACTTCTCCGGAGTTAACTTCAAACATTGAACACAACTAGGTGAAATAAAAGAGTGAGTAGAACCGGTAACTAACATGGTATAGACTTTGCAAGAGTTTATGACTAACATACCCGTGATAATTTTATTTAGGTTCCTCGTCACAAAAAAAATGCTCTCTCTTAAACTACCGGCTTTGGCTTGTCTGGGACATCTTTTGGCATCACTATCTTAGCTGGACTTGACTTCACCATACGATAAAATCGAGCTAGGTGACCTTCTCTTCCGTAATTAAAACACACTTTGGATTGCTGCGTACAGTTTGGATGGATGTGTCCCTCATGTCCGCATTTGAAACATACGACAGGTGGTCGTTTTTCTTCCTTTGAAACGGGTGCTGGTGTCGAGTCTTCACGTCATTGTTGAACCTTCTCTTCTTGAAATGTCCATTCTTATTGTTTTGGCCATGATTACCACCGAAGTGGTTACCATTTGTGGCATGTTGATTCCCTCCATGCTTATTGTCACCGCTTTGATGATCAAGTATCACCTAGATATCATTTTTGCCGTACACTCTTTTGGTTGGGTTGACTCATTATCGCGCTCCAATAACTGATCCCTATTAACAACATCTGAATATAAACAAAGTTTATGAGAGATAAGATATTGACGTATCTCAGGTTTCAAACCTCTTAGAAACATTCATGTCATTCTCTCCTCATTATCAACCAAATGAGACGTAAATCGGGACAACTCGGTAAACTTGGCTTCGTACTGTGACACGGTCATGTTGTTTTGCTCCAACTTGATAAACTCCACCTCCTTCATGTGATGAATACTTTCAGGAAAGTACTTGTCATTGAATAGCTCTTGGAACTTCTCCCAAGACATATTGATTGCGTTAGGCTGGGTACGTTTTACAGATTCTCACCAGTAATATGCCTCTTCACGCAACATAAAGGTGGCGAATGGAACCTTTTGCTCCTCGGAGCATCCCAAGACATCAAATATCTTGGTGATCTGCTTTAACCTCGTCTCCGCCTTAAGTGGTTCTGGCTTTCCCAAAAACTCCAGTGGTCCCAGCTCCTTGAACTACTTAGGGGTGACCAACCGTGGGTTGACATTGTTTCCACCTGCATTATGAACAGGAGTCTTTCTCGTTTGGTGTTGCATGAATTCTAAAAAGCTCCTAAACGTATCGTCGTTCGTCATTTGATCAGTGTTGTTATTTACAGGAGGATTATCGCCTTCCTGATGCACATTATCCTGATTATTGATCTGTGGAGACTCAACGGTCTCCTGTGCTCCATTGATGTTCTCAACATTCTCGGATGCCATTTTCAAACACTGCCACAAAGCAAGGGTTAATTAACATATCACATATTATCCCTATACTCTGACCGACCAATTAAATATCAAATAGACTTAGGTAGGTCATACTAGCAAAGGAATTCCCCATCTCTCCCCTCCTAGTTCTTGTCTCACATCTCAGCCAGGGATCATATCCCTAAGCTTTGATACCAACTGTGACGCCCCCAAAATAGGCATACATCACCTATTCTGAGTCGCCAAATACATGGTACAGACTACAAATACAATCTTTAATATACAACAAGAAAGCTGTGAGTTTTAATACAAATATTGTCTTCTAGACAATATCCACTCTTAGAATAAGTCCTCATTACATTTATTGTCACACTATTTAACAGAATAGTGAGGACTACTAATACTATCATTTGGACCGTCACTCCGTTCCCCGACTAGTCCCGGCTATGTTCTCATTTCCTGAAGAGAACAGTGAAGGAAAGGGTGAGCTCAACTAGCCGAGTAAGAAATATTATGACTAAGATAATGTAGAATAAATTATCATTAGTCTTCAACAATGTTAAACTAATAAAATACAATAGACATCAAGTTTAACTACAGCGGAACAAGCAATCCATTAAAAGAGTCAAGTAGAGAATAAAATCTACTTTCTTTTATGATTTAAAAAGGTTTTTCATCACTTTTATCGCTGAGACTCAGCTTAATAAATAATTCACATCATCCTTACACTACGGCCAAGGATATTCATTAGTATCACGACCACAAATTATCCATGCACTACGGGCCAAGGATATTCATGTATTCATCAACGGTCCTGATCATGCCATAAAATAATTCATCTTTGCTCCCTTGGCCAAAGAGAATCCATAGCCATAATCATACCAAAAACTGTCCATCTATGCACTACGGGCCAAAGATGACTTTTTCCACATCATTTGTAACATTACAGTCATGATTATACCAAATAATCCCTAGTCATAATCATACCAAGTCCATCTATGCACTACAGGCCACAGATGACTTTCAACATAATATAAACATGAGGATGATGACAATGATATAAGAATTCAATAAAACAAGTTCAAGAATTAATTTATCCAGGAACTAATAACATCCAAATTGTCACCATGATACTTCTTTGTAGAGTAAAATTCAAGAATGCTCAGAAGAATATTTCCATAAGAAGATATTGGATGAAGCGCAAATATCAAGGATATTCCACTAATTTCATGGAGTATAGACGTCAAAACTTTAACCAACTGAGTATAATAAAGAATGGAATAACAAAAGAAATCACCATGCATGCGGTTGCTTAGATGACGAGTTATTCCAATAGAATAATAAATAACGGAACCAGGTCAGGCGTAATACGCACCGATAGGATATTCCAACATAATAATAAAGAATGGAATAACAACAGAAATCACCATGCATGTCGTACTTGATGACAAAGTTATTCCAACAAAATAATAAATAATGAAATCGTGTCCCACAGAAAACGCATGCGATAGGATATTCCAATGTAATAATAAAGACGGAACCAAGTCCCACAGAAACGCACAAATAGGATACTCAAATGTAATAATAAAAAAAGCGAAACCAGTCCGCGTAAAATTCACGAATATGTGATATTCCAACATAATAATAAAGAATGGAATAACAACAGAAATCACCAAGTATAAGGCAGACCGTGTATACAGGTTATTCCAACAGAATAATAAAGAATGGAATAACAACATAATAATAAATAATGGAATAACAACAGAAATCACCAAGTATAGGGTAGACTGCGTATATAGGTTATTCCAACAGAATAATAAAGAATGGAATAACAGAAGTTCTCTTCATGAATATAAAAAAATAATAATAATACCTCTTACCTTATAAAGAAGAGTACTACGATGGTAGGGCGAGGATATACTTAAAGAAACTTGCACTACGCTCAAAGCTTTCTTAAACGCTAAAAAAATACGCTCAAGATTATAGAAAAATAATTCTCTCTACAGTTTCTCTCTCTAGAGTTTCAGTGAATTCATAAGAAATAATGAAGGAATGAGCTTCTATTAATAGAAGAATGGACTGAATATTAACCAAGCCATGAACGGTCCAGATCGATTTACTTCAAACGGACGGTCCAGATTGGTTTACAATAAAATATAATATATTCTATTTATAATCTAATAAAATGAATAACTTCTAAAAAGATTTTTACTATGCAAACGCTATGCTGGCACTATGCAAACACTATGCATTATAAAATATAATTTAATCTAATTATTGTCTAATAAAATAGATAACTTTATAAAAGTATTCTGTTTTATATAAAAAGATTTTACTATTAGCCTAATAAAACGAATAACTTTATAACAGTATTTTGTTTTACATAAAAAGTTTTTCTGCTTTTATTACATTAATAATACTAATAAAACAAAACTTATATATATATATAACAATCAACAATAATTGAATCAAATAACGTGAGAGACTATGCAAGAACTCATCGTAGCAATAATTGAACAAAACAGAGTGACTTCTCACATAAGCATCAATAATCAATACCGGTATGCTACTATGTAACCACGCCAGACATCGTACTTTACTACCGAGTAGTTCAACAAGATTAACGGTAAAATTTACATAGTTATTTTCATAAAAATATTTTTGTCGTTTTCTCAATTCGACAATAATTCTGTTGTGGGGTCCACCAATGATTGAGCCATCGTACGAATATTCCCCGACATAAAGAATATTCCCCAACCAATCGAATAATATAACAACTTGCATACTTTGAAAAATTTATAAATATTACCCACAACTATAACATTATATTAAATCCACACCATAATATTCAAAAAAAAAATCAAGAAATTTAAATCTTTATTCGTAAAATTTGGGATTTTACATTATGACCATCTCAAGTACATTTTAGTGTGCTTTTAGTTGCATTTCATGTTATTTTGCATTGCATTTACTTAAAACTCCTTTGGTGTAAAAGTGCAAGATATGGCATAATTTGGTGATTTAAATGGCATGAGGCTGATGGATGCATGGCATGAGGATCAAGTGGAGCAGGAGACCAAGCATGGATGGACGAAAGAATGAACAATGTAACAAGTCGAGAGCGATGGCGAACCGTAATCCGTAATCAAGATCGCAAAATCGTAAATGGCCCCGCATGACTTTTACAGCCAAGACACATGCGCCGCAGCGACCACCGAGTTACCAGAATCGCAGATCGCATGGCCTAGCCGCGAGGATTCTGAAAAAGAAGGCAGCATACCATTACCGAGATGTTTATTTTAATTTTTAATTTTAAGGGTTGTAATTAATTAAAAATGATTTTTGACTGGTGTCAGACGTATCATTTAGTGCTTTTGACGTATTTTTTATATTAGTAACTAGGGTTTACACTCTTGGAGAGATTCCAACATAGAACGAAGCCTAAACTCCATCTTTTTTAATTCTTCGTGGGATTTCCAATCAGTGTGGATAACTCTTGTTATTTTGCTAGATTTATATGAGGATTTGAACGTTAATATTAGTTTATAATCAGCAATTGGGTTTGATTATTTCTATCCTTCTATTTAAATTGTTTGCTTATTAGCCATGTTTTGCTTTGATCCCATAATGGCTTTTGGTTCAGTCATGAACTAAACTCCATTATGGGATTCTAACGTATTTTAATATATAGTTTAATTGTGAGCTTGATTGCTGAACTGTTTTATATATCAATAGGAATTTCTATCATGGTTGTTTTGCATGTATGAATGCTTGATCACCATTCGTTTCAGTACTTGTATGGAATTGAAAATGAACATGTGAGTATGGATTATAATCATGATAGCATACGTATATGGGGCTATTTTGTATGCCTTGTGTATTTCGTGAACCAGATAGACATATATTGTTTCACCGTATGAGTTAAAATAAGGGCTTGTGCTTAAAATCAATATGGTTGCAAATTCACATAGACATATAGTGATTTTGGTTATATTGATGATTACATGGTGTCTATCGCTTTTGGATACTGTGTGAGTAGGTCATAGTGCATTAAAAATGGCTATGACTATTCTAGTGCTCTTGGCTACTTTTCTGTGATATTTAAACGATCTTGCAGGATGGTGGTAATTAGATGAAGTATTAAATGAAGTTAGGATCCCATTATTTCCAGATTTGATTTATTTCGTTATTATTCTTATTTTACTTATTATTTTCATTTAGAGTAATTCACAATTATAATCTTTAGTTTAAGCATATAAAAATAGTGATTTAGTTGATCCATAGTGGTTTGAATTAAACAAATTTCTCTGTGGGATCGATACTCTACTTACTCTATATTACTTATTGACACATGTATGCTTGCATGAGTTAGAGCTCTTTTGTTAGAACTAAAAAAAGAGGCAACAAGTTTTTGGCGCCGTTGCCGGGGAGAGGCGTTTAAATTTAAATAATTATCATCAATTTCAAGCTATATTGTATGACTTAGACAAATCTAATCTTATCTTATCTCATTTCTATTTTTGTTTTTGTTTTGGTTTCAGGTACTTGTAGATTTCTATGCACACGCGATCATCCAACTCAGAATTAACACCAACGCAGGATAACATTAATGGAAGAGGTTGGAAAGCAAGTGTGCGAAGAAATTTGCAAGCTCAATTAGAAAGTACAACATCTAGTATGGCAGAAGAACAGAGAATTGAGCAAAGAAAAGAGCACCGGGCTCTAAGAGACTACTCCATGCCAAATATTAATGGACTTCAGTCTAGCATAGTCAGACCGGCGATAGCAGCGAATACTTTCGAGATTAAACCTGTCACTATTCAGATGGTGCAGAATTCGGTACAGTTTAGGGGTGCCGCTACGGATGATCCAAATGAACACCTGTTGAGTTTTATCGAGATTTGTTATACATTCAGATACAACGATGTGATGGAGGATGCTATTAGACTGAGGTTGTTCCCATTCTCTTTGAGGGATAAAGCAAGGAGTTGGTTACATTCTTTGCCTTCTGGATCAATTACTACATGGGAGGACTTAGCACAAAAGTTCTTAGCCAAAATTTTCCCAATGACTAAGACGGTGAAGATGAGGACAGCTATCTCTTAGTTCGAACAACAACAGGGTGAATCCTTTTACGAGGCTTGGGAGAGATACAAAGAGATGCTATGGAAGTGTACGCGCCATGGTATGCCAGATTGGATGGTGATCAACACGTTTTACAATGGATTGGGATGGCAGTCGAGGCCTATTATAGACGCAGCCGCAGGAGGGGCATTATGGGAAAAGAGCTATGACGAGGCCTATACACTCATCGAGACTATGGCTGCGAATGACTTTCAGAATCCTACATCTCGGATGCCACAGCCCAAGGTTGCAGGTTTGTTGGAGGTAAATGCTATTACCCAGTTGTCGGCACAAATGGAAACTATGGCAAAGAAAATAGATACACTGGCAGAGAGCAAAGTGAAAATAGTTGCCTTCGTATATGAGATTTGTGCGGGGTCGCACTCCACGGATCAATGTGCTATCAGCTCAAAGTTGGTACAGTATGTGAGTAATTACAGGAAAGACCAAGGACAATTTTAGAACACATACCACCCCAACAACTGTAATCATCCAAACTTCAGTTGGTCCAATAACCAAGGGAATCAGCAGAATCAGTTTCAGCCGAATCAACAATTTCAATCACAGCTATCTCATCCACATTTTACACCAAAACCACCGTTTCCGCTGGGATTTTCTCAACAACAACAACATCACACTCCAGCTGCACCTCAGCAAGAAAAGAAATCAGAAATAGAGGAGATGATGTTGAAGTACATGGAAAACACAGAGGTAATGATCAAAACCAAGAAGTGGCTATTAAGAATTTGGAGACTCGGATGGGGCAAATGGCGAGCATGCTTAACAACAGGCCCCAAGGTTCATTTCCAAGTAATACAAAGACAAATCCAAGAAGCGACGGGAAGGAGAAGTGTCAAGCGATCACATTGAGGTCTGGGAAAATTATTGCAGACACTGATAATCGCGCGCCCGTGCCCAATTATACTAAGGAAGCCGCGCGGCCGCGCGAGGTAGAGCAGTTGACTGATAAGAAAGAAAATCTGGAAAATTCTGAGGTTCAGCATGAAGAGAAAGATAAAGCAAGTTCAGAGGAGAAGCCTATGAGTTCAGTACCACCAGTTCACCCTCAAGTACCATATCCGCAGAGATTAAATAAGCAGAGGGAAGATAAATAATTCAGCAAGTTTTTGGAGGTATTTATAAAGCTGCAAATCAACATACCTTTCGCCGAGGCATTGGAACAAATGCCCAGCTATGCAAAGTTCATGAAGGGTATATTGTCAATGAAGAGTAGATTAGATGAATTTGAGACAGTAGCCTTGACAGAGGAATGCAGTGCAGTGCTTCAGTAAAAATTATCTCCGAAGCTAAAGGATCCGGGTAGTTTCACAATTTCGTACACAATCGGGAAGATGAGCTTCAATAAGTGTTTATGTGATCTCGGGGCAAGTATAAATTTGATGCCCTTGGAAGTATTCAATCAATTGGGATTGTCGGTCCAAGGCCGATAAACATTTCTTTACAACTAGCTGACAGATCCATCACGTATCTGCGGGGAATTGTTGAGGATGTCTTGGTGAAGGTGGATAAATTTATCTTTTCGGCTGACTTCATCATTTTAGATTACAAGGACGACAAAAGCATACCAATCATACTGGGGAGACCATTCTTAGCTACAGGAAGGACTTCGATAGATGTGCAAAAAGGGGAACTCACGATGCGTGTACATGATCAGGAAGTTACCTTTAATATCTTCAAACTCATGTAGTTCCCATTAGATGAAGAAGAATGTTTCCGGATTGATTCGGTGGATCGAGGCCTAAATGATGAGGTACAGAATTGGGTAAACTATGAGCCGTTGAGTTGTGTAATTGGTGAAAATTCAGAGTTGAAGGTAGAGCCATTGACAAAAGCTGAAGTCATTAAATTGCGGGGTGAGGTGGACAGGTAGAAAGTCACCTCAATTCTTCCTTTGACGTGAGATTCAGAGATAGTCAAGCTAATTGACTATAACTTAGCACTTGATGGGAGGCAACCCATAATTTCTATCTCTATTTTCTTTTTAATCATCCAGTTAGGTTGATTTGGTTAGCTCATTTTTATTTCATTTGTGATAGTTTGTCTGTTTTACATAATTGAGTGTGTAGTATGATTTGCATTGAGAATGTTTGAAATAGGCGCAACATTCTTTGGTCATTGATTCATGTCTTAACAGTGGGCATTAATGGTTATGTAGGTATCAGCAATTGAAGGCATCACTGATAGGAAGATTGGAGTTAAACATCGCCAGGTCGAGATATCGTGGATCAGCGTGGACGCCATGAGGAATGCAAGATAAAATGCAAGCATACCGCCGATGATTCCAATCACACCCTAATTCATACTCACGCGCCCGCGCACGAAACACATTGAACACCCACGCGGCCGCGCGCGACATCGGACTGAGACAATTTTAAAAAATTTAAAAACATGTTGGGGACCATTTGGGCTCTCATTTAAAATCATAACAGAAGTGTTAGGTTTGTAATATTCATGTGCGCAATCAAATTGCATAAAATTAAGCGGGCGTGTAAATCGAGTTTAAAATTATTTACAAACCATTAACCCGGATCACCCTTTATGCATAATTATTAATTAAACGAAAAGATAAAGAATAAATCATACCCTTGAAGATCGAGCTTCCTCGTACAAGTTCACCTCCAAATCCTTTCGCGTTCAATCTTGAATCCACG
Source organism: Panax quinquefolius (assembly GCA_020205615.1). NCBI lineage: Eukaryota > Viridiplantae > Streptophyta > Magnoliopsida > Apiales > Araliaceae > Panax > Panax quinquefolius. The sequence continues at coordinate 69,574,420 of CM035156.1, read as the reverse complement.
GGTTTGGTTCCTTCCTTTGATCAACGTTAGCCACCCAAATGTTTGGCCTCAGAGGTGATCCACCAAGGAAGAAGAAAATTCAAGAAGAAGGGTGGTTGGCTTCCCTGATTTTTCAATCTCTATAGAAAGGGTGTACTCTCAACAAATTGGAATTATTACGTAGTTGTTAAAATCAACCACCCATACCACCCATAATAAGACTCCTCTTATTTATAGATGTGGCAACCCACCTTAACAATTAAGAATTTGGTTTTAATTAATTAAATTCTTTTAATTAATTAAGCTCCCAAATCTTATTAGGGATAATTAATTAAATTCCTTTAACTAATTTTCCTTCCTAATCCAATTAGGAATAAATGAGAGTACTTATATTAAATTAATTCCTAAACCCTTTTAGAAATTAAAATAATAATAATTGTAATAATATTAATAAGACTCTCTTATTAATTTATATTTAATATTTCTAAAATATTAAATAATAAATATTAAGCTATTATTTTTTCTATCACCATAGATTAAATTAAATATACTTAAATATTTTAAATTATTAATTAGAGCTCCCAAAAATAATAATAATTGTAATTATATTAATAAGACTCTCTCTTATAAAATTTATATTTAATATTTCTAAATATTAAATAATAAATATTAAGTTATTTATTTTTAAATCACCATTAGATTAAATTAACTATATTTAACATATTACGATTAAATATTATTAACTTCTTAAATAATTATTCTTCCTTTATGGTGTGACCCTTTAGGTTCTCCATATTAAAACCTAGTTGTGAATAAATCAATTAGAATAATTCTAATCTTATTTAAATAAATAAATTAAACAATTAATTTATTTAAATAAATAATATTTATTCTACAATAGGGATAAGCCTCCCTCTATCGATCAACGACTTTCCGGATAATATAGATTTCAACATTAATCATAAAAGAACCTTTGAGTAAATAGTTACCGCATGCAATTCAATCCTTCCACCATACAATGTCCCAATTAAATATAAGACATGGAATTAACGCAAGTCTTATTTTATTTAATTATATGTATTTCAACTCTTAAATGCACAACTCAAATAATGCAAATTAGAAACTCCTTTCTAATTTCATTACGCCTTAACCAAGGACTCTTGGGTTGTCATTTATCGAATCACATAGGACATTTCTCTTCTTTTTTTATTAGAAGGGTAGATTCTTTATTGATCATACATTATCTCCATGTACAACTTATTATACCCAAACATACCCTTTTGATATACCTAAGGGTCTTAAGGAATAAGTCAAAGTATAACTCATCATACACAAGATACTATGATGATCTCAAGTCCAAGGATTACTTGTACTACTATCACTACAGAATTCTGTATTGATGACAGCAAATAAAACTCCATTAAGTATTCCTTAGCGAGCCACGTTCAGTGAACTTATTCTCTAATAAGCACCTACATACTTGCTTTAGTGTCTCCACACAAATGATCATGAGATCAATCATCCTCATCCAATGAGCAAGCAACGTATGTACCAATCTATCCAGATTCACTAATCCCCAATTTAGTAATCCAATGATTGGGAACTATTTTAGTTTTAAGCTTTCTAAGAATTTAGATCTCATTAGAATGATCATCATCATTATTCTAAAAGCATTGCTTAAAACTATGGGTTTATCACATATTATAAAACAAAGATCATGTAGATAATTAAAAGCCTTTAATAAATTAATACTTTTATTAATAAATGAATAAGATTGTTACAAAGTATATGCTTTATCATCAAACATGATTGGCTTGTGTGCATACTACTTTCAATCTCCCACTTGCACTAAAGCCAATCGTCATGGTATCTTATACTCTTCTTCTCTAAGTGACGATTATCCTGCATTGTGATAAGCTTTAGTTAATGGATATGTAATGTTGTTCTTGAGAGTCCACTATCTCTATAGTGATTTCCCATCTTTCAATGATTCTAATAATCAAATGAAAGTGCCACAACACATGTTTTTAGATCCAAGATGAGATTTAGGAACTATTCCTAGTTACAGAATGAACTTTTAATCCAAACAATCAACCTCGCAGCTTCATTTATAGCTATATACTTTGTCTTTATCACTAAACTAGTAACTCTTTCTTTGTTTTTGAACCTTTCCAATTCAACGCACCACTTGTTCAAGGTAGCCCTTTACCTTAAAGTGGATTTTTCGTCGCTCTTTGGTGCATGCTAAATACTTGAGTCCATTAAGCCCTCTAGTTTTAATTTAGACCCACCATGAATATGATCACATCCTTAGTGCTTTAAGCACTTTAAGATATTTTTCAGCGACTCATAGTGAACTTCTCCATAATATGGTGATCAACATCAGGTCTCGTACATTTCATTGCATACATGATTGTCACTCATGCGACCTCTCTTTTCAGGAGTCTGTGGGGACTATTAAGAGAGATACACTCCATAGCTCATCGACATGAGACATCTCTTGGAGTTTGCCATGCTAAACGACTTTAGCATCAAATGAATATACGTTCCTTGGGTTAAGTCGAGCATCCTCTTGAATCTATCTATATAGATTTTATCCCCAATTAAGATACTCTTACCAAACCATTCATGGAGGAATGTTTAGACAACTTTATCATTACTGATTGTAGCATTGGTATGTCATTCCTTATCCGTAGTATATCAACATATAGTACTAGGAATGTCACGATGCTCTAATCCAACCCTTTTGTACACACTAGGTTCATTCTTATTTTGATAAAATCAAACTCTTTTGATTTGTTTCATCAAAACGAATGTTCCATTTTTGAGAATATTGCTTCAATCAATTTCTCCGAGTGTGTCACAACTCTTAACTCATCAGTATGTAACTAGGTCATCATCTTCTATGATCGTGCCTCATCATCATCATCTATCTATGAATCCATACCTCCTAGGTATCTTGGTACTATTCCTCCGCATTTCTGATTCGGTTTGTGAATGTACAATAGAATCTACATCTACGAGTTCCTCTTATTTAACTTATAGTGTTTTGTGGTTCTTGAACTTTTCAAGATATATTATCCTCCCACTAGCCCCTTCAATGATAAACACCTTTATCTTAGAAGGCATCGTGTTTCGTAACAAACACCTTTTGCTAAGTAGGATTATAGAACATATACCCTAAACTTACTTTAGGATGTCCCACAATTGTACTTGTCAAATCTTGTCCCAAGCTTATCCTTTGAAACCTTTTCACATAAGTTGACAACCCCTTATCTTAACATACTTAAGATTAGAATCCTCCACACCCATAACTTTTTATGGAGTCTTGGGGCGGGATTTTGAGGTTACCTTTTTCCGTAGATATGTAGCCATTTCTAGGATATTATCCCGAAGGATACTAGAATGCTCGGTAAAATCATTATGGACCTTTCCATGTCCAACAAGGTACGATTTTTCCTTTAGATACATCAATTAATTATTGCATATCAGGAGGCGTCCATTGTGAGAAAACCATTTGAGATGATCTAAAAACTTATTGCACAAGTATTTATTCCTTGATCTAATCAAAGAATCTTAATACTTTGCCAATTTATTTCACTTCTGAATTCTTTGAACCTTTCAAATAATTCACACTTGTATTCAACAAATACATACATTCAACTCTTTGAATGATCATCTCCTTTTCTTATACTAGTTTGTTCAATATGCAAAATTATTTTCACGTAAGTCAAGTATACAAAATTTATTAAGTAATATTCCAGTTCTATACAAAACATTATTATTATAAATAGAACAACAATTGTTCTTAATTATAATACCAAAGATTTCATTGTCCAACAATAAAATGGAAATAATATTTTTAACAAGAACTGGAATACAATAACAACTTATTGACTTAATAGATTTGCCCGTAGTAATTATTGTTAAACTATAAGTTTCTATGGCTAATGTTGCAACCTTTGCTTCATTTCCCACACATAGGATTACTTATATTTGTTTAGCTTTCTACTTCTGTTTGGTCCCATCATAAATCTATATTTATGATAACCAAAGTCGGTATCCAATATCCAAGTAGAACCTTGACTTGAAGAAAAATTTATTTTAAATCACGAACAAATTTGTATTTATAACCGAAACTTCACTAAGCTTCTTTGGTTAGCCTCTGCAAAGACGTTTCTCGCATTTCTTTCCGTTGTCCAAAGGCTTATTGCGGTGAAAGCAAACTCCTTTACTATCCGTGTCGGTTTTGTTCTTATTATCCTTTTTTATGCCTTTCTATTTACCTTCTTTGAATCGTTCTTCTTTTCGGAAGATCCTTTGGCCCCTACCAAGAAGACTTGGTCTTTCTTGGTTGAAAGTGACTCTCAACATTTTTCAACATGTTAAGCAAATCAGTAGGTGATATCTCTAGCTTGTCCATATGAAAAATTCACACAACAATGAAAAGGAGTCCAGGAGTGAGTGCAAGATCAAATCTTGGCTCAACTCTCCATCCATGACAAAACACATTGTCCTAATTGATCAATCAAATTGATTATGTTAAGAACTTTTTATGCGTACTATAGTGCCATTGGCCATTCTAGATCGGAAGAGCTCCTTAGATATCGATATCTATTAGTCCTACTTTCCTCACCATCAACTACTTGACGACAGAGGATATAGTAGAGTATCCATAGTTTTAATTTGACGCTAAAGCTTGTTACTTCGTGGATACGAGCATGATGCATTGAGCCAATCACATGCATCATCTTACCACTTTCTAAAAGTAGCAATCTCTTCCTCGGAGGCATTATGCGCAACCATTGCAGGATAGGCGTATTAAGGACATAAGATAGCTTTTCACTATGAGAACTATTCTCAAATTCCTTAACCAATCCGTTTAATTGATTCGATTAATTTAGCATCTAATATGCTTGCATGATAGTAATTTTAGACATTGTAAAATTACGTAAATGAATTTGTAATTAACAACATTTTTAACATACATTCTTTTATTAATTACTAAAATAATTTAGGTCTTGTTTTAAATTGGTATCTCCCACTATTTTCTTCAAACTATATTACCTCGGTTATATAGTTCGTGAAAATCTAATTAAAGATTTGCTAGTGAGAATAAGGATCCCATTTCAAATGTATAAAGCCTTATGGTGACACAAACAAACTATATATAAATAAATAGGTAGACAACTTTTGTCAATTACATCAACTATGCAACTCCTTTTCTTTTGCCTCTTAGATTATTTTGATCAAGTGGTGGGACATCCAGAATCAAAATTATCCAAGTTAAGTCCCACCTAGCACTCCATATATTCAAAAAGAAAAATATCATCCTTGTGGTGACACAACAAAACAATATTGTTCAATTTTCTTTATAAGCATCAAATGTGATAAATTAACATCTTAAATACTTAATACTTGCCTTGTGGTGACACAACAAACTCATATTAAATATTTAATACTCTATTAATTTTATCATACTTAGAAAGCGACGCTTCGATATTCCAAATATCTTTGAACGCTTAGGACTTAATATAAAAAATTGAGGGTTTGTTATTAATTTGTCTCATCTTGTTTAAGCGTAGCGCATGCAAATATATATATAAAATACGCGTCATATTAATTAACATGCTGAGCATGTTTATAATATATAATATATATAGTATAAGCATGCATACATAGAATACTATATTTCTACGGATTGATTATGGACTTTTATTCTAGTTTGGTTCACTAGAGCCACCAAGTGAACAAAAGGTCAAACCCTTAGGGTGCAAGAAATAATATTTAAATATAACTATTACATTTAAACTAAGGGCTCCATTACAAATGGGTCTTCGCTCCTTGCTCCTTGATCTCCAATTTTTCAAAATTAATTCTAACTATTCCTATTACAAAACTATTTAAAATAAATAGAAACCTTGATCGTGATCGAGGGAAGTACATAGGGGAGATAGAATTTACATTTAGAAAAATTAGAGAAGACAGTCTGTGAGACCCCATTTAATAAAACCCATACATTCATGCATCCAACTAAAAATAAATCCAATCACATTGGTCAATAGTCCATAATCAATCCCATTTATTATCATACACATCACCATATGCATCAATAAATAACATTCATCTTATGAATAATAAACATTTAATATATATATTGATATCATTTAATGGGCAAATTTAGTTAGTATAAAATCTATTTTGAATCAAAATAAACTCCTTTTATTTTAATCCAAATTTAAATCAAAATAAAACTATTTTATTTTAATTTATCCAATTTGAATAAAATAAACTATTTTATTTTAATCAAAACTTTAATCAAAATAAACTCCTTTATTTTAATTAGTTATGGAATCCAATTCCATGTAAAAAAAATATCTTTAATTAAAATAAACTATTTTATTTTAATTAATTATGTAATCCAATTCCATGTAAAAAAATAAAATTATTAAAGGAAACACGATATTCTTTCCTATTCAAAATAAACTCCTTTATTTTGAATAATATGAAATCTTATTTCATATTTAAATAAACTCCTTTATTTAAGGAAACATGGATTTTCTTTCCTATTCACAAATAAACTCTTTTATTTTGAATAATATGAAATCTATTTCATATCTAAATAAACTCCTTTATTTAAGGAAAGATGGATTTACTTCCTATTCACAAATAAACTCATTTATTTTGAATAATATAAAATCTTATTTCATATTTAAATAAACTCCTTTATTTAAGGAAAATAGGATTCTCTTTCCAATTCACAAATAAACTCTTTTATTTTGAATAATATAAAATCTTATTTCATATCTAAATAAACTCCTTTATTTAAGGAAAATAGAATCCAATTTCAACTCCAATTAGTTATCATGGAATCCAATTCAACTCTAATTAGTTAGCATAAAATTTAATTTTAAAATTAAAATAAACCTTTTATTTTAATTATAAAATTATTAACCGTATATATTATATATAATATATGTATATATAAAAGAAATATATATATATTATATAATATAATATACAAGTAACCACTTAAAATCTTGACTTATTTTCAAAAACAACTCGTGTTCTCGATTTCGTGCCATTTATTTCTTTTTTAAACAAAAAAAAATAATTTCCGGGATTTTGTGCCACGGAAATCATTTTGATTTTGTGTAATTTGGCAACTTGCTTGGTTTCGAAATGTGGTTGGCACCTCTTTTTTTTTTTTTTTGTCTTGACCCGTATATATATTATATATGAAGAAAAAAAAATGTTCACTGTAACAAAAGAAGTTCTTAGAATCCTCCTCCTCTTTTTTTTTAAAAAATGACCGGTTTTTTTTTTTATGTGTAACAATAAATTTTATACTGATAAAATTATGCCTCAATTAAATTGTTCTAAACACATATCAATATAATATCAAATTAAAACAATTAATAATTAGCATAAAGGTTTGGCTCACGATAAATTTTTGGGTTTGTAATTGCTAATATTATATTAAATTGTGTAAAATCGAGTTTAAAAATAATATTTAAATTGTTAACTTGGGATCACCTTTATGCATAATTAAAAAAAACATTAATAATAAAAAGGTTAAGAATAAATCATAAAATTAATAAGCGCGGCTTCCTCAGAGTTTAAAAATTATTTACAAACCATTAACCCGGGATCACCCTTATGCATCCATAATTATTAATTTAACGAAAAGATAAAGTTAAATCATACCCATTTGATCCCTCTTCCTCTGATACAAGGAAGACCTCCAATCCTTTCGCTCAATCTTGAATCCACCGGTTTTGGTTCTTTCTTTTGATCAACGTTAGCCACCCAAATGTTTGGCCTCTTACGTGATCCACGAGGAAGAAGAAAATTCAAGAAGAATGGTGGTTGGCTATAAACCTAGTTTTTCTATCTACATAGAAAGGGTGTTCTCCCAACAAATTAGAATTATTAATTAATTAAGTTAAAATCAACCACCCATACCACCCAAAAGAAGACTCTCTTATTTATAGATGTGAGCAACCCATTTAACAATTAAGAATTTGGTTTTAATTAATTAAATTCTTTTAATTAATTAAGCTCCCAAATCTTATTAGGGATAATTAATTAAATTCCTTTAACTAATTTTCCTTCCTAATCCAATTAGGAATAAATGAGAGTACTTATATTAAATTAATTCCTAAACTCTTTTAGAAATTAAAATAATAATAATTGTAATAATATTAATAAGACTTCTCTTATTAATTTATATTTAATATTTCTAAATATTAAATAATAAATATTAAGCTATTTAATTTATTCTATCACCATAGATTAAATTAAATATACTTAACATATTATTACGATTATGCCATTAACTTCTTAAATAATTATTCTTCCTTTTATGGTGTGACCCTTTAGGTTCTCCATATTAAACCTACAGTGAATAAATCAATTAGAAACAATTCTAATCTTATTTAAATAAATAAATTAAACAATTAATTTATTTAAATAAATAATATTTATTCTACATAGGATAAGCCTCCCTAGCGATCAACGACTTTCCGGATAATATAGATTTCAACATTAATCATAAAAGAACCTTTGAGTAAATAGTTACCGTATAATTCAATCCTTCCACCATACAATGTCCCAATTAAATATAAGACATGGAATTACTTTGTCGAGTCTTATTTTATTTAATTATATGTATTTCAACTCTTAAATGCACAACTCCAAATAATGCAAATTAGAAACTCCTTTCTAATTTCATTCTGCTTAACCAAGGACTCTCTTGGGTTGTCATTTATCGAATCACATAGGACATTTCTCTTCTTTTTATTAGAAGTGGTAGATTCTTTATTGATCATACATTATCTCCATGTACAACTTATTATACCCAAGCATACCCTTTGATATACCCTAAGGGTCTTAAGGAATAAGTCAAAGTATAACTCATCATACACAAGATACTTTGATGATCTCAAGTCCAAGGATTACTTGTACTACTATCACTACTGAGAATTCCTATTGACGAGCAAATAAAACTCCATTAGGTATTCCTTAGCGAGCCACGTTCAGTGAACTTATTCTCTAATAAGCACCTACATACTTGCTTTAGTGTCTCCACACAAATGATCATGAGATCAATCATCCTCATCCAATGAGCAAGCAACGTATGTACCAATCTATCCGGATTCACTTATCCCCAATTTAGTAATCCAATGATTGGGAACTATTTTAGTTTTAAGCTTTCTAAGAATTTAGATCTCATTAGAATGATTATCATCATTATTCTAAAAGCATTGCTTAAAACTATGGGTTTATCACATATTATAAAACAGCATCATGTAGATAATTAAAAGCCTTTAATAAATTAATACTTTTTATTAATAAATGAATAAGATTGTTACAAAGTATATGTTTTATCATCAAACATGATTGGCTTGTGTGCATACTACTTTCAAGAAGCGCAATCATCTCAGTCTCCATAACACACGTCTCTTCCTCTCTATCAGTTACAATATCGAAGCCATCAATCTCTCCACCACGTAATCATCCACGATTTCTTCCACGTTACATATCTACTCAACCTCTACACTGCAATATAAAGCTAGGGTTTCTGATTGGGTTTGCAGAAACGAGTTTGGGGGTTATCACATCATAAGCTGTCATTCATTCTCAATCAATTCATCTTCATTATCTCTCTCAAAGCAAATGGGTCCGAAAAGAGCTCGCTCAGCTTCATCTTCCTCTTTCAGTCAAGGGGAGGACATTGTCGATCATAACAAATTTCTAAATTTGGAAGCTCAGCAGGAGTATTACAAAATTGTAGCGAAGACGTTTGTTAAATAACGCAGTTTTAAACCGGAGGGGCAAGATGGTCAGTTATGTACCATGATTCGCGAGAGAGGATGGGATGGACTGACTGCCACTCCCACACCCATTCCGATGAGCATAGTCCGAGAGTTTTATTCCAATGCCAAGGTCACCATGAACAGTATATCTATGGTTCGCAATTTTAAGATAGATTATAGACTCCCTGCCATCCGAGCAATTTTCAGACTTACCGATACACCACCAACGAGGGCTGCTAACTGGGTCACCGGTGCACATATGAAAATAGACTAGGAATTGGTTATTGCTGAATTATGTGTGCTCGCACGGCGGGTGGACATACAAAGCCAAGACGAACCGACCTCGCATATTCCCAAAGCAATTACGAATCGATATGCAAAGGTGTGGAATTTGTTCATATGTGCCAAGCTCGTGCCTTCATCTCATCAGCACGAGATCACAGCGGAGAGGGCAATTATTTTGTGGGGGCATAATCACCAGGAAATACATTGACGTTGGCCATCTAGTCCATCAGAATATGTTGCGATATCTGCGGGGAAGCACCACTGGGAGCATTCTACACGCATCAGTGGTTGCTATGTTATGTGTTCATCAGGGATGCAACTGGGGCAACGAACAAATGCAATACCCAAGTCAGGACATAACTCATGCCACCATTGCAAAATTTGAGGATTGGGCAGGAGGTGAACCACACCCGTGCGGATGAGGATTTATTCTCCGGTCCACCTTCCCAGAGCTGTCACAGTAGCCCTCTCAGACAGATGAGGTGGGCCCGTCCATGCAAGCACCTGCTGCCCATGGTGATCGCCACCTCCGAAGGTTGGAGCGAAAAGTCGATGCCATGTACTATAACTTTGGAGCGTTTGCTACGAGACTCATGAAGGCCTTGGCCGAGGCTTTTGCCCAGCAGGGGACGATGTTAGAGTGGCCTCAGTTCGGGGCAGCAGTGCCATATCCACCACCAGATTCACCACCAGAGGAGGGTGGTGCCACTGATCATTAGGGGAGTTTCTCTAACCCTTTTACCTTCATTCACTGCGACATTGAATACTTTATGTTTGGGAGTATTGGGGTAGTAGCATAGTTGCATATAGTATTTGTATGTTTAGTTTAAATTTTGCATGTTTAGTTTATTTGTTTGTGTTAGAAAAAAAAAATTAGTTTGCATGTCTCACAAAGTCTAGCTCTATGGAAATTTTTGCCTAGCCAATGATGATAATGAATTGTGAAGGATTTTTGAGTATTTTGGATAACATGAACGTAGTTATAATGTTGTACACGATGAATTCATGTTGTTGTTTAAATGCTTTCGGTTTTCACGGATGTGTTCACAATCACTTGTAGGTATAAGAAGTATGTGTTGCATTGCTCGATAGAAAATGTAGTTTTAAAAAGAGAAATATGTGGAATATGGATGTAGACTTGCAAAAACATTGACATTCAAACTTTGGGAAAACATGGGTATGCTATGTATAAAAAAAATATCAAATAGCAATAATGTGGCTAGTCTTATTTCGGGGCCCTGGCTACTTGAGTAAGTTCGCCCAAGGGGATTGTCTCTACACCTAGCGTCCTAAGGTCTTTCATGGTCTTGGAGTCATTGGTTGAAAACTCGCTAAGGGGTAGCAGTGTTGCCTAATGGAATAAGATATTGCACAGTCATGTGAAAAAAAAATGAAAAGAAAAAAATATAGCAATAAACACCGCGGGAAAGTGCAAAATCGCCATCGTGAGTAGCAATAAAGCAGCTAAGCCCATTGTTGAGCCTCAGTTTGTTATGATATGTTGGAATAGTCTTCGTTGCATATGTATGCATGAGTCTTGATTTAAACTATAATTTTCTTTTTTGAGCAATTTAGCATGTGTATTCTTTGCTTAAATCAAGTTTTGGTGAACACAACTCACATAGCATCTCTATAGCATTTATGAATTATTTGAGTGTATGATATTATGCCTATCGTTTGGTTTGAATTTATATTCTTGAATCTGGTTAATTCGCTGAGGCATTTTGGACTGAAATTCTGTTAGAGTTGGAACAATGTGATACTAGTTTGCATAGTAATTTAGTTGCATAGTAGTGCTTTTGCATTTTCATTGTTATTTAGCATGTATTGCTTGAGGGCAAGCAATAGTTCAAGTTTGGGGGTATTTGATAAGTGGGTTTTATACCTACTTATTGGATATTAATTCACGCGAACTATGCCCATCTCAAGTACATTTTAGTGTGTTTTTAGTTACATTTCATGTTATTTTGCATTGCATTTACTTAAAACTCCTTTGGTGTAAAAGTGCAGGATATGGCATAATTTGGTGATGTAAATGGCATGAGGCTGATGGATGCATGGCATGAGGATCAAGTGGAGCAGGAGACTAAGCATGTATGGATTTAAAGAATGAACAATGAGAACAAGTCGAGAGTGATAGTAGAACCCGTAATCAAGACTACGAAGTCGCTACGGCTATACTGAGCCAAGACATGCGCGACACGCAACCACTTGAGTTGCACAAAAATCAGAAACCGCACGCTTCTGCTTGCTGGCGTGATTTATTCTTTGCTAAGTTTGTTATTTTAATTTTTAATTTTAAGGGTTGTAATTAATTAAAAACGATTTTTGACTGGTGTCAGACGTATCATTCAGTACTTTTGACGTATTTTTCATATTGGAAACTAGGATTTACACTCTGGGAGAGATTCCAACATAGAACGAAGCCTAAACTCCATCTTTTTTAATTCTTCATGGGATTTCCAATCAGTGTAGATAACTCTTGTTATTTTGCTGGATTTATTTGAGGATTTGAATGTTAGTATTGGTTTATAATCAGCAATTGGGTTTGATCATTTCTATCCCTCTATTTAAATTGTTTGCTTATTAGCCATGTTTAGCTTTGATCCCATAATGACTTTTGGTTCAGTCATGAACTAAACTCCATTATGGGATTCTAACGGATTTTAATATGTAGTTTAATTGCGAGCTTGATTGCTGAACTATTTTATATATCAATAGGAATTTCTATCATGGTTGTTTTGTATGTATGAATGCTTGATCACCATTCATTTCAGTACTTGTATGGAATTGAAAATGAACATGCGAGTATGGAATGTAATCATGATAGCATACGTATATGGGGCTGTTTTGTATGCCTTGTGTATTTCGTGAACCAGATAGACATTTATTGTTTCACCGTATGAGTTAAAATAAGGGCTTGTGCTTAAAATCAATATGGTTGCAAATTCACATAGACATATAGTGATTTTGGGTATATTGATGATTACATGGTGTCTATCGCTTGTGGATACTGTGTAAGTAGGTCATAGTGCATTGAATAATGGCTATGACTATTCTAGTGCTCTTGGCTACTTTTCTGTGATATGTAAACGATCATCCAGGATGGTGATAATTAGATGAATTATTAAAGGAAGTTAGGATCCCATTATTTCCAGATTTGATTTATTTCGTTATTATTCTTATTTTACTTATTATTTTCATTTAGAGTAATTCACAATTATAATCTTTAGTTTAAGCATATAAAAATAGTGATTTAGTTGATGCATAGTGGTTTGAATTAAACAACTTTCTCTATGAGATCGATACTCTACTTACTCTGTATTACTTGTTGACACATGTATGCATGCATGAGTTAGAGCTCTTTTGTTAGAACTAAAAAAAGAGACAACAAAATCTTCTCGTTCTACTTTGGGGTCTTGAAATATTTGCTACTGTACTTTATATGGCATTGTAATAATTTGAGTTTGGGTACTGTCTACGAGACAATATTGTATTAAAACTCACAGCTTATGTGTTGTCGTCAGACTGCATTTACGCTTCAATGATGTATAAATGAAGTTTGTATTTGATTTTTATTGTGTGATATCTGGCGACTCAAAATGGGTCGTGTGGATCTATTTTTGGGGCATCACAATGTACATATAGCTAATATAGTCTTTACTTGCATTTTCCTTTTAATTCATGCTTGACTACATCATGCTCTCACCAACAAGGTAACTAACATATTGGTAACATTTTAATGTATATCAGAACTTGATACATTCATAACCAAGGTTAGAACATGTTTATCAAAACTAGTTTCCAACTCTTTAAGTCCTCTTTTAATAATCAAACTAAAACAACTTAATCATGGCTCACTATAACCATAGCATCCTCATTCCATGTGTGACACCCCCAAATCTGGGTATCTTCCAATCCTACAGATGGAGCTACACGGTACTACCATTCACACATACATTCAATTGAAAAGTCTCAAAGGAACGAATATGTCTTCTATATATATTCAAAATAATATTAACATTCCCCAAGTTCTTTATAACCATTACATTTATTCTTGTCATAATATCAAATATATTATAACATTAAACCAATACTATTACATAAGTATTCTACAGGTTCGTCTTCGCCTTACCCTTATCCTTATCAGAGCCTTCGGTCCGTTCGATCTTAGCTGCTTTCATATGGTTCAAGCAAGAGTGAGCATGACTAGCTCAGCAAGTATGACAATTCTAATAAACAACATGCTTGAAACATAGGAATCATATATCTTCAATAACGGAATAATAGTTACAAAATACTATCGATAATTTAAAATAGCACTTCTTTTCATTCAAAGCGTTTTACAACAACAATATTCAGTAAACATCAATTCCGGTCCATCTTACTTTTATTTTTGTCTTGAAAATTCAAACACTTTAATTCATTCATGTAATTAAAATACTATGACTTTCTGACGTTTTTAGGTTATAGAACGACATTCATCTTACTAACACATAATAATAACAAATAATATTATTTTATTCATTATAAAAGTATTTACAAAAGGTTCAATTTTCTGGGGCATTACATTCTCTCCCCCTTATAAGGATTTTGTCCCCAGAATCATGCTAAAAAAAAATAATTACACAAACAAGTGAGGGTAATTCTTTTTCATTTTTTCTTCAAGTTCCAACATTGCTTGTTCTGCATCGTGGTTCTTCCATAACACCTTCACGGAGGGTATGACTTTGTTCCGCAGAACCTGTTCTTTTTTATCGATGATTTGAATCGGCATCTCTTCATATGATAAGTCCTTCTCGATATGAATAAGCTCATACTCTATTACGTGCTTATAATCTGGCTTATAAGGACGCAATACCGATACGTGAAACACGTTATGTATTCATTCTAGGTCTGGAGGTAACGCTACCATATAAGCTACCTCACCTACCCGTTTTAACACTTCAAAAGGTCATATAAACCTTGGACTTAACTTTCCCTTCTTTCCAAAGCGTATCTTTCCTTTCCCGGGAGATAGCTTTAAAAATACGTAAGAGCCTACTTCAAACTCCCTATTTTCTTGATCCGAGTCTATAAATTTCTTATGTCTGTCTTGAGCTGCTATAAGACGCATTTGTATCAACTTCACCACATCCGTTGTTTACTGCACCAATTATTTCCCTAACATTCGGTGTTCTCCCACTTCGTCCCAACACAATGGTGTTCTACATTTCCTTCCATACAAAACTTTGTAAGGCAACATACCTATGCTTGCGTGATAATTATTATTATACGAAAACTCTACTAATGGTAGATGATCATCCCAACTACCCTTAAAATCCATGACGCAAGATCTTAACATATCTTCTAACGTCTGAATTGTTCTCTCGCTCTGTCCATCGGTTTGTGGATGATATGTCATACTCAACTTTAACTGCGTCCCCAACTGCTCTTGCAGACTTCTCTAAAAGTTCGATGTGAATGGTGGGTCACGATCTGACACAATCGATACCGGTACTCCATGTCTAGAAATTATTTCCATAACATAAAGTTTAGCTAACTGATCCAAGTTATACTTGACCCTAATTGGAAAAAAGTGAGCCGACTTTGTCAGTCGATCCACTATCACCCAAATCACATCATACCCTTTCGTTGTAGTCAAAAGTCCCACCACAAAGTCCATTGTGATATGCTCCCACTTCCACTCCGGAATCTCTAATGATTATAACAAGCCACTTGGTCATTGATGTTCGGCCTTAACTTTCTGATAAATCAAGCACCTACTCACATACTTGGCTATTTCTCTCTTCATGTTTGGCCACCAAAAACTCTGTCAAAGGTCTTGATACATCTTAGCACTACCAGGATGAATCGAGAATCTCGAACTATGAGCCTCTTGTAATACCTGCTACTCTAATTCCATCTCATTTGGAACCTAAATTCTTCCTTCAAATCTTAATAACCCCTCGTTATCAAGACTGTACTTAATATCTTTTTCATTGGTTAGCCACTCCTTTACCCGATCACACTCATCAGTTTTGAGTTACACCTCCTTGACTCTTTCTACAATAGTAGATTTAATCTCTGTCGCAAATAGTATCTGCCCCGATTCACTTGGCAATTTTACTTCTAATTCCATCATAGCCATCTCTGTTATTAACTCAGTTTGAGCCGTTAACATAGATAACTTCTCCCGACCCTTTCTACTTAAGGCATCGACAACTACATTGGCTTTTCCAGGGGTGATCTGAGATTTTACGATCCATAATCCTTTATCAACTCCAGCCATCTCCTCTGTCTCATATTCAACTCCTTCTATGTGAAGATATATTTTAGAATCTTGTGGTCCATGTATATCTCACATTTTTCCCCATAAAGATAATGTCTCCATATCTTTAAAGCAAAAACTACTGCGGTCAGTTACAGATCATGAGTAGGGTAAACTTTCTCATAATCCTTCAACTGCCTTGATACATACACAATAACCTTGCCATGCTGCATGAGCACGCAACCAAGTCCTCTATCTTGAAGCATCACTATAAACTACGAAATTTCATGTGTCATCTGTAATGACAAAAAGGTGCTTCACTCAACCTTTTTCTTCAGTTCTTAAAAATTGTCTTCACATTTATCAGTCCACACGTATTTCACCGTTTTCCTTGTTAAGATAGTCAACAGAGTAGCTATCTTCGAAAAATCCTGGATGAATCTCCGATAGTATCCCACTAACCCTAAGAAACTCCACACCTCAGTCAGCATTTTTGGTTGTTCTCAATTCATCACGGCTTCCACCTTCGCTGGATCTACTGAAATCCCTTCGTGGTCAATAACATGACCTAAAAACTGCACCTTCTCCAACCAAAATTCACACTTAGTGAACTTCGCATACAACTTTTCCTTTCTTAGTGTCTCCAACACTATTCTTAGGTGTTCAGCATGATCTTCTGGCGTCTTAGAATAGACTAGAATATCATCGATAAATACCACAATAAACTTGTCCAAATATTATTTGAACACTCTGTTCATCATGTCCATAAATGCAGCTAGTGCATTGGTCAACCCAAATGACATCACAAGAAACTCGTAATGACCATAACGAGTCCTGAATGCTGTCTTTGGTACATTCTCCTTCCTAACCTTCAACTGATGATACCCCGTCCTTAAATCTATTTTAGAAAAATACTTAGCCCCTTTCAACTAATCAAAAAAGATGATCGATCCTGGGCAATTGGTATTTATTCTTTATCGTCAACTTGTTCAACGCTCTGTAGTCGATACAAAGTCTCAATGATCCATCCTTCTTCTTGACAAACAGTACCGGTGCTCCCCACGATGAAACACTCGATTGAATGTACTTCCTGTCCAACAGTTCTTGTAACTACACCATCAACTCCTTCATTTCCACTGGCGTCATACGATACGGTGCCCTGAAAACTGGTGTCGCTCTTGGCATAATGTCTATTACAAACTCGGTCTCCCTATCTGGTGGAAGACCCGACAATTCACTCAGAAATATGTCCGTGAATTCTCTAACTATAGGTATTTGTTCCATGGTTGCTACCACTCTCTGGGTATTAACAACATGACACAAATAACCTACACATCTCTTCCTCAATAACTTCCTAGTTTGTGTCATGGTAAGACAACACAAACGTCCTGACGATCTATTCCCGTAAAATACTACCTGAGGTTGTTTTAACTTTCTAATATTCACACATTTCTTCTGACAATCTATAATTACCCCATGATTAACCAACCAATCCATTATGAGAACTACATCGAATTCTTCTAACTTTATCGGTATCAAATCTACCGATAATTTACACCCCCGTATATCTACGCAACAACTCCTATGAATATTTTCAATAGGAATTATCTCTTCATTTTCTACCTTAATATTTAAAGGTATAGGCAACTTTTCGGGAAGTAATCCTAATCGTCTAGAAAAATCACATGTTATAAACGAACAAGTAGCACCCGAATCAAACAGCACGTAAGCATTTAAGTCATTAATCGAAATAATACCTGCGACTATGACCCCTAATGCAACTGCATCTTGGACTGTCATGTTAAAGGTACGGCCCATCGGCCTACCCGGCTGCGTTGGACCACTAATAGCTAACTTACCGCTATTAGTGCCCCGATTCCCGGCCGTTCCCTTCTTCAGGAAGTTCTTTTCCATGTGGTCAGTTGACCCACACACAAAGCACCCGTGGTTCTTCTTTGGACTTGGACAGTTAGGTGAAATGTACCCCTCCTGTCCACAATTATAGCATATGGCCTTCCCATTGAGACAGACTCTCAGATGAGTCTTCCCACAGGTCTTGCAGGCCTCCATCCTCTTTTTTGGGTCTCCTTGCTTCACTCTGGTATTCCTAGAGTTAACCATCTTTCGTTTATACCCTTCGCCATTCCCGCTAGCTCCTTGGACCTTCACTCCCTCATCCATTTTCCCTTTATTCTTTTTATCTTTGGGTACTGGCTCAACGCCTCGCTACCACCTTCGGCGATTATCGCCTTCTCTAAAATGGTCCCAAATGAAGTACTCTGGAACACAGAAATATGGTTATAGAGCCAGGGTTTCAAGCCCTGCTCGAACTGTCGTGCCTTCCTAATCTCGGCGTCCACTTAGTGTGGAGAAAATCTCGCTAATTCATTAAACTTGGGGGCGTATTGGGGAACTATCATGTCCCCTTGTTTTAAATCGAGAAACCGCATCTCCATCCTTCCTTGCATGCTCGTGGAAAAATAGTTCTCGAAGAATATCTCCTTGAACCTTACCCACGTCAAATTCTCGATCTCGGCCCTAGTCTAATTGGCCTCCCACCAAAAGTTGGCCTCTCCCTTCATCATGTAGGTTGCAAAGGCAACCTTTTGGGCCTCATCGACATTTGCTATCCCAAATGCCTTCTCGATTTCTTTCACCCACGTTTGCGCTTCGATAGGGTCCGTAGTTCCTTTGAACTCCGGTGGACCGACACTTTTAAAATCCTTAAAGGTAGTAGCTCGTGCTACTCCCAGATTTACAGGGATATTAGCCCTATTTCTATTAAACGCGGCTGTTAATAAATTAACAAATTCTTGCATTGGGTTAACCGGACCTCCTTCCGGTTGATTTACGTTAGCACCTTGGTTTCGTTGCCCTCTTCTTGGCGGCATTTTGCTGTTACATTAAACAACACATTTCGTTATTATTTATTTCCTGATAGTTAGTTATTATTATCATTAAACAATAACTCTAACATTCATTACTCAATATGTTCCTCAAAAGGCTTATATTGATTCATTCATTGTAGTATAATACTACATCCTTTCATTACACAGCCTAAGATGATTACATTACCATCCCACAATTGCTTTCCAAAAATTGGGATTTACAAAAGACTAGCCTTTGATATACAAAAGAGGGTTTTACGTCACTACTAGATAAAAAAAATATTTACATATCTAATCTACTCTAACCACTACTAAATCACATCTACCTTAAGGCATTATCAAAATCTACCTTGGCAAGACCGGCAATAATATCACGGCTGATAGTATGCCGCGTCTACCTTGCCTTTATGGGATAACAAGCTACCTGCTGCTGGAAGTCCGCATGAGAACTCCTTTAAATATAGGACATTCTCCCTATCTTCTGCTTTTTGGTCTTTAGCTCCTCCTTGAGCTCAAAAACCTCATGTTTTAGCTCATGGATCTTATCCTTGGCCAAAACTCTCTCATCGTGCTCCTGCTCCCACATGGACTCCACGTCTGTCTTACCCTCTATGACAACTTGGAGCTCTACTTTTAGCTCTTTAACCTCCTGACAGTAATGGATGTTTCTATCCAACTCTGACATAAAAAGTGACATCATTGACTCCCCCGGAGCCATCTTTGTTGCTATTGCTACTAGATTAAAGGACACTACCTCCACCTCCTCTTCCTCTTCCATCATGCCATCAAATACTGACATGAGATCGGGGTCCTCTGAGTCTCCAGACTCAATCACTACTATCTCTGGCTCTTCTGCTATAAGGTTTGGTATAACCTCTATCTGGTTAACCGATTCTTCACTAACTGCCTGTACATCTAAATGCATTCCATTTACACCTGGCATCTACACAAAACAATTAAGTTGATTAGTATACGTCAGTAGAATAATAAAAACACATAATATATTCATAATGCATTTTTATAAGGTTATTTTCTTCTTTTACTTCTCTTAAGGTTATGACTTAAGGTTTTTAATTCCCCTCTTAAATTTTATAACCTAATGCTTTGATACCAACCTGTGACGCTAATGGTACTTTCAACCATAGCACCTCATAAGGGTACCTATCAATTGCCACCGACTTGCTTGGCGTCCCCTATGGAAAGTCTAGCTTTGGTGCATTCCCTTATAGGGATGTCACCAGCAAAAGGCTCGAGGCTCTTCACGCATTACGCTTATAGCTTTGATACCAACCTGTGACGCCCCCAAATTTGGGCATCTTTCAACCCGACAAATGGTGCTACATGGTACTACCATTCACACATACATTCAATTGAAAAGTCTTAAAGGAACGAATATGTCTTCTATATATATTCAAAATAATATTAACATTCCCCAAGTTCTTTATAACCATTACATTTGTTCTTGTCATAATATCAAATATATTATAACATTAAACCAAAACTATTACATAAGTATTCTACAGGTTCGTCTTCGCCTTACCCTTATCCTTATCGGAGCCTTCGGTCCGTTCGATCTTAGCTACTTTCATATGGTTCAAGCAAGAGTGAGTATGACTAGCTCAACAAGTATGACAATTCTAATAAACAACATGCTTGAAACATAGGAATCATATATCTTCAATAACGGAATAATAGTTACGAAATACTATCAATAATTCAAAATAGCACTTCTTTTCATTCAAAACGTTTTACAACAACAATATTCAGTAAACATCAATTCCGGTCCATCTTACTTTTATTTTTGTCTTAAAAATTCAAACACTTTAATTCATTCATGTAATTAAAATACTATGACTTTCTGACGTTTTTAGGTTATAGAACGACATTCATCTTACTAACACATAATAATAAAAAATAATATTATTTTATTCATTATAAAAGTATTTACAAAAGGTTCAATTTTCTGGGGCATTACATTCTCTCCCCCTTATAAGGATTTTGTCCCCAGAATCATGCTAAAAAAAATAATTACACAATCAAGTGAGGGTAATTCTTTTTCATTTTTTCTTCAAGTTCCAACGTTGCTTGTTCTGCATCTTGGTTCTTCCATAACACCTTCACGGAGGGTATGACTTTGTTCCGCAGAACCTGTTCTTTTTTATCGATGATTTGAATCGGCATCTCTTCATATGATAAGTCCTTCTCGATATGAATAAGCTCATACTCTATTACGTGCTTATAATCTTGCTTATAAGGACGCAATACCGATACGTGAAACACGTTATGTATTCATTCTAGGTCTGGAGGTAACGCTGCCATATAAGCTACCTCACCTACCCGTTTTAACACTTCAAAAGGTCATATAAACCTTGGACTTAACTTTCCCTTCTTTCCAAAGCATATCTTTCCTTTCCCGGGAGATAGCTTTAGAAATACGTAAGAGCCTACTTCAAACTCCCTATCTTCGCATTGCCCTTATCCTTGTTGGAGCCTTCGGTCCGTTCAATCTTAGCTGCTTTCATATGGTTCAAGCAAGAGTGAACATGACTAGCTCAGCAAGTATGACAATTCTAATAAACAACATGCTTGAAACATAAGAATCATATATCATCAATAATTGAACAATAGTTACGAAGTACTATCGATAATTCAAAATAGCACTTCTTTTCATTCAAAACATTTTACAACAACAATATTCAGTAAAACATCAATTTTGGTCCAAGACCTTGAGCATTTCATACTTTATTTGGAAAGGACATCCCCGCACTAAGTCCGTAAGTCCGACATTTCTTACGAGCACGTCTAGGTGATCAGCCTATAGTACTCTATGTTGATCAACACTACATTTATTAAGCGTATGTACGTTTAACTTGTGGCAACCTCACGTGCCTGTCATTTGACGACAAAACATTTTAGCATACTCAGTCTTCATTTGAAAACCACACCAATATAACTTGGTAAAACATTGACCATACATTAATAGATTATAAGAAATCCAAAACATCTTAAGTCTAGCCGCACGAATTGGCTTTGACTTTATCATAAAATAATTCATGCGTAAGAACACATGAACCAAAATGCTTGTTCAGATTGAACTGAAATAAGGGTTAAAATACTTGCCTTTAGCGTCTGCTACTGATTTAATTACTTTCCAAATTAAGTCTTTAAGTCTCTACAATACATGATCATATAACATACCAAATTAGGTCATATATAATCAAGTACGTGTACTACTATATATTACCCTTCTTCTCAATCTAATCATGACTTGGATTTGTTATTATTGGTTCCGGCCTTCCGTTATATCGTTCTTACGTTTCACATACAATTGACTTACTTCAACCCTAAATGATCGTACTTAAGGTTTAAACATATCTTAACAATGTTTCATTAAGTTCCTTAATTCATTGTAAATCAATTACCATTCATGTTATACTTATAAACTTTCTTCATTTTCAAAACCTTAAGGCTGACGCTGCGGCGCCAGCTTTACTACTCTGACCCACGCCGCGGCGTGACTCGTTAGTAGGTTTTCCCCGGTTCTGGCGCTGCGGCGCCAACTTTAGTACAATGGCCCGCGCTACCATGCCAAACTTCAGTAGGTCACATCATTTTCTCAGCCATGCTCGGCGCTGTGGCGCCGCCTATTTGGACTTGGGCTAGCACCACGGCGCCAGCTCTATGCACCAAAATTTTTTTACACATTTTTATTTTTGTGAAACTCCCGGGCTCGTAACTTCTTCGTTATAAGTCCGAATTGGCTCGTTCAAGAGCCTATACTTCAAAAATCACATACTCTACATGTTCATGTAAGAATTTTATCTATTTGACTTCATTAACAAAAAATTCACCTATTAGTCCATTTTTAACGAAAACGATAAACGTTCGTGAACGTTCAACGCTCGTTTCTTCGTTCTAAGTCAGAATCCGGTCATTTTCGAGTTCGCAACTCTATAATGCCAACTAAGACTTTCCTCCATCGAAAACCAACATTTCCAAGTTCAAACACAAAATCCGACTTCCATTCCGAGAATTTCACAAATTCGACGATTATCGTCCAATCGTGTGAATTCCGGCAAAACTTCGTTACTAAAGATTTGTTCCTCATTCCAAATGGATTCAATCCATCAATTAAACATCTCAACCTACATATTATAACAACTTATTTTCATGTTAGGTTTTGACTTATTCCTCATGAGCTTATTACTTGACCAAGTATAAGCTACACTTAACTTTGTTTTACATGGCTTATGATAGTTAAAGTCTTCTAACCATCATTTTTACATCTTATTATCATACTAACAACATTTACGTAAACATGATATAAGTCTTACATGTTCATCATAAGTTCATAGCTTATTTAGGTTTGAATCACTTAACCATGACGTATACGGCTTAAATTCATTTATTCATTCTCTTATCAATCTACCATAAAAGAGTTGGAAGATTAATATCATAGGAGGCTTACCCTTGATGATCTCTTGACTCTCTCTTGATTTTACTTCTTTCTCAAAGTCTAACTTTTGCTAACTTATTATCTCTAACCAATAAGTACTTTGCTAGATGGAAGTTGTTGGATGAAAATTAAGCAAACAACAAATGAACTAACATGTCCTCTATTTATAGGATTTCAAAGGTTAGGATAATTTAGTCATTTAGACCCTCCCACCTCCTTAATAACCTCCTTACTATTCCATACTTACTCCCTAAGTAAACTTGTTTACCACTCATATTACTTGGCCACCACATAAAGTTCTTGGTCACCAAGTTCACCCATGGGTTGCCCCATGGATCATACTTTACCCATTGGATCATTAATTGGGCTTAGGTCCACTTAGCTTAACTTATTCCTTTGGGCTTACATTACTTTACTTTGGGCTTTACATTAACAAACACTTGGGCTTGCACATCCAATTCTTATTGGACTTATACATCCTACATAATCCACACATTAATTCACAAAACGGCTTAAAGCATTAGTAATTATTATATATATTATAATTCTCGTATTCTAATTCGTATACAAATTCATAATATATGATATACCATCATTCATACATACTTGTATTATACTCGTATTCATTTATTCGTACAATACATAAGTATCATACGATCAATACATTATCTTCTTAACGCTTAATATTCCTAACGTTTTCTAATTAAGTCCGCATGTGAAATATTACATTTTGCATACTTGAATTATTATCACATAATCCATCTTAGTTCGATATTCTACTGTTACGTATTTCTCGAAAGTTCAAAAAAAAATCCCGAGCAGAAATCGATGAATAGTGTTTTTCAGAAAATTTCTCGGAAAACTTTTATTTTCGTCTTGGAAATTCAAACACTTTAATTCTTTCACATAGTTAAAATACTATGACTTTCTGACGTTTCTAAGTTATAGAACGATATTCATCTTACTAACACGTAATAATGACAAATAATACTATTTTATTCATTATAAAAGTATTTACAAAAGATTTGATTTTCTGGGGCATTACACCATGTGTTAAGGTTGTTTATAAGCATATAGTAACAATCCGGAATTTCAAATTTTAATAGTAGATATTTATTGAATTATATAAATATTTATTTGATGTGTATATTGTTGAAATTGATAAAAATAAATATTTTATTGATGTGGTTATTATTAGTAAATATTTATGAATTAAATTTATTAGATAATATTCAAAATTAATTGAATTTATAATTTGAGAGTTGTAATATAACATAAGATGTTATATTGTTGTCTTAATTTAATAATTTAAAATGGTATATTAAATTATTAAATAAAATTATAATTTTGTAATATTTATTTAAGTGGAGTATTTATTTAAAATATAGTATGTATAATTATTTTATTTGATTAATGTTGGATATGAAAATCCAAATAAGTCATATGTGGTTATAAATTATAAACTAAATTATTTATTAAAATAATTAAAGTAGTTTAATTTATTTTTACCCAAACAAGGCTTAAATATATTAAGTCTTTATTTTAAAGACTTTTTTGCCAAACAAAGCCTTATGTCTTTTGGATTTTTAATTTTGAATTTGTAAATAATATAAATTAAATAAATTAAATAATAAATAAAATATAATTATAACATATACGTTTAGTGTGTAACGGATGTTATAATAAGTTTACGTATTAAGATTATATCAGTTTTCTTTTACGTATTAGTTACCCTATATTGACACTAAGAGGATGAAAGAAGAAAAATTCAGAGAATTGAGAGTTTCAGTGAAAAAATTGCAGAGAATTGACAGAGAGATTGTGAGAATTGTCAAGTAACTTCAGTGTTTAGCAAGAATTAACAAGCTAATTAAAGGTATTTTCTTTAACCTTGATATTATATATATATATATATATATATATATATATATATGTGTGTGTGTATGTTTTACGGCATAAAATTTCTAAGTCATGTGAATCCAATTTGTCTTGAATGGTTGTTATGAACTGAATTATTGTATCTATATTTATTTGTGGTGTTAAAACTAATATTTGTGGTTGTTAGGCAGTGACTTCTGCTGCTGATGCAGACCTGGGATAGCGACACTATAACTTGGTCTAATGATGTGTTAACTTAATAAACATGGAATATGGAGGTTGAAACAGAACCGTGTCATGTCATTGATAATTTCAAGGTTGAAAATGATTAGTATGTAATGAACGTGGCATAATAGACTTAGTGAGCATGATGATTAGTAAATATGTATTATGAAGGTTAACACTTGGAATTTCTGATATTGATGTAGTACCATAAGACTTGTACTAAATTAACAAGTTTAGCTATAAATGGGTGTTATTTTGGAAATGGATGTTAACATATCTAATAGATATTGTGATTGCACTAAAATGTGTAGGATATTGGAGTACGTGAGTTGTAATTGTATAGCTTACGCAAGACGCAAGGTTACTTTTCACTATTATGTTATACTTATGCAAATTCTTTATCTCTAATCTCTTGTTTAACGATTTATTGTCATGCAAGTTCTTTAACCCTCATTTATTGTTGAGTAAGTTAGTTTATCTTTGTTTCTTTATTCCAATCGAGATTACCTTGGTTATTCAAAGTCTGTAATTTTATTGTAAGAAGTGTGTTTATTCAGCTACCAATAATTGTTGTTTGATCTTCGTTCTTCAATATCATTGTACAATCTTGCATTATTGTACCGAGCTCTAAGTTGCTTAGCGATTCTTTACCAATTCAACTAATCTTTAGTTAATGAATATTCTAAACTCTAAATTACCCTTGAAGTCAACCCAAACCAAACTACCTTTGGTTTGTTTATGTACTCACACACCTTTGAAAGCATGTTATCGATGATAACATTTTTTCAACTTAGAAATTGTTAATACTCTAGCTCTTATTGATTCATCGATATACCTTGTCCATGAGGACATTATAATCAAACCCTTGAATAGTTATTGATTCCTATCTGATTCAACCAGTACTTGTTTGATGAGCGTTCTAAAAATCTAGACTTCCTTTGAAGCTAATTCCCAACCAAACTTCCTTCGGTTCGGAACATGATAATCTAAGCTAAGATGAACAACCCTATATCAGGGGGATTATTT
Source organism: Panax quinquefolius (assembly GCA_020205615.1). Classification (NCBI taxonomy): domain Eukaryota; kingdom Viridiplantae; phylum Streptophyta; class Magnoliopsida; order Apiales; family Araliaceae; genus Panax; species Panax quinquefolius. The sequence continues at coordinate 69,547,615 of CM035156.1, read as the reverse complement.
TAGAGCTACGCAATAGCGTTAAAATGTTTGCGCAATACATAGTACAAAGGGCTGATCACCTGGAGTACGGAATGATGGTCCGTATAGTCGTTTAGACTGTTAAAGGTTACAGTAGAAACACCTGTGAATCTAGGACATAGACGATGATTATAGTCTTTTAGACTGTTAAAGGTTAAAGTAGAAATACTTTAAACCTAGAATAGAGTTCGTGGTCTTGTGACCCTCAGTGTATTCTTTGTTTTTATTGTCTATTATTAACTTAAACGTTCATTATTCCTTTGAAATCATAGCTGTTGAATTAAAGTTTATTGTTCCGGTAAGAATATTTTACCATTGAAAACTCAGTTAATTATCATTCATAAAATGATTATTGTATATTATCCTTCTTGTGGGCAATTGTTTGCTCACTCTTACAAAAAACGATGAAGATGGAGTTAAAAAGTTTGAAGAGCTTTCTACAAGCAAGGGCAAGGACAAAGTGCTTGATTAGACGACAACATTTAATTTATCTTTTATTTATGAAGCTTATGTAATAGATTTATTTATGATCATGTTTTAATTTTTCCGCTGATGATTGTAATAAAGGTTAGATGACCTGGGATTTATTTTAGATTATGTAACCCTTTAAATGGGAGATTGATTGTTTAAGCTTTTGAGTTTAATTATATCATTTGTTTATGGGTAGTTAGTTATGATTTAAATGGACAGTAAACACCAAATTTGTGGGATTGAGGTGCCCGGATTTGGGGGTGTCACAAGTTGGTATCAAAGCTTTAGGTTAGAACCTTAGGTGGGGAAACCTTAGGCTATAACCTTCTAGGAGATTGAAAACATAGAGGTGATAAACTCTTATCGAGTTCTAAGGAATGAATTAAGGAAATTCATTGAAGATAAAATGATAAAATACTTTATATGTTTATGTATTAATGACTTATGTGCTCGCAAGTACTTAGGAGTAGCAAGTATTATACACATTAAGTTGTGGGTTGTTAAAACTTTGTTGTCAGAATGACTGATAAAGGAAGATATGGATTGGGATCCCTGAGAAGTTCATACAGTCTGAGTATGGTTTGTATTGGGAAAGCCATACACGTTGATTTCTGTTTTAGACCTTGGGTATAGGCTTGAGTTTGAACGAGAGGATAAATTTGGGGTGATAAAGGTGAAGGATGAGAACGGGGAGGGGGAATTCCTCTAATGAGGTGTATGGTCATAACATTAAGTTATAAAAGAAGGTCGAGAAATTAGAAGGTCTAGCCATAAAGCACCAAGCCACGTTAGCGCAAGAAGATGTCGCGACTCAAGACCTTACTGCACAACTTGCAGATGTAGAGCGTATATTGGCTTAGTCGGAATATTAAAGAGGATAGTTATTAGCTGGGAATGAGATTGCGCAGGAGGGAATGAGTCAAGAAGTGGAAGAAAGTCGAAGAAGCGTCAAATGCATGAGTCGTGAAGACAAAGCGTGGGTGAAGGCTTCAAAATCGTAGATCGTGTTGAAGAAGAAAGTTGAAGAAGGCCAATGCTCTTGTGATGGAACTTAAATTAAGTATTCTATTTTACATTATAGGTTGAGATTTATCTTTGGTATGTGATGGATCATCAAGTGATCCTAAAATTTTATTATTACAGGATAAATAATATAAATAGCAGTGAGGCTATTTTGTGATGTGGTGATGTAATAAATGAATAAATACATCATTGTTTATTAAGATATATTATGTGTTATCTATAAGTGGTTGAGATAAGTTTAAAAATTTTAATGCGAGAATGAACGATGATATAATAGTTCGAGTTTTAAACAGTAAGATGCCGCCTAGAAGAAGACAGCAGCGTCAATAGAGCCCCAAGGAATATGCATACAATAGGGAAACTAACGCAAATCTAGTGCCACAATTGGTGAACTTTCTGGTGGGAGCACTGGCAAATCAATTGAATTTCTGGCTATACAATCAAATCTCGATGTTCCAACCAAATTCATTTACAACGGGGTTGGAGAGAACGATTGATGAAGACAGGGAAGGTAATACGCTGGCATACAATCAAGAGCAGAGGGGAAAGAAGAGTGAAGATGATAAGGTGGATGAAAGCCATACCGGTAACGCTTGGAAAAGAAAGTGGAACAACGGTATTGACGATGAAAATCAGCAAGGAGTGGAAAAGAAGAAGGTGGAGGCGTGTAGCAACTGCAGAAAGAAACATGTAGGTGTTTGTTTGAAGGGAAAAAGGGTGTGCTTTAATTTTGGCTCGAAGGGTCACATTGCACCAAAATGTTCAAGACCGAGGAAGGGAGCCTGCTTCACGTGTGGATCAAAGGAGCACTTAGCTCGAGGGTGCGCAAAGAAAGAGGCAGGAAAAGCAAGTAGAAGCAAGGGGCAAATGTAAAATTGGTTATTGTAGAATCACTCACGAAGTCGACCAACCGAACAATCATCCAACATGGCGATGCAGGGCGCAATACAAGGTATGGTTACGATCAGTTATTTGTATGACTGTGTATTATTTAATTAAAGTGCCACTTGTTAATTTATGCTTGATGAATTTGCTTAGAAACTAGGTTCGCTTCGAGAAGAGTTAGACTATTCCTTAAATATAGAAAGTGTGAATAATGATTCCTTTTATGTGGATGATTAGAATTTCCGTATTGGTATTAAAGGCCACGTGGTGACAATGGATTTATTCCCGAATTGATTTATGAGACTCTAAGGAAGTCAAAGGTAGTATTTTATTCTTTTAGTTGCACCTGTGATGTCTCTACGAGATAGTACAGGAAATTTTGCGACGCATTATACAATATATGTGAGGTTGTGTTGGTAGGCGGAACGACAGGGTCATCTTATATGTATCGTGTAAGTTAAAATTTTTATGTGAAAAGGCATCTGACTCAAGATCCAGAGTTAGAGATAGTAGTGGTTGCCCTGTGGGTTTAGAGGTTTTATTTTGGAAAGTAGTGTGAGATATAAATAGACCATAAGTGTCTAAAGTATATTCCCGCACAGGAGTATTTAAGCATGTGTTTCAAGTGATAGTTGAAGTTGTTCAAGGATTATGACTGCAAAATCCTAAACGAACGTGATTGCTGACGTCTTAAGAAAAAGGGTTAGAGTTATTTTTATTAACTGTACAAGATGGGTTCATAATAGAAATGACTAGGTGGTGGTAGGAGGTACGATATATATATATATATATATATATATATATATATATATATATATATGTGTGTGTGTGTGTGTGTGTGAAAAAAATGTCAGATGAGAAGCTATTCAGATGGAAAACGGTACAGTTTTTCTAGACAGAGTAAAGGAAGAGAAGCTCCAAGATGAAGGTGTCAAATTCAGAATCGATCCTGAGGGATAGTTGAAAGTAGAAGGAAGAAACTAGGTTTCGCTAATACCAAGAATTGAAAATGATGTTTTGCATAAAATTTATATATTGCCTTCAATAACACTATTGGTGGCAAGATATGGTGATAGATTTTAGTTAGCATATAACCTATCGATCAGTGTGCGAAGTTATATGTTAACAAAATTATTTCATGGCACGGTGTTTCAGTGTCAATTGTGTCGAACCAAGATTTACGATTTACATCAAATTTTTAGAAAGGTTTGCAAAATCATGTGGAACGCAATTAGAAATAAGTATGTCATATCGTTTGCAAATTGATTGCCAAACTAAAAGAAAATCCAGACATCGGAGGGCGTGCTAAGCGCACGAGAAGTTTTCGATAATGTCATACGAGGAATCCGCATTGAGCAAGTATAGGCAAGTTAAGAATAAGTTAAGAGTAAGGTAAGGCTAGGTAGGATTTCAATTGAGGACTCATATGGAAACTAAGTTGTACAAATCTTTGTATGGGCAGAGGTTTTGTGCTTATACTTGGTTTATCACATTGATAATTATTGGAATATCGGTATCGCGTTATCAATGTGTATGTGATGGAAAGGTGATTCTTTTCTCATGTATATATTTGATAGTTAGAGGTTGTTAAGATTAGGTTAGATGATATTAAGATTAGGTTCGGTTCTTAAAACTTAAGCATATGGTAAGTTTGTGACTCATAATCATATGGTATGTTTTGAACCCCTCAGCGAATGGACGCCTATGGTCTGACTAGGATAAGTTCCTAAACTCATATGATTATGGCAAGTTCCTAAATTTCCAAAGTATGGTAAGTTTGACAAACTATATTGGGTATAAATCGGTTATAGTATAAGAAGCATGGAAGAAGTGAAGAGATGGTTTTGAGGTAGCTTTAACTCTACGGTTAGAACGCATTCGCAATGTTTTCATGTTTCGGTGATATGATCGAACAAGCTCGACTGCAATCGTGTGATCAAGTATGAACCGTTATGGTTGTCCTACAAGGAAATTTCTATCTAGATAGTTGACAGAAAAGAACAAATGCTCAGGGATAAGGTGATACCTTCTATGAAGATGATATAGAGGAAACACAATGTCAAAGTGACTACGTGGGAACTCGAAGCTGAAACGCGAATGAATTACTCTGAGTTATTTGTTTAATCTGTGTCTTCGATTTTGGGGACAGAATCTTTGTAAGGAAGGAAGAATGTGACGATTCGATTGTTTGAGTTGTGATTCTGGGGACAAAATCCTTGTAAGGAGGGAAGGATGTAACAATCCGGAATTTCAAATTTTAATAGTAGATATTTATTGAATTAATTTATTTGATGTGTTTATTATTGAAATTGATGACATAAATATTTTATTAATGTGGTTATTATTAGTAATTATTTATGAATTAAATTTATTAGATAATATTCTAAGTTAATTGAATTTATAATTTGGAGAGTTGTAATATAACATGAGATGTTATATTGTTGTCTTAATTTAATAATTTAAAATGGTATATTAAATTATTAAATAAAATTATAATAAAATTATAATTTTATAATATTTATTTAAGTGGAGTATTTATTTAAAATATAGTATGTATAATTATTTTATTTGATTAATGTTGATATGGAAATCCAAATAAGTCATATGTGGTTATAAATTATAAACTAAATTATTTATTAAAATAATTAAAGTAGTTTAATTTATTTTTACCCAAACAAGGCTTAAATATATTAAGTCTTTATTTTAAAGACTTTTTGTCAAACAAAGCCTTATGGCTTTTGGAATTTTAATTTTGAATTTATAAATAATATAAATTAAATAAATTAAATAATAAATAAAATATAATTATAACATATACGTTTAGTGTGTAACGGATGTTATAATAAGTTTACGTATTAAGATTATATTAGTTTTCTTTTACGTATTAGTTACCTTATATTGACACTAAGAGGAGGAAAGAAGAAAAATTCAGAGAATTGAGAGTTTCAGTGAGAAAATTGGAGAGAATTGAGAGAGAGATTGTGAGAATTGTCAAGCAACTTCAGTGTTTAGCAAGAATTAACAAGCCAATTGAAAGGTATTTTCTTTAACCTTAATATTATATATATGTGTATGTTTTACGGCATAAAATTTCTAAGTCCTGTGAATCCAATTTGTCTTGAATGGTTGTTATGAACTGAATTATTGTATCTATATTTATTTGTGGTGCTAGAACTAATATTTAGTCAAGAATTATTATGCTAATTACGTTTAAAAGGAAGAAAATAATGTCAGTGAAATTTTTTTCATATGGTTCATGAAAAGTACCAATTTTGATGATCAATTCGTATGTTAAACTACAAATTGAAGCTTGTTTATGCTAATTCATTAAGAAAAGAAGATAGCGTAGTTTGAACGAAGTGATTCGGTGTAAAATTATAATCACAGTGTTGATTTTTGTAGAGGATGTCAAAAATTGAGTTTTTATATAAAAATGAGAAATTTGAGAAATTAAACTAGCTTAAGTTGTTGTTAAATTGTTCTATATTGATATATGTGAGGAAGCATGTTTGTAATAGTTTTATATCATTTGTTTGTGTTAATTTCACTGTTTGGTGGGTGAAATTCGTGTTAGTTGGGCAAAAGTCGACTATTGTTCATGTCGTTTACGCCTCATCGCTCGTGCATCATCATCGGCTGCCTTGCTTGCTGCCAAAAGCAAAAAAAAAGCTGCATATAGTACCCGGTCCCGATCTTATGTAAGGTACGCAATATGCGCCATACAATCGATCCGAGGTAGTGACTTACATTCGATGATGCAGACTGGATAATACACTATAACTTGGTCTAATGATGTGTTAACTTAATATACATGGAATATGGAGGTTAAAACAGAACTGTGTCATGTCATTGATAATTCAAGGTTGAAAATGATTAGTAAGTAATGAACGTGGCATAATAGACTTAGTGAGCATGATGATTAGTAAATATGTATTATGAAGGTTAACACTTGGAATTTCTAATATTGATGTAATAGCATAAGACTTGTACTAAATTAACAAGTTTAGCTATAAATGGGTGTTATTTTGGAAATAGATGTTAACATGTCTAATAGATATTGTGATTGCACTAAAATGTGTAGGATATTGGAGTACGTGAGTTGTAATTGTATAGCTTACGCAAGAGGCAAGTTCCCTAACCTTTGCTACTTTATTATTCAGCAAGGTTACTTTTCAATGTTATGTTATACTTATGCAAATTCTTTATCTCTAATCTCTTGTTTAAAGATTTATTGTTATGCAAGTTCTTTAACCCTCATTTATTGTTGAGTAAGTTGGTTTATCTTTGTTTCTTTATTCCAATCGAGATTACCTTGGTTATTCAAAGTCTATAATTTTATTGTAAGAAGTGTGTTTATTCAGCTACTAATAATTGTTGTTTGATCTTCGTTCTTCAATATCATTGTACTATCTTACATTATTGTACCTAACTCTAAGTTGCTTAGCGATTCTTTACCAATTCAACTAATCTTTAGTTAATGAATATTCTAAACTCTAAATTACCCTTGAAGTCAACCAACACCACACTTCCTTTGGTTTGTTTATGTACTCACACACCTTTGAAAGCATGTTGTCGATGATAACATTTATTCAACTTAGAAATTGTTAATACTCTAGCTCTTATTGATTCATCAATATACCTTGTTCATGAGGACATTATAATCAAACCCTTGAATAGTTATTGATTCCTATATGATTCAACCAGTACTTGGTTGATGAGCGTTCTAAAAATCTAGACTTCCTTTGAAGCTAATTCCCAACCAAACTTCCTTTGGCTCGTAACCTGATAATCTAACCTGAGATGAACAACCCTATATCAAGGGGATTATTTTAGAGATACGCAATAGTGTTAAAATGTTTGTGCAATACATAGTACAAAGGGCTGATCACCTGGAGTACGGAATGATGGTCCGTATAGTCGTTTAGACTGTTAAAGGTTACAGTAGAAACACCTGTGAACCTAGGACATAGATGATGATTATAGTCTTTTAGACTGTTAAAGGTTAAAGTAGAAATACTTAAAACCTAGAATAGAGTTTGTGGTCTTGTGACCCTCAGTGTCTTTGATGTTGTTTTCTATTGTTAACTTAAATGTTCATTATTCCTTTGAACTTATAGCTGTTGAATTAAAGTTTATTATTTTGGTAAGAATATTTTACCATTGAAAACTCAGTTAATTGTCATTCATAAAATGATTATTGTATATTATCCTTCTTGTGGGCAATTGTTTGCTCACTCTTGCACAAAATAATGCAGATGAAGTTAAAAAGTTTTAAGAGCTTTCTGCATGCAAGGGCAAGGACAAAGTTCTTGATTAGACGACAACGTTTAATCTATCTTTTATTTATGAAGCTTATGTAATAGATTTATATATGATCATATTTTAATTTTTCCGCTGATGATTGTAATAAAGGTTAGATGATCTGGGATTTATTTTAGATAATGTAACCCTTTAAATGGGAGATTGATTATTTAAGCTTTTGAGTTTAATTATATCCTTTGTTTATGGGTAGTTAGTTATGATTTAAATGGACAGTGAACACCAAATTTGTGGGATTGAGGTCGCCGAATTTGGGGGTGTCAAACATATACTAACCAAAGTAGCATGCTCGAAATGGAACAAGATTACAAAAATTAGTACACATGACTAGCGGTAGAATGCTGTGGCGGTCGTGGTAATGTAATATATAGTAAATGCGCTACCACACCACTTCGAGTAGTAAAAAAAATAATGGCTCTGCATTTGCAGAGCCTCAACACAAACCATGCTAAATCTGTAACCAAACCAACTACAATAGTTCTAAGCATGCAAACAACCTCAGACAACACAATGACATGTTATTATACATCAATTAACAGAGAATTTCATGAGAATTACAAGAATTTAACAAAACTTAAACTAGGAACAAAATAGAAATTATACCTCCTTGAATTGGCTAGCCTTTTCTTTGAACCACAACTCACTCACTCTTTATAATTCTTTAGCAAATATTTCTCAGCAATTGCACTATAGAAGGTGAGGGTCTCATTTGTAGAAGAATGGTTACACAAATAATACAATTACCTCCCAAATCAAACCAAAGGAATACAAGAATGTATAATGGATAAGAGAGAGTTGGTGAGAGTTGGTGATTAAACTCATGAATCCCACTCCCCATCCATTCATTAACTCTATGTTGGTAGATTTTGGGATGAAGATAGAGTAGGCTAGCTAGTTTTTCACGTGGGAAGAAATGAATGGGCTCTTATTATGGGACGAGAATTCACAACACTTGCCAAAAATGTAATGCAACACTTGGTGTATACCATATATACACATAATATGTACTTTGGTTATATAATATATATTCACAATTTATTTCGTAGGTTATAATGATTTAAAAGGGCATACAATATATTTCCTTATTACAAAGCATCAAATAGTGGACATACATATAACCCATGTACATTTTCTATTAACACCAAATACAATAGTGCATTGCTCATTATTTATCACCATAAATGTTATTATTATAATCATAATAACTTAATGAGATCATTAACAATTGATCTTATTACATGTCAATAAGGTATACATGAATGTTTACCCACACACTCATGTTATATAATATTATTATGCAACTCACTTGAATGCTGATAAATCTTACTATATAGTCTATATATATCATATTTAGACATATTAATGTGTCACCTTGTACTATATAAAATATATAGTTAACTACCATATAATAAAGGTTTACTATATTGCATGCTTGCACAATTTAATCAAGTAGATATATATGTTAGGTTTGTAATATTCAAGAACGCAATCATATTGCAAAAATAAGCGGAAACGTGTAAAAATCAGAGTTTAAAATTTTTACAAACCATATACCCGGATCACCCTTTATGCATAATTATTAATTAAACGAAAAATTGAAGAACAAGAATCATACCCTTGAAGATCCGGCTTCCTCGTGCAAGTTCACCTCCAATTCTTTTAGCGTTCAACTTGAATCCACCGGGTTTGGTTCCTTCCTTTGATCAACGTTAGCCACCCAAGTGTTTGGCCTCTGAGGTGATCCACCAAGGAATAATAAAGATTCAAGAAAATGGGTGATTAGCTAAACCCTAGTTTTTCTATCTCTATAGAAAAGGAGCGTACTCTCCAACCATTGGAATTATAACGTCGTCTTAATATCCGATATAAGACTCCTCTTATAAAGATATCAAGTAACCTATTAAAATAAGGTATTATTTAATTAAACCCTTTTTAATTAAAGGGCTCCCTAATCTTATTAGGATAATTAATTAAACTCCTTTAATTAATTTTCCTTCTAATCCTATTAGGAAATATGAGAGTACTTTTATTAATTAATTCCCAAAAGCGCTTTAGGAATTAAATAATAATAATAATAATAGTAATAATAATAATAAGACTCCTCTTATTAATTTATATTTAATATTTCTAAAATATTAAATAATAAATATTAAGCTATTTAATTTATTCTATCACCATAGATTAAATTAAATATACTTAACTTATTATTACGATTATGCCATTAACTTCTTAAATAATTATTCTTCCTTTTATGGTGTGACCCTTTAGGTTCTCCATATTAATCCGGTTGTGAATAAATCAATTAGAATAATTCTAATCTTATTTAAATAAATAAATTAAACTAATAATTTATTTAAATAAATAATATTTATTCTATAATAGGGATAAGCCTCCTAATGATCAACGACTTTCAGGATAATATAGATTTCAACATTAATCATAAAAGAACCTTTGAGTAAATAGTTACTTAGACAATTCAATCCTTCCACCATACTGATGTCCCAATTAAATATAAGACATGGAATTACACGCAAGTCATATTTTATTTAATTATATGTATTTCGATCCTTAAATGCACAACACTAAATAATGCAAATTAGAAACTCCTTTCTAATTTCATTCTCGCTTAACCAAGGACTACTTGGGTTGTCATTTATCGAATCACATAGGACATTTCTCTTCTTTAATAAAGTGGTAGATTCTTTATTAATCATACATTATCTCCATGTACAACTTATTATATCCAAGCATACCCTTTGATATACCCTAAGGGTCTTAAAGGAATAAGTCAAAGTATAACTCATCATACACAAGAATCTTATGATGATCTCAAGTCCAAGGATCACTTGTCTTCTACTATCACTATAGAATTCCTATCGACAAAAAAGTAAAACTCCATTAGGTATTCCTTAAATTGAGCGCGTTCAATTGAACTCATTCTCTAATAAGCACCTACATACTTTGCTTTAGTGTCTCCACACAAATGATCGTGAGATCAATCATCCTCATCCAATGAGTAAACAACGTATGTACCAATCTATCCGGATTCACTAATCCCCAATTTAGTAATCCAATGATTAGGAACTATTTAAGTTTTTAAGCTTTCTAAGAATTTAGATCTCATTAGAATGATCATCATCATTATTCTAAAAGCATTGCTTAAAACTATGGGTTTATCACATATAATAAAACAACATCATGTAGATAATTAAAAGCCTTTAATAAATTAATACTTTTTATTAATAAATGAATAAGATTATTACAAGTATATGTTTTATCATCAAACATGATTGAACATTGTGCATACTACTTTCAATATAGTCATATTATACTCATTAATCTCCTACTCATTAATTATTATTTATTCATGATAATTATAAATCAACACATTATCAATTTAATTACCCATAATTGCAATTAATCAATATGTTTAAATCATGTCATTATATTCAAATATATTGAATATTTAATTATTAATATTCATATCAATTCTTTGATATTAAAGTCTTAGGGTTAGTCCACTAATTTAAATAAACTATTAGTGACTCCTTTTAATCATTTTATAAATTACATAACCACATAAGGTTTAAATAGACTCACAAAACTAACTCATTAAAAATTAAATCACATATTTATTTAATAAGGAGTTTAAAATTCACTGTCATTACAAATCCTCCTCTACCTGCCCACTTCCCCACGAACACACTCCATTACCCCTCTACCCACGACCAAGCCCTAATCTACATCACCCTTAAACCCATCATCTCCACAACTAGTAACCCCTCACCCAGTTCCTATCCCTCATGCTCTCACCCCTAGTCCTATACAAATCCTAGCCATCATGCAGTGCCAAACACAACACCTAGTTCATAGCAGAGAGGCAGGGTAGCATTAACAGAGCATAATAGCATCAACAGAGGGTAAGTTTGGAAAGAAGAGTGCACACCAAATGTTAGACAAAAAGACTGAGAGGTTTGTTGACCAAGTTTGAGGAAGCAACAGACATACATTTCTGGGAGTTATGCACGACGTGAATTTGCAATTCAGATGGCACATAAACAAATTTGAAGTGAGTTTTCTTCGTCTAGCAACAATTAGTCTGAACAGGAAGGGGGTGACAATGCATTCGATGACACCAAATTTGTGATCTTGGAGGCTCAAAAATATTTACAAGATGCATTGTTGGGCAAGACTTTTGTACTAGAACGGGGTTTAAGGCCGGATCCCAAATTGGATGGGCATACGACATCAATGATCGAAACTTGGGGCTAGGTCTTAATTATTGAGAATCCATTGGTTGGACCTATTTCAATGGTACAAGAGTTTTACACCAATGCCAAAATAACTAAGAACGATATGACCTATGTTCGGGGATGTAAAGTGTTATATTCAAGGGACAGTGTCAATGATTTATTTCACTTGCGTAGCATTCCATTGAGTCACCCTAATTTTCTCTATGCACAAGAATGGGACACTGAATTATACATGATCTGTAATTACTTATGTCAACCTGACACGGTGTGGAAAGAAAAGCAGGACACAAATCAGAAACTCCATTTTCCACATACCGCTTTGAGCAGATACGGGAAGGCTTAGTACAACTTCCTGTGTGCAAATTTGATGCCAACACGACATCAAAATGATGTCACTAAAGATAAAGCAATTATGCTATATGGAATTATTAAGGGCAAAAAGATCGATGTTGGGTATGTTATCAATAAGTCAATTCACTAATACTTGAGACGAGGCACTTCAGGGGGTATCCCACATGCATCTATTATCACAAAACTATATGCTACTCAGGGGGTCGAATGGGTTAACACAGAACCTATGCAGTTACCCATGAACATAATTGATCATGTTACTATCAAGAAATATAAAGTATGGGGAAGTGGCCGATCTCATCCTCAAGGAGCCAGATTAATCTTACCAGACAAAAATGGAAGAGAAAATGAGAGTGAAGAAGTTCCTGAGCAGCATAAATAGGCTCCCCCATAGCAATGACAAGTTTCTCAAGACGGACTAGATCGAATGGAGCGTCGCATGCACCGATGGATAGACACTTTATATAGTGACTTTTTGACTTACACTACATAATTTTCTGAGTCTCGTTCACAAGATTTTAGTCAGTTAGTAGTTCAGGTACAGTTCCCGACTTTTGGAGCCACCCAAGCTTATCCTCCGCCTGATATACCTTTTGACCATGATGAGGCAGGTGACGACAATGATGCAGATTATGGGAATATTTCTTTTACTCTTAAGCTTACTATTTTACAATGAGGGCATTGTCATTGATAAGTTTGGGGGGATTATTTTTAGAATAGATTACATATAGTTCATGTGTCTGTATGTAGTTTACATCATTGTTAGGTTTGATTCATGTGATTGCATGTTGTTTAGTTTGATTCGTATGTGTGTGTGTGTGTGTGTGTGTCTATATATATATATATATATATATATATATATATATATAGAAAACCAAAAATCACAAAAATATTTTCTTTGGTAATGTAGGTAGTTTACTATATATGTTTGCATTTAGTTAGTCACGTAGTATATTGTATGAATTCGAGCATATGTCAGTTAGTGTGAATATGATGAGATTGGGATTGAAAATATATTTGAACAATATTGATAACCAAGACATAGACATAATTTCATAGCATAATGAAAATAGGTTGACTATTTTGATTAACTCAGTTTAAATGGTAGCATAATTGTCTTCATGGGGGGAATTCTAGGTATTAATGAAGGCAAATCGGTAAACTTATTGTAAAGGCTAGAATTATGACGCCCCCAAAATAGGTATACATCACCCATTTTGAGTCACCAAATACATGGTACAACATACAAATATAAACTTAAATATACAACATGAGCTGTGAGTTGTAATACAAATATTATCTTGTAGACAGTATTCAAACTCAAAATAAGTCCTCAATACATTTATTATCACACTATTTCACAGAATAGTGAGGACTACTAATGCAAACATCTGGACCATCACTCTGTTCCCCGACTAGTCCCAGCTATATTCTCATTTCTTGAAGAGAACAATGAAAGCAAAGGGGTGAGCTCAACTAGCCCAGTAAGAAATATTATGACTAAGATAATGCAGAATAAATTATCGTTAGCCTTCAACAGTGTTAAACTGATAAAATATAATAAACATCAAGTTTAACTGCAGTGGAACAAGCAATCCATTAGAAGAGTCAAGTAGAGCATGATATCTATATCTTCTATGATTTAAAAGGTTTATCATCAATTTTATCGTTGAGACTCGACAATAAATAATCCACATCATCATGAATTATCCATACACTACGGGCCAGGATATTCATTATTATCACAATTAGTCATGTTTCATCTCAACAACTTGTCCCATCAATGCACTACTTGGGCGAATAAGGACTTTTACCACATCATTTGTAACATTACATGTTATAATTATACTGAATGATTCCTGGTCATAACCATACTAATCAACGGTCGCATCTATGCACTACTGGCCAAAGAATGACTTTCATAACCATATAAACATGAGGATGATGACAATGATATAAGAATTGATAGAGTCCAAATTATCAACATGATCTTTGCTTTGTGGAGTAAAATTCAAGAATAATATCGTATCAAAATGATTTAGACATAAAAGAAATAAATTTTTGTCATGAATAGTACCCCGGTATGAAAAGGTTAAAACTTATCAAGACTGCTCAGAATAATATTTCCATGAAAATATACTGGATGAAGCACAAATATCAACGATATTCTACTAATTTCAGAAATTATAGAAGCAATACTTACCATAGTAAGTTTAAATTTAGGAATCTGAAATTAACAATATACGAAACAACAAATGGATTTTCAACTGTCATGTGGTAGTCCGCGTAGACAGATCATTTCCATAATTTAATAACAAATGAATACGAAGGGTTATTTACCAGGCATGCTGTGACGCCCCCAAAACAGGTATACATCACCCATCTTGAGACGCCAAATACATGGTACAGAAATCAAATACAAACTTCTTTAATACAACTGTCGTGTAATATACGACAAAACATAGCTGAGAGTTTAAACAAGAATATTGCCTTCTAAACAATATCCACTCTTAATGAAGTCCTCATTACAATTATTATCACACTATTTCATAGAATAGTGAGGACTACTAAAGCCACTTATCCTGGACCTTCACTCCATTCCCCAACTTGTCCCAACTATATTCTCATTTCCTGAAGAGAACAATGAAAGAAAAGGGTGAGCTCAACTAGCCCAGTAAGAAGTTTTATGACTAAGATAATGCAGAATAAATTATCCTTAGCCTGTAACAGTATAACAACTGATAGAATAAAATAGACAACAAGTTTTAGATCAACAACTGCAGCGAAAATAAGCAATCCATTAGAAGAGTCAAGTAGAGCATAAAATATACTATCTTCTATGATTTAAAAAAGTTTTTCATCAACTTTATCACTGAGACTCAGCTTAATAAATAAAATCAAATCATCCATGCACCACGGCCAAGGATATTCATGTAATCATCAATGGTCATGATTATACCGAATAATCCTTAGTCATAATCATACCAACAACTGTCCATCAATGAACTATAGGCCAATGAGGACTTTTACCACATCAGTCGTCACATTACGGTCACGATTATACTTAATAATCCACAGTCGAGAATCATACCAAGTCCATCTATGTACGTAAAGCCAAAGATGACTTTAATCACAATATAAGCATGAGGATGATGACAATGACATAATAATTCAATAAAACAAGTTCAAGGATAAATTTTAAAGATTTATAATTTAATTTATCCAGAATCAATAACGTCAAATTGTCAACATGATCTTTGCTTTGTAGAGTAAAATTCAAGAATAATATTCATGTACCAAAAATAATTTGGATGAGAAAAGAAATATATTTTTCGTGAATAGTACTTGAGAATAGTACCCAGATTAATAGTACCCCGAAACCGAAAAGTGTCACGAATACCCGAGAGAATGATACTAGAGTGAATAGTAATCGAGTGAATAGTAACCCATGAATAGTAACTTCGTGAATAGTACTCAATAACGAAAAGTACCTAATACCCGAGTGAATAATACTAGAGTGAATAGTAACTTTTGTGAATAGTAACTCGTAATAAAATACCAAAAAAATGATATTCCATGATTTAGTACAAAAGAAATGATATCTCGGATTTAGTATAATAGAATATCTGAAATCTACAAATGGATTTTCACCCGCCATACACGGTAATCCACGTGAGATGGATCATTTCCACAATTTAATAAAGAATTAATACAAAGGATCATTCACCATGCATGCAGTAATCCACATAGATAAGTTATTCCAATGAATAATAAAGAATGGAAAAAGCGGAAGAATTCACCATAAATGCGATAGGCCGCATGACGACGGATATTCCAATAGAATAATAAAGAATGAACCGGTCATGTAATGTCTGCATAGGAGGATATTCCAAATGAATAATAAAGAATGGAATAACAACAGAAATTCACCAAGCATGCGATAGATCACAGCACAGACGAGTTATTCCAACGAATAATAAAGAATGGAATAATGAAAAAATTTCACCATGTATGCGGTGCCAGATGTAGACAAGTTATTCCAACATAATAATAAAGAATGGAATAACAACCCTTACGAGTATTGAAAGAAAATAACTCTCTTCATGAATACGAAAGAATAATACCCCTTACCTCAAAAGAAGACTGGATACTGGAATAGTGAGGTAGCAGACTTCTCTTTTTCTTTCTCTCTATAATTTCTCTCTATAATAATTTCTCTATAGCTTTAGTTAATTGGTGAAAAATAATGAAGGAGTGAACTTCTACTTATAGGAAAATATAGTTTCGATAATTGCACGTTTTGGGGCTCAAAATATTACATTATAATACCTTCCTTTTTTCTTTCATTTTTAATTTAGTCCTGCAAGTATTATCAAACTTGCACCATCTCCCCTCATAGTAAATCATGTGAATCAATAGTAAATCATGTGAATCAATAGTTCTAGACATGTGAAAAAATTAATTATAGTATAGTACCTTCATATATACCTCAATTTTTAATTTAGTCATGCAAATATTATCAATCTTGCACCAACTCCCCTAATAGTAAATGAATGCGAATCAATAGTACACACATGTGAACAAATAGTTATAATCATGTGAATCAATAGCAATTAATTGCTCATTTATCCTAAGTTAATTACTGATTGGTCAATATAACCTCCAGACATCAATTATTATCGAAATAAATGTCGATTTCCACTAACACTAATAATTCCCATACAATGGAACTATCAATTTCATCTTTAATCAACACGAACTTATTCATCATTAATATTATAACTCACAATATTTAACAACCAGGTCGTTCCCAGAAAAGAGGGGGCTTTCCGATAAGGATTTCTCCTTATTGGTGCGCAATTGGGTGACCAAACCTCTCCTTGATAGAACTTCTAAACATTGTCAATATTGCAAATAATAATATGAATAACTTTGTCATCTCAATTATTGATTTAATAATATAACATATTATGCAGATGATAATGTGACAATAATTAAATCAATAATATAAGAGATATGATGCGGCAATTCTTGTAGCAATAATTGAGTATAACCGGTGACTTCTCGTAAGCATCAATAATCAATACTTGTGTGCTACTATGCAACCACAGCGTATTCAGTACTTTTACTACTAGGTAGTTCAACAGGTTTAACAATAACACTCACCGTTATTTTTAATAAAAGATAATTACGTGGTTTTTCTAACTACGACAATACTTACATTATGGGGTCCACCAATGATTGTACCGTCGTACGAATATTCCCTGTTAAAACGAATATTCCCCGACCAATCGAATATTATATAACAACTTGCTTACTTTGCAAAATTTATAAATATTACCCACAACTATAACATTATATTAAATCCACACCATAATATTCAAAAAAATATTTCGAGAAATTTAAATCTTTATTCATAAAATTTGGGGTCTCACAATCTCCCTTCCTTATGAAATTTTGCTCTCGAAATTTATGTACGTACCTAGTATGTCGAAGAGATGAGGATACCTTGACTTCATTTCAGATTCTAACTCTTGAGGTATAACCTTTGAGTGTTGAATACGATCATTCTTATCCAAGATTTTAACATGTATCTCCTCAAACGTTAAATCTTCTGCTATCTCGTCTAGTTTTAATTCAATAATGTGGTTCGGGTCGTCCACATATTTACGTAACATCGATACTTAAAAAAAATGTTATGAACACGCGACATACTTGGCGGTAAAATAAGTCTATAAGCCACAGTTCCTACTCGATCGAGGATTTCAAATGGGCTAATTAAATTGAGGGTTCAGATTTCCTCTATTCATCGACTCTTGCTTCTAGAATAACGCCTTCTTAACCTTCTTCTTCATATTCATCAGCTCCAGGTGTGTAATTTGAGCGGCTTTAACTTTATCGATTAAAGTCAATTCTAATCGTATATTCGTTATCTTCACATGGGTCCCTAGAGTCTTTAACTCTATCTTCATCATTTGTAAGTTATACAAAATGGGTCTTTGTGTTAACAACATCGTACTCGTGAATGCATACGATCATCTACTCAATGCGTCAGCTACCAAGTTCGCTCTTCCACGATGATATTGAATGGTATGGTCATAATCTTCAACATCTCGAGCCAACGTCTTTGGCGCATTATATGTTCGTTTTGGTTGAAGAAATATTTGAGGGTTTAAGAAATGGGTTTTTTACTGGGGTCAATATAAAATTCTATTTCATGCTCTAGGGTTGGGCTAAGAAGTCTTCAGAGAATACATCAGGAAATTTATTAACGATAGAGAAAAAAAACTGTGACTCTCATCCAAGACATGGATAGCACGTTACATTGATACTTATCAACTTGCCACCGTTATTCACGACGTCCCCTACAGATATTCTAGCTTTGGTGTATTCCAAGACTTGGAAGTCACCAGCGAAAGGACCATGGCTCTTTACTTATGGCTTGATATGACAGTGATTGACTTTTGTGGTTTGGTTGCTTTAATTTGCATAACAGGTTGGTTAAGAATATGAAAGCTAACAACCTTACGAAAAGCATGATGAGTAGTTAACCAATCGATTCCTAAAATCGCATCAAAGGCCATTATTTTCAAAGAGATAAGATCGACAGGTAACGTGAAAGTGTCGATTTAAATTAAACAAGATTTATAAACAGTGGATGTAACGAAAGTTTCTCCTAATAGAGTTTCAACAGATAAGTGAAAGTCTAATTTCTCAAGAGCCAAGTTTAAACGTTGAACACAACTAGGTGAAATACAAGAGTGGGTAGAACCGGTATCTAATAAGGTATAGACTTCGCAAGAATTTATAATTAACTAACTCGTGCTAACTTCGTTCGGGTTACTCACTTTTTGAGAAGTCACAAAAAACGCTCTTCCTGAAACCACCGACTTTGTTTTGTCCGTATCCGCCTTTGGTTCCACCGTCCCAGTTGGACTTGACTTTAGTGCACGACAAAATCGGGCTAGGTGACCTTCTTTTCCATAACTGTAACATGCTTTGGACTGCATCACGCAGTTTGGACTGATATGTCCTTCCCCTCTGTATTTGAAGCATACAATTAGTGGTCGTTCTCCTCCCCTAGAATTTGTTGCTGGTGTTGGTGCTACTGCCAACGTCTTCCCATCATCGTTAAATCTTCTCTTCTTGAATTTTCCACTTCTATTATCTTGGCCATGATTACCACCGAAGTGGTTACCATTCTTGGCATGATAATTTTCCCCACGATGGTTATCATTGTTCTGATGGTCGTTGCCATCGGTACGATTATTATCGTGTTGTTGGTTGTTGCCTTTTGGTTGTTCTAACTCATTATCGCGCTCCAATAACTGAGCCATATTCACAACATCTGAATATAAACAAAATTTGTGAGAAATGAGGTATTGGCATATATCAGGTTTCAAACCTCTTAGAAACATTCGCGTCATTCGCTCCTCATTATCGACCAAATGGGATGCAAACCGGGACAACTCAGCAAACTTAGCTTCGTAATGCGACACGGTCATATTGTTTTGCTCCAGCTTGATGAACTCTACCTCCTTCACGTGACGAATACTTTTGGGAAAGTACTTGTCGTTGAACAGTTCTTGGAACTTCTCCCAAGACATCTTTAGTGCGTCAGGCTTGGTACGTTTTACAGACTCCCACCAGTAATATTCCTCTTCACGCAATATAAAGGTGGCGAAGGGAACCTTTTGCTCCTCGGAGCATCCCAAGACATTAAATATCTTGGTGATCTGATTTAACCACGTCTCTGCCTTAAGTGGTTCTGGCTTTCCTAAAAACTCTGGCGGTCCCGGCTCCTTAAACTACTTAGCAGTGACCAGCCGTGCGTTGCCATTGACTCCACCTGCATTATGAACAGGAGTCTCTCTCCTTTGGTAAATTAATATATCACATATTATCCCTATACTCTGATCGACCAATTAAATACCAAATAAACTTAGGTTGGTCATACTAGAGAAGGAATTCCCCGTCTCTCCCCTCCTAGTTCGTGTTTCACATCTCAGCCAGGGATCATATCCCTAAGCAAATACAAACTGTGACGCCCCCAAAACAGGTATACATCACCCATCTTGAGTCGCCAAATACATGTTATAGAAATAAAATACAAACTTCTTTAATACAATTGTCATGTAATATACAACAAAACATAGCTGAGAGTTTAAACAAGAATATTGCCTTCTAAATAATATCCACTCTCAATGAAGTCCTCATTACAATTATTATCACACTATTTCACAGAATAGTGAGGACTACTAAAGCCACTTATCCTGGACCTTCACTCCATTCCCCAACTTGTCCCAGCTATATTCTCATTTCCTGAAGAGAACAATGAAAGAAAAGGGTGAGCTTAACTAGCCCAGTAAGAAGTATTATGACTAAGATAATGCAGAATAAATTATCCTTAGCCTGCAACAGTATAACAACTGATAGAATACAATAAACAACAAGTTTTAGATCAACAACTGCAATGGAAATAAGCAATCCATTAGAAGAGTCAAGTAGAGCATAAAATCTACTATCTTCTATAATTTAAAAAAGTTTTTCATCAACTTTATCGTTTGAGACTCGACTTTAATAAATAAAATCAAATCATCCACGCACTAATGCGACCAAGGATATTCATGTAATCATCAATGGTCATGATTATACCGAATAATCCCTGGTCATAATCATACCAACAACTGTCCATCAATGAACTACAGGCCAATGAGGACTTTTACCACATCATTCTTCACATTACGGTCATGATTATACCGAATAATCCCTGGTCATAATCATGCCAAGTCCATCTATACACGTAAGCGAAAGATGACTTTAACCACAATATAAGCATGGGGATGATGACAATGATATAATAATTCAATAAAACAAGTTCAAGGATAAATTTTAAAGATTTATAATTTAATTTATCCAGGAATCAATAACGTCCAAATTGTCAACATGATACTGCTTTGTAGAGTAAAATTCAAGAATAATATTCATGTACCAAAAATAATTTGGACAGAAAAGAAATATATTTTTTGGGTGAATAGTACCCCGTGAATAGCACTTCGGGAATAGTATCCCGTGAATAGTACCCCGACACGAAAAGTGTCCTGAATACCCGAGTAAATGATACTAGAGTGAATAGTAATTGGGTGAATAGTAACCCATGAATAGTAACTCTTAAATAGTACTCTGGCATGAAAAGTACCCCGAATACCCGAGTGAATAATATTAGAGTGAATAGTAACTGGGTGAATAGTAACCCGTGAATAGTAACTCGTAAAAAAAATACCAAAGAAAATGATATTCCATGACGAGTACAAAAGAAATGATATCTCAGACGAGTATAATAGAATATACGAAACTGCGAATGGATTTTCACCCGCCATGCGGTAATCCACGTAGACAGATCATTTCCACAATTTAATAAAGAATGAATACAAAGGATCATTCACCATGCATGCAGTAATCCACATAGACAGGTTATTCCAATAGAATAATAAAGAATGGAATAACAGAAGAATTCACCATGCATGCAATAGAACGCATGCATGTGTTATTCCCAAATGTAATAATAAAGAATGGAACCAGGTCATGCGTAATCCGCACAAATAGGATATTCCAACAGAATAATAAAGAACGGAACCAGGTCATGTGTAATCCACACAGACAAGATATTCCAACAGAATACTAAAGAATGAAATAACAACAGAATTCACCAGACATGCGATAAACCGCACAGACAGGTTATTCCAACAGAATAATAAATAATGAAATAATAGAAGAATTTCACCATATATGTGGTACTTCGCATAGATAGGTTATTCCGACATAATAATAAAGAATGGAATAACAACCCTTACGAGTATTAAAAGAAAATAACTCTCTTCATGATTATGAAAGAATAATACACCTTACCTCAAAAGAAGACTAGATACTGGAATAGTGAGGTAGCAGACTTCTCTTCTTCTTTCTCTCTATAATTTCTATCAGACCGAATATAAACAATAGAACTTCCCTGTTGATTTTGAATCTTTTTACATAGAGTATAAAAAGAATTAATAGCCTCATTTTTAAATTTTAAAAAATTAACCCAAGTAAAACGTGAATAGTCATCAACCAAAACTAGAATGTATATAGCACCACCCATGCTGTGTTTAGGGATTGGTCCAACAAGGTCCATGTGTAATAATTCTAAGGGTCGAGAGGTTGACACAGTAAACTTAGGTTTATGTGATGCATGAATTTGTTTTCCTAATTCACAAGCTTCACAGATATGGTCTTTGAAAAATCTTAATTTAGAAACACCACGGACATTATCTTTAGAGGAAATGTTGCTTATGAGTTTCATATTGATATGTCCTAGTCTGCGATGCCATAGCCAAGTATCTTCATTTGCAGATACAAGACAGATATTATCTAAATGAGAGTAAGCATCTAAGTCACAAGTATACACGTTTTGATAGCTAGGACAAACTAGGATTAATTTACCAGTTTGATCAAAAATAGAGCAGTTATATGTACTAAAGGATATTTTAAAACCACTATCACATAGTTGACTGATAGATAGAAGATTATACCTGAGTCCAGTAACTAACTGAACGTTGGAAATGGTTATGTGTTTATTTCCAACACATCCAACTTTGATTATTTTACCTTTATTGTTATCACCAAAAGTTACCTCACCATAGTCTGTAGCTTATAGATTTCTTAATTTGGACTTGTCTCCAGTCATATGTCTTGAGCATCCACTATCAAGATACCATTTGCTTTTATTCATATTAACTTCAAGACATACCTACAATATACGTACTAATTTTATAGGTTGGTACCCTTTAAATTGAACGGTCCTTAGGTGAGTTTTCCATTTTGTATAAGGAGCATTTGAAGTTTCCTTTACAAAACTGGGCATAAGATAATCAACTTTAGTAGAAAGAAGCATTCTATGAGTAATTGGATTGTGAGAAGTATGATAATGTTGTTTGTGAAATTCTCTTCTTGTTATGGTTGGTGCAGTATATGTTCCCTTGGGAACCCAAATCATTTTTACTTTATAGTTTCCAATTCTAGCATTGCACATTTAAAAAGAATGACCATTTCTATTACAATATGAACATTTTTTGAAGGGGGATATATCCTTTTTATTTTCCTTAATTTTAACATGATATAGTCCTTTATCTTTTGATTCACTTGTTTCACCAGTATATCCTAAACCTTCTTTATTAAAGCTACATTTTTGTTGATTTAACATGACATTAAGATTTTCCTTTCCTTTTGTAAATTTATAAATTATATTATTTAAATCTTCTTGTTCTTTGGTTAAGTTTTTAATTATGCAATTATGGTTTTCTATTTCTGTTTTTAACTTTGAATTTTCATTTTTAATTTCTTGATCTTGCACTTAATTATCTTCATTGATTACAACAAGTGTTGAATTTTCAATTTCAAGATTTTCAATTGAGATAATAAGTGAGGAATTTTCTATTTCAAGATTTTTATTAATTTTCTTAAGTTGTGATAATTCTTCTTTATTTTCTAAGTTTACTTCATTTAAACTTTCGTTAGTGATAATTAAATTAGCATTTTCAATTTCAAGACTTGTATTTATTTTTTTTATCTTTTTAATTCTTCTTTTAATAGTTCATTACTTTCATACAAATGATTATAAGCTTCTTGTAATTCATAGTGTTCTTCATTTATATTTTCTAGTGTGTATGAAGTGCTAGGCAGTTGATGTTCAGAATTTACCTCAGATCTTAGTGATGAGTCATTATTTACCATTAGGTAGAGATTTGCAACTTCTTTAATTTGCTCAGCAGTTTCTTCCTCGTCACTTAGATCCCATCCTTCTTCAGCTACAAAGACTTTGTTGTTGAATAGTTTTGGACAGTCCTTCTTGAACTGTCCAGGCTGCTTACATTCGAAACATGTGTTTGGATTTTCATTTGGATTGGTACTTCTGAAATTGTTGTTATTTGTTTTAAAATTGCCTCCTTGCGTCTTTGGTTTGAAAAATTATTTGCCTTTGAAGTTGTTGAAGTTGTTGTTTGTTTTCATGAAGCCTTTGCCATATTTTCTTGCTTTGCTTTGACTTACTCTTCTGAGTTGTCTGGATAGTAGAGAAACTTCATTGTTGTCTAGACTGAGAAGTTCTTCATTTAATTCTCCATCGTCACTTTCTTAATCCACCAGAAGAGCTTTGAAGGCGATTCCTTTCTTCTTGAGATCTGTGTCTGATCCATCTTTTTCAACGAACATATCCACTTCGTGAGCACGAAGATTTCCAATAAGGTTCTCCATAGGATATGTGGTTAGATCTTGCATTTCTTTTATTGCTGTAACCTTCATTTTCCAATTGGATGGAATGGCTTTGAGAATTCTTCGGTTTTTCTCATTTGTAGTGTATGTTTTTCCCAATTACTCTAGCTCATCAATGATTCTGGAAAATTAATTTTACATATCAATGATCTTTTCACCTTCCTCAAGCTTGAAACTTTCATATTCTTGAATTAGAGCATCTTTTCTGGTTTCTTTGATGTGATTGATACCTTTATAGGTTACAATCAGTTTTTCCCAAATTTCTTTTGCATTTTTACAGTTACTAACTATTTTGTATTCTTTTTCAATCAAAGCACTAGTTAGCACTTATTCCGCTCGAGATGCAATATTCATGATTTCTTCTTCTTCAGTGGTGAATTCATATATGTCTTTCTCGACAGTCTTTTCTCCTTCAATTTTGGTTGGAGTTTGTACACCTCATTCGATGGCACACCAAATTTTGATTCCTTGGGATTTGGCGTAGATTTTGAATCTGTTTTTCCAGGTGGCAAAATTGGTACCATCAGATAGTGGAGGTCTGGACATAGATAGTCCTTCCCCGCAACCAGTAGCATTGTAGGCCATGGATCAACTCTTAAGTATGCTTGTATATACTCAACAAACAAGTTAAAGAGCAATGCTCTGATACCAATTGAAAGTCCAATAATAATCTAGAAGGGGGGTTGAATAGATTACTACAGATTTAAAAATTATCTAAGGCCTTTTTGATTTTTGTATAATTAATTTGCAGTGTTAGAAATTAATATGCAAGACAGTAAAAGGCAATCACACAATGCACAGAGATTTATCTAGTTCACAACATACACCCCTTGGTATATTGCTACGTCCAGTCTCAAGTCCCTACTTGGAACTTGAGATCCTATTACTATCAGTAATAAAAACTCCTTCAACAGGCGGAGAAACCTTTACAAAGTTTTATAGACAAACTTCCAACTGTTCCCAACTAATCTATCTTGGACAGTAAACTCCCTGCTCCCTCCTCAAGTTTAGTTGTACTTCTTTTGAGTTTAGTTCTATTTTATAATCTAGTCTTGAAACAACAGTCTTTTCCTCACCTCACAAGTACACTAGAGACCCAACTTCCCGCTGACCTCTCTAAGACTCTGGCCTTGGTCAAAGAATTACTCGTCTTTCTCACAGGTACATAAAATAAACTAACTCTACACCTTTTTATGGTTACAGGTAAGTTTACAACAAAGTCGCTTGAATAAGTCGATACAAGTTAAGTCTGAGAATAATGCTTCTTAAATAAACAGATAGAACTTTTGTTTAGATCCACTTAAGCTTCTGATAAGCAAGTATGTAATGTTAAAACACTTTTATAAAGAATTTACAATTTTATAAAATAAAGAGTGTTTTTCTATGGATAATATAAAACTGTCTTAATTAAACTTGACCAATTTTTTTTATGAGTTGTATATAAATCAATACTTGTTATGAAATAATAAATCAAATCAAACAATAAGTATAATGTCAGTTAAGCACAATTTGATATAACAAATATTATTTGTTTAACTCAAATAATATATAAGAATATTTTATCTATTATGTGAACTTTTATAGATAATGTAACTTAATACTATAAGGAATCGTACAGTTCGAATTCCTCTTGGTAGAGATGTATCTCCGTAGCCTTGCGGCGTCTAAGTGTGACAAAATTTATAATTTTCACAATTGATATTTATATAAATATTTTCAATAGATCACTACAATTCTCAAATCTGGTTCGGATGACTACTCTTTTTGGAGCAGTATCTCAGTGTTGTTTTGAGCTATCAAGTGTCGTATCTATTTTACGATATTTATATAAATAATATCAATAAAAGGTTACTGAAGACTATAAGGAATCGTACGGTTGGATTCCTCTCCGTAGAGGTTTATCCCCGTAGCCTTGCGGCACCTAAGTATCCTTTTATTTGATAAATAGATGAAATATGAATATATAAAATTGTGTAGAACAATAAGTATTTGTATATCTATAGATATAACACAAGTAAATAATTCAATAGAAATTAAACGTATCTCAATACTAGGACCAATTTTTCTCTTCAAAAATAATTAGAACTTTTGTATGAAGAGATATAAAACTTAGAGAATGTAGGCAAGGAGAGTATGATTTTCTTTTCACTGAATTGGTAAAAATCAAATGAATGAAATACTCCCTATTTATAGGATTTTTGAGGTTTGGGGCAAAATTGTCATTTAGAAAATAATTTTGGAATGTATGGTTTAGATCAAACATTTTTGAATTGAATGGTCCAGATTTAACCGAGCTTTTACGCGGTAGAAGAGTAAAAACCGCCTAGGCGCCACTTCATCAACATATCATTTATTATGCATTTTTACCACATGTTTAAATTAATGCTAGCAAGCCTTACACGATTGTCCCAAAAATGAAGTCATGGTTTTGACACAACTTAACAAGTGGCTCACGGTTTTAACACTTAAGAAGCATGGAAGTATTAATTTTACATATGTACGTAGTATATTTAGTATACTATATATTTTATTTATACAGTAAAATATATATATTATGTATATATTATTTTTTTTTTTTGTTTTAAGTATTTTATAAAAATATTTTGCCCAATTTTTTTTTTTAAAAAAAAGAAATAGGGTATCCTTGCCATAAATAATATATGAATTAATTTATTTAACACTTGACATATAATTGATCAAGGTCAATAAAAATTAATTCAAGTAAAAATAGAAAATAATAAAATAAATAAATAATTAAATATTTATTTAAAACATAATTGTTATTATCAAAATATATAAAAAATTATACCTATCAGGGTCCATTCTGCAGAAGTCCAATTGTTGCTCATTTTCTTGCCAAGTTTCGCCACGACCCCACCTTTTAAGTCCAAATGCTATGCCACCACACCTAAAAACAACAATAAACAAGTAAAACGAATCATAAATATAAAGAATTAACATAGTTTAAGCTTGAATTAGAGGCCAATTTGTAGGTATAAAGCCCACTCATCATTTGTTCACAAACCAACTATCAATTTTGGACTCCAACAAGCCATATTCATACACACATGAACTATAATCAGTTTCTCTTATTTTTTAACGTAATTAATATACCAAATCCTTGTCTAGACGCTAGTTATAACATCACAATTACACGTAAACACAATCCATCACTTTATATATCAAAAGTTCATTAAAGTTGCATTACAGAGAATTTGAAAAGAATTTTTATTATTTTACAGTGAAACTCAAGAACATACAACTTTCATATACGTAAAACTAAAGCTTTTGAAATTATGTAACGATCGAGAAATTTGTAATTTAATTTAAATATTTATTGGATTAAATAAATATTTTAAATAATTTATTTATTGAGGAAAATAAATAATTGATGAATTGTGGTGAATTAAATTGGGAACTAAATTGATTAGTGTTAATAAGGAGGAAGGATGTAACGATCGAGAAATTTGTAATTTAATTTAAATATTTATTGAATTAAATAAATATTTTAAATAATTTATTTATTAAGAAAATAAATAATTGATGAATTATGGTGAATTAATTTGGTAACTAAATTGATTAGTGTTAATTAAATTGAGTGATGGTAATTTATCGAAAGGATTTAATTTAAGGAAATAATTAAATTAAATCAATTGCTTAATATTTAAGAAAATAATTAAATTAAGTGAATTGTTTAATATTAAATGAATAAATTAAATAAAGTGATGTTTCTAATTTATTAATCAAATTAGATATATAATTATTTAATTATTTATTATAAGCATAATTGTAATAAGAATATAATAATTATAATTATAAATTATAAGTTATTTAATGGGTTGCATGTGTGACAAGTGAAAATATATAATAAAAATATTATAATAATAATCTACTATGGAAATTTTGTGTAACCAAACAAAGCCTTGTGGCTTTTGGTTAATATAACTGCCAAAGACGCTTGGCTTAATAAACTGATAATCACGATTATCAGTATTTAAGCGCTGTGGGTTATTTCACATATTATTTTCTAAGGTTCACTAGATAACAGAGGAAGAGAGAATTGCATAGTATTGTGAGTAAGAATTGAGAGAGTAATCTCTGTGAGTTTGCCAAGAGAAAGAAGAGATTCACGTGCTAGCCTATAATCAACAGGATTATGGTATAATTTATTCCTAAATTTCCAAGCTTTAGTTTTTATCTAAGTTTTCTGTAAATTGATTTTGTGGAATTTGTTGTTCAAACGTTGTGTATATGGTGTGGATTATGTTGTAGAATCTATTGTCATCATGTATGAGTGTTGTATTAGTTATCAAATTCGTGAGAAATTGGTGTGTAGAAAGAAAATGAATATCAGTGTTCATATTTGAAAAAAATGGCCTTAAAAAGTACCAAATTTCTTGTTCAATATGTGATGTAATCTGTAAATTGAAGTTGGATTGTGATAATATGTTAAGAAACGAAAGCGGCGTAGTTGGAATCGTGTCAATTGGTTAAGAAACGAATTCGTGGTGATCGAATTCGCTAAAGGTGTCAAAAATTGAGTTTTTATATAAAAACATGAAATTTAAGGAATTAAATTAGTTTAATTTGATGTTTAGTTGTTCTAAGTCGATGAATATGTGAAGAAACATGTAAGTGTTAGTTTTGTATCAATTGGATGTGCTAATTTCACTGTTTTGATGGTGAAATTTGTGTTAGTTGGGCTAAAATCGGAACACTATTGCTGTGTTTATGTTTACATTTTAGTATGTGGCGCAAATTGCTTGTCATCATCACATCGAAATGGCGCATTCTTATTTCTTTGGGTTTCTATAGTTGAGTACCAGTAATATTGCTTACTTTATTACCAAGCCAAAAATGGCGCAATTGCTTTAGCTTCTAAAGCTTAAGTGTTGGTAGCGGTGAGCCACATCCTGAGTTGTGACAGTGAAGTCTGCTTATTTGCAGGTCATGTATAATGGGCTTATGTTAGCTAAGAAAACATGTTAATGATGTTAAGGCATAATAGAAACTATAATAACAGATTTTAATGTGTTGTAATGCAAAGTGTAAAGATTTGAAATAATTATTTAAATAAGTTATAAAATGAAACTAAATGTGATGTTTTCAAAAGGTTAGAGATGAACGATTAGGTTATGTTGACTTGTAATGAGATTTCAGATTCGTTAAGTATATTAACCTACGTGGTTAGGTGCTAGGTTAGGGTTATGACCTAAATGATGGTTTAAACCCTAAAGCTAATATTCATACAACTAAATGTTTTTGCGATTTCAATGATGTATGTAGGGTAATTGGAGATTATTTTACATTTGTGTAGCTTACAATCAAGGCAAGTTTTCTAACTCTACCTTGTTATTATTAAGCAAGATTCTAAACCTTATCTCCTTACAATTGAGCAAGCTTTCTAACTTCATTCTTTTCATATTGAATGCAAGTTTCCATTCCTATAATATTATTGAACAAGTTCTTAAAATTGAGCAAGCCTAATCTATCTTAAATATGTTTGTATAAGCTCTTGTGACATGCTTCGTTACCTCGAGAGATTTTTACTTTTTTAAACCTTGATGTTACTATTCAAAGCATATATTATTCTAATACATCGTTTCAAATGAGATTGTTCTAACTCTTTTGGTTATAGCATTTTGCAAGTATATCATGTTTATTCAACTACATATATTGTTGATATTCGATCATTGACTTTGATGGCCTTGTTCAGTTATACATTCTGTATTAAACCTTTATTGATGGAAATTGAATAGTGTTCTAAAATTCTAGAAACACTGATAAGCTACTTCCAAACTAAACTTTCTTTAGTGCGGAAATTCTAAATCCAAACTGAGACGAACAACCCTAACCTAGGGGATTTTGTACGTGTAACGTTTAGATGTTTGTGCAAAATACATGGTACAAAGAGATGATCCCCCTAAGTACGTTAAGAAGGGTCCGTATAGTCTAAATGACTGTTAAGGTTGGGTAATAATACCTAAGCACCGGGGACATAGTTCGTGGTCTTAAGACCCTCAGATAATTAAAGTTCGAACTTATTTTCTATTTTGATTTGTAGAACAAGTTCCTTATTGTTCAGATTTCGTTGTTCACTCTCATGTTACTATCATTACTACTTTCTATATCAGTGAGCATTTGTTTGCTCACCCTTGCAATTAACACTACAGCTAAAGTGGAGAAAGTTGATAAGCCATCTACTAGCAAAGGAAAGGGCAAATTGTCCAAGTGTTGAAGACTTATGAGAAATTTATTTAAATGTTTACTCTATAAGACTTATTTTAATTTTATGATGTATTCCGCAACTGATGTAATAAATTTAAGGTTAGATTACCAGGGATTATTTTAACATAATGATGTAACCCTTTAATGGGAGAGATTATTGTTTAAGTTATTTAAGTTATGTTTTTATCCTTTGATTATCTTGAATTATTTCTACAACTCATGAATTATTTATTTAACTAATAAATAATCCAACAAATATTTACTTAACAACAAACACATCAATTAAAATTTTTATTTAAATTACAAATAAATATTTGAAATTACAAATGAAATTCTGGATTGTTACATCTTCCCTTCTTACAAGGATTCTGTCCCCAGAATCACAACTTAAATAATTCATTCATCACATTCTTCCCTCCTTACAAGGATTCTGTCCCCAGAATCGAAGACAAAGATTAAACAAATAACTCAGGATAGTTTTTCATCATTTTGTCTTCGAGTTCCCACGTAACTTCTTTGGAATTTTGTTTCCTCCATATTACCTTCACAAAAGGTATCACCTTATTCCTGAGCACTTGTTCTTTCCTGTCAACTATCTGGATAGGAATCTCCTCAAATTACAAGTCCTTATCGAACTGTAATGGTTCATACTCGATCACATATTTGTAATTGGGTTTATACGATTGTAGCACCGACACATGAAAAATATTGTGAACTTGTTTCAATTCTTGAGGTAGAGCTACCTAGTAAGACACTTCACCTACTCTTCACAGAACCTCAAAAGGTCCAATAAACATCGGGCTTAGCTTTCCTTTTTTACCAAAATAAATCTTTCCCTTCAAAGGAGAAACTTTTAGGAAAACAAAATTTCTTACATCGAAATCGAGATCCTGTCTGTGTTGATCAGCATATTTCTTTTGTTTATCTTGAGCAGCTACCAGTCTTGCTCTGATGATTTTGATAACTTTAGCGGTTTACTATACCAGTTCTGGTCCTAACATTTGACGTTCACCAACTTCATCCCAGAACAGTGGAGTTCTGCACTTCCTACCGTACAATGCTTCGTAAGGCGGCATGCCAATACTTGCATCGTAACTGTTGTTGTAGGCGAATTCTAGCAACGATAGATGATCGTCCCAGCTCCCTTTGAATTCCATGATGCATGCTCTAAGCATATCTTCTAATGTCTAGATTGTTCGTTCTCTTTGGCCATCAGTTTGAGGATGGTATGCCGTACTCATTCTCAATTGTGTTCCCATACATTCTTGTAATCTCTTCCTGAAATTTGACGTGAATCTCGGATCTCTTTCTGACACAATTGACACTCAAACTCCATGTCTCAAAATGATCTTTTTGACATACGATTGTGCTAACTGATCAAGATTAAATCTAATCTTTATTGGCAAAAAGTGTGCTGATTTCGTTAGTCTATCCACTAACACCCAAATCGCAACGTATCCTTTCTTAGTAATTGGAAGACCTATCACAAAATCCATTATGATATGCTCCCACTTCTATTCCGGTACTTCCAACGGCTTAAGTAATCCACTTGGTCTCTGATGGTCGGCCTTTACTCTTTGACATGTCAAGCATTTTGCGACATATTCTGTAACATCTCTTTTCATATTTAGCCACCAAAAATGTCATCATAAATCTTGATACATTTTTTTACTTCCCGGATGGATTGAATATCTTGAGTTATGTGCTTCAGTCAAGATTTTATCTTTAATATCTGGTACTACTAGAACCCAAATTCATCCCTCGAATCTTAGCAATCTCTTGGTATCAATCTTGTACTTCACCTCATTACCCTCGACCACTCTTTCCTTGATTTTCTCACATTCTTCATCTTGTAGTTGAGCATTCTTCACTTTGTCCACTAAAGTTGGACTAGCTTCCATCTAGAACAATCTTTCATCAGATTCTTTTGGAAATTTTATTTCCAACTCTAGCCTTGCCATTGCTGAAATGAGCTCCTCCTGATTAGTTAACAGCGTCAACTTTTCCCGACCCTTTCTGCTCAAGGCATCGACAACCACATTTGCTTTACCTGGATGATAAAATATCTCACAATCATAATCTTTAATCAACTCTAACCATCTTCTTTGACGCATATTCAGATCCTTCTATGTGAAAATATACTTCAGACTTTTATGATCTGTGTATATTTCACATTTCTCCCCATAGAGATAGTGTCTCCTTATTTTCAGAGCAAATACCACCGCAGCTAACTCCAAATCATGAGTTGGGTATCCTTTCTCATAGTCCTTCAGTTGCCTTGATGCATACGCAATGACTTTGCCATTTTGCATAAGTACACAGCCCAGTCCTTTATGTGATGCATCACTATACACCACAAAATTTCCTATATTATTCGGTAATGACAACACAGGTGTCACACTTAACTTCTTTTTCAAGTCTTGAAAGCTCTCTTCACATTTCTCTGTCCAAGCAAATTTTACAGATTTTCTTGTCAAATTTGTCAACGAAGTGGCAATCTTGGAAAATTCTTGAATAAATCGTCTGCAATAACCTGCCAATCCCAAGAAACTCCTCACTTTTGATGGTGTCCTTGGTTGTTCCCAATTTATTACAGCTTCGACTTTTGATGGGTCTACTGAAATCCCATCTCTATCAATCACATGCCCAAGAAATTGTACATGTTCTAGCAAAAATTTACACTTAGAGAATTTCGCGTACAACTTTTCCTTTCTTAGCGTCTCCAATGTCAAACGTAAATGTGACGCCCCCAAAATAGGTATACATCACCCATCTTGTACATGGTACTGAATACAAATACAAACTTAATTATACAACATGAGTTGAGAGTTTTTATACAAATATTGCCTTCTAGACAATATCCAAACTCAAATGGAGTCCTCATTACATTTATTATCACACTATTTTATAGAATAGTGAAGACTACTATAACACCATCTCGGACCATCACTCTGTTTCCCGACTAGTTTCGGCTACGTTCTCATTTCCTGAAGAGAACAATGGAAGTAAAAGGGTGAGCTCAACTAGCCCAGTAAGAAATATTATGACTAAGATAATGCAGAATAAGTTATCATTAGCATTCAACAATGTTAAACTGATAGAATATAATAGACAACAAGTTTAACTACAGCGGAATAAGCAATCCATTAGAAGAGTCAAGTAGAGCATGATATATACTATCTTCTATGATTTAAAAAGTTTATCATTAACTTTATCGCTGAGACTCAGCTTAATAAATAAATCACACCATCAAATCATCCATGCACTACGGGCCAAGGATATTCATTAGTATCACGTCCACAAATTATTCTTGCACTACGGGCCAAGAATATTCGTGTAATCATCAATGGTCATGATCATACCGAATTATCCATGTTCATAATCATACCAATCAACAGTCCATCTATGCACGTAAGCCAAAGATGACTTTCATCACAATATAAGCATGAGGATGATGACAATGATATAAGAATTCAATTAAAAGAAAGTAAAGGATAAATTTTTAAAGATTTATAACTTAATTTATCCAGAATTCAATAATGTCCAAATTCTCAACATCATAATGCTTTGTGGAGTAAAATTCAAGAATAATATCCATATATCAAAAATAATTTGGACAGAAAAGAAATAAATTTTTCTATGAATAAGTACCGTGAATAGTACCACAGAAAATAGTTTTGAATAATACCCGTCGTAGTATCCTAACATGAAAAGTGTCCCAAATACCCGAGTGAACAATATTTGAGTGAATAGTAACTGGGTGAATAGTAACCCGTGAATAATAACTCATGAATAGTACCCTGGCATAAAAATTGTCCCGAATACCCGAGTGAACAATATTTGAGTGAATAGTAACCGGGTGAATAGTAACCCATGAATAGTAACTCATGAATAGTATCCTAACATGAAAAGTGCTCCGAATACCCGAGTGAATAATATTATAGTGAATAGTAACCGAGTGAATAGTAACCCGTGAATAGTATCCCAAGTGAAAATATTGATATTTAATAAGAAAGTTCAGATCAATATTCCAATGAATGATACTAGATGAAGCACAAAACTCAAGGATATTCCACTAATTTCAAGGATTATAGAAGCAATACTTATCATAGTAAGTTTAGATTTTAAGAATATGAAAAGAATTATCATACGAAAATTGCAAATGGATTTTCACCTGTCATATGGTACGTAATCCGCTTAGACATGTTATTTTAATATATTAAAGGATGAATACAAAAAATAGTATTCCTTATGAATACGAAAGAAATAATACCCCTTACAAATACAATAAATAATATCCCTTACCTTAGTAGAAGGCTAGATACTGCAATAGTGAAGTAGTAGAATACTCTTCTTCTTGCTCTCTATAGTTTCTCTTGTGAGTCTCAGTGAATTGGTGAGAATGAAAAAAGAATTAAGCTTCTATTTATCAGAGAATGGACTAAATAGTAAATAATTCATGAACGGTCTAGATTGATTCGCTATTAGAACGGACCGTCCATATTGATTACTATTAAAACCACAACCGACGGTCCATATTGATTTACTTTTAAAACCACCACCGACGGTCCAGATTGATTTACTTTTAAAACCACCACCGACGGTCCGGATTGATTTACTTTTCAAACCACCACTGACAGTCCATATTGATTTACTATTAAAACCAACATCAATGGTCCATATTGATTTAGTATTAAAACCACCACCAATGGTTCAGATTAATTTAACTTATTACACTTTGGTACCCATAAAATTTTCCAAGTTTGCATTATTCCCCTCTAACTTTTGTAAATCACTTATTTTTAATAAACACATTCTTAATACTTCAACAATTTTTCATCATTAATATTATAATCACAATATTTAACAACCAGATCATTCCCAGGAAAGAGGGGCTTTCCGATAAGGATTTATCCCTATTGGCGCGCAATTAGGTGACCAAATCTCTCATCGATAGAACTTTCTAGACATCGTCAATATTGCAAATAATAATATGAATAACTTTGTCGTCTCAATTATTAATTTAATAATATAAAATATTATGCAGATGATACTGTGACAATAATTGAATCAAATAACATGAGATACTATGTAATAATTACTGTAGCAATAATTGAGTAAACTGGGTGGCTTCTTACGTAAGCATCAATAATCAATATCGTGTGCTACTATGCAACCACGCGTATTACTGTACTTTTACCACCGGATAGTTCAATAGTTTAACGGTAAAACTTTCGCCGTTATTTTTATAAAAAGATATTTATGTCATTTTTTAACTACGACAATACTTCTGTTGTGGGGTCCACCAATGACTGTGTCATCGAACGAATATTTCCTGACAAAAAGAACATTCCCCGACCTAACGAATATTCCCCAACACAAAGAATATTTTATATCAACTTGCTTACTTTGCAAAAAAATTCATATATCACCCTTAACTTTAACCTTTTATCAATTAAACCATTTATTAAATAGAATAATAATTATAAGAAAATCAAATACTTTCATTTCATAAAATTTGGGGTCTTACAGTAAATATTCCACGTGTTCTTCTTGAGATTTGGAGTACACCAAAATATCATCAATGAATACAACCACAAACTTATCTAAGAATGGTTTAAACACCATGTTCATAAAATCCATGAATGCTGCAAGGGCATTGGTCAAACCAAAAGACATTACCAAAAACGCGTAGTGTCTGTACCGAGTTCTAAATGTTGTCTTTGGTACATCCTCCTTCCTTACCTTTAATTGATGATACCCACTTCTCAAATCTATTTTCGAGAAGTACTTGGCTCCTTTCAATTGATCAAACAAGACATCTATTCTTGGTAACGGGTACTTATTCTTAATAGTGACTTTGTTTAATTCCATATTATCAATGCAATGACGCATTGACCCATCCTTCTTCTTCACGAATAACACTGGTGCTCCCCACGGTGATACACTCGGCTGAATGTATTTCTTATCTAGCAGCTCTTGCAATTGTACCATCAGTTCCTTCATCTGTACCAGAGCCATCTTATACGGGGCCTTCGATATTAGAGCATTCCCTGGTACTAAATCGATAACGAAATCAATCTTTTTGACAGGCAGAAGTCCTAACAAATCTTTCAAAAATACGTCCACAAAATCCTTAACAACCGGTATCTCTTCCAGTTTCACAACCTTTCTCTGAGTATCATCGACTATGTAAGCTAAGTACCCTACATATCCTTGATTTAATAACTTCTTGGCCTGCATAATCGTTAGACATCTCGCTTGTCTAGGCGACTTGCTACCATAGAAAACTACCTTTGACAGAGTCATAAGGTTTACACATTTATTTTGGCAATCAATTATTGCTCTATAATTGAATAGCCAATCCATTCCCAATATAATATAAAACTCTCCAAGTTTTATCGGGATTAAATCTACTATCATAACATTTCCCTTAATATTCACTCTACAATTCTTGTATACGAACTTAAAAGGAATCACCTCTCTATTCGTAATTTCTATGTTTAAAGGGAAATTTAACTCTTCACTAGGCAATCCTAACCTCTTAGCAAATTCATCAAAAATAAACGAGCAAGTAGCACCCAAATCAAATAATACATATGCATTTTTATCATTAATTGGGATAATACCTGACACAACATCTTTTGATTGCATGGCGTCCTGGACAATCATGTTAAAGGTTCTGGCTGTGGGTCTATTTGATGGCGTTGGTCCAGCAATAGCCAATGTACCTCCAATGCTACCTCCCTTGCTTCTCGTTGCCTCTCCAGTTTTCTTCTTAGGGCACTCGCGAGCAAAATGATCCTTTGACCCGCATGTGTAGCAAGCATTCTTCTTTGGTTGATAGAAATTTGGGGCAATGTGAACCTCCTGGCCACAGTTGAAGCATAATTTCTTACCTGTTAAACACATGCCAGTGTGAATCCTTCCGCATGTAGCACATGCTTCAAACTTCTTTTTCTGCTTGCTACTCTGTTGGCTTCCAAAACCCACACTTGCATTCCACTTTCTCTTCAGGTTATTACTACCATTTCCACCACTACTACCACCATTATTAACCTCACTCTCACTCTTCTACTTTCTTTGTTCCTGATTGTACTTTGTCACAGCCTCACCTCCACCCTTAGCGATAATCACCTTTTCAAGCACTGTTGCAAACGTCTTCAACTAAAACATGGAGACTCTATTGTAGAACCAGTGCTTCAGTCACTGTTCAAACGTCCTAGCCTTGCGCTCATCTGTGTTAACTTGATATGGCGCAAACCTCGTCAACTCATTGAACTTTACAGCAAACTCCAACACTGTCATTGTGCCCTGCTTCAGTTCTAAAAACTGCACCTCCATCGGATTCTTTGAACTCTCTAGAAAATAGGTCTCCAAAAATATTTGCTTGAACCTATCCCAAGTCATCACTCCCTCACCTTCTCGAGTTTTATTGGCTTACCACCAATAACTAGCCTCTACTTTCAACATAAATGTTGTAAAAGCAATCTTCTGATTCTCACCCAGTCTATCAACATCAAAAACTTTTTGTATTTCCATGACCCAGTCTGACGCCCCCAAAATAGGTATACATCACCTATTCTAAGTCGCCAAATACATGGTACAGAATACAAATATAATCTTAAATATACAACATGAGCTATGAGTTTTAAAACAAATATTGTCTTCTAGACTGTATTCAAACTCAAAATAAGTCCTCAATACATTTATTATCACACTATTTCATAGAATAGTGAGGACTACTAATGCTATCATCTAGACCGTCACTCCGTTCCCCGACTAGTCCCTGCTACGTTCTCATTTCCTGAATAGAACAATGAAAGCAAAAGGGTGAGCTCAACTATCCCAGTAAGAAATATTATGGCTAAGATAATGCAGAATAAATTATCGTTAGCCTTCAACAGTGTTAAACTGATACAATATAACAAACATCAAGTTTAACTGCAGGGGAACAAGCAATCCATTAGAAGAGTCAAGTAGATAATAAAATATAATATCTTCTATGATTTAAAAGGTTTTTAATCACTTTTATCGCTGAGACTCAGCTTATTAAATAAACCACGTCATCCCTACACTACGGCCAAGGATATTCATTAGTATCACGACCACAAATTATCCATGCACTACGGGCCAAGGATACTCGTGTTTTCATCAATGGTCATGATCATGCCAACAACTGTCCATCAATGCACTACAGGCCAATGAGGTCTTTTACCACATCATTTGTAACATTATGGTCATGACTATACCGAATAATCCCTGGTCATAATCATACCAAGTCCATCTATGCACTACAGGCCACAGATGACTTTCAACATAATATAAACATAAGGATGATGACAATGACATAATAATTCAATAAAACAAGTTCAAGGATAAATTTTAAAGATTTAGAATTTAATTTATCCAAAAATCAATAACTTCCAAATTGTCAACATGATACTGCTTTGTGGAGTAAAATTCAAGAATGCTCAGAAGAATATTTCCATGAAAAGATATCTTTGGATGGCGCAAATATCCGTGATATTCTACTAATTTCATGGAGTATAGAAGCCAAAACTTTAACCAACCGAGTATAATAAAATATATGAAATCGCAAATGGATTTTACGCATTACGGCGGTGATCCACGCAGATGCATTATTTCCATAATTTAATAAGGAATGAATACAAAGGATCATACACCATGCATGTGGTAATCCACATGAGCAAAGTTATTCCAATGTAATAATAAAGAATGGAATAATCAAGAATTCACCATGCATGCGATGATAGATCGCATGCATGTGTTTATTCCCAATGTAATAATAAAGAATAGAACCAGTCATGTGAAATCCGCATGCATGTGATATTCCAAATGTAATAATAAAGAATGGAATAACAACATGTATTCACCAAGCATGCGATAGATCGCATGCATGAGGTTATTCCAATGTAATAATAAAGAATGGAACCAGTGTCATGCGTAATCCACATGCAGACGTGATATTCTAATAGAATAATAAAGAATGAAATAACGGTAAGAATTTCACCATGTATGCGGTACTTCCATTGATTGTGTTATTCCAACGAATAATAAATAGTGGAACCAGGTCATATACATAATACGATGTATGTGATATTCCAACAAAATAATAAAGAATGGAATAACAGAAGAATTTCACCATGTATGTGGTACTTTGCATAGATAGGTTATTCCAACATAATAATAAGGAATGGAATAACATTAGCTCTCTTCATGAAAATGAAAGAAATAATACCCCTTACCTTAGAATAAAGCTGGATACTAGAATAGAGAAGTAGCAGACTTCTCTTCTTCTTTCTCTCTATAATTTCTCTCTATAATAATAGCTCTATAGCTTTAGTGAATTGGTGAGAAATGAAGGAAGAATGAGCTTTTATTTATAGAAAAATATAGTTTTGATAATTGCACGTTTTAGGGCTCAAAATATTACAGTACAATACCTCCAACTTTTCTTTCATTTTTAATTTAGTTCTGCAAGTATTATCAAACTTGCACCACCTCCTCTAATAGTAAATAATGTGAATCAATAGTTCAATTATGTGATTCAATAGTTATAATCATTTGAAAATACGAATAACAGTATAGTACCTCCATCTTTAACTTAGTCATGCAAGTATTATCAATCTTGCACCAACTCCTCTAATAGTACATGAATGTGAATCAATAGTACACAAATGTGAACAAATAGGTATAATCATGTGAATTAATAGCAATTAATTCCTCATTTATCCGATTAATTACCCGATAACTTCAAGACATCAATTATTATCGAAATAAATGTCAATTTTCACTTACACTAATAATTCCAACACAATGGAAATATCAATTTCATCTTTAATCAACACGAACTTATTCATCATTAATATTATAACTCACAATATTTAACAACCAGGTCGTTCCCAGGAAAGAGGGGGCTTTCCGATAAGGATTTCTTCTTATTGGCACGTAATTAGATGACCAAACCTCTCCTTGATAGAACTTTTAGACATTGTAAATATTGCAATTTAATAATATGAATAACTTTTTCGTCTCAATTATTGATTTAATAATATATCATATTATACAGATGATACTGTGACAATAATCGAATCAATAATATAAGAGATATGATGCAGCAATTACTGTAGCAATAATTGAGTATAACTGAGTGACTTCTCACGTAAGCATCAATAACCAATACT
Organism: Panax quinquefolius; assembly: GCA_020205615.1. Classification (NCBI taxonomy): domain Eukaryota; kingdom Viridiplantae; phylum Streptophyta; class Magnoliopsida; order Apiales; family Araliaceae; genus Panax; species Panax quinquefolius. The sequence continues at coordinate 69,506,550 of CM035156.1, read as the reverse complement.
GTGTGCTATTATGCAACTACCACGCCAGACATCGTACTTTTACTACTAAGGTAGTTCAATAGTTTTAATGGTAACAAATCCGCCGTTATTTTTATAAAAAGATAATTCTGTCATTTTCTTACTACGACAATACTTCTGTATAACAACAATGATTATATAACAATCGAATATTCCCCGACCAATCGAATATTATATAACAACTTGCTTACTTTGAAAAATTTATAAATATTACCCACAACTATAACATTATATAAAATCCACACCATAATATTCAAAAAAAATATTTCGAGAAATTTAAATCTTTATTCATAAAATTTGGGGTCTCACAATCTCCCCTCCTTATGAAATTTTGCCCTCAAAATTTACGTACGTACCTGGTATGCCGAAGAGGTGAGGATACCTTGACTTCATTTCAGATTCTAACTCTTGAGGCATAACCTTTGAGTGTAGAATATGATCCTTCGTATCCAAGATTTTAACACGTATCTCATCATATGTTAAATCTTCTGCTATCTCGTCTAGTTCTAATTCAATAATGTGGTTCGGGTCATACACATATTTACGTAACATCGATACATTAAAAACGTTATGAACACGGGACATACTTGGAGGTAAAACGAGTCTATAGGCCACAGTTCCTACTCGATCAAGGATTTCAAATGGACCAATTAAATCAAGGGTTGAGATAACGCCTTATTGAACCTTCTTCTTCACATCCATCAGATTTGGGTGTGTAGCTTGAGCGGCTTTATCTTTATCGATTAAAGTCAATTCTACTTGTATATTCATTATCTTCACGTGGGTCCCTAGAGTCTTTAACTCTATCTTCATCATTTGTAAGTTATACAAAATGAGTTTTTGTGTTAACAACATCCCACTCATAACCGTATACGATCTTCTACTCAACGCGTCAGCTACCACGTTCGCTCTTTCACAATGATATTGAATGGTATAGTCATAATCTTCAACATCTCGAGCCAACGTCTTTGGCGCATTAAACGTTCGTTTTGGTAGAAGAAATATTTAAGGGTTTTAGAAATGGGTTTTGTTCTGGGGTCAATACAAAATTTGATTTCACGCTCTGGGGTAGGCTAGGAAGTCTTCAAGAATATATCAAGAAATTTATTAACGATAGAAATATCATTCGAAATTGTGACTCTCATCCCAAGACTTGGATAATATGTCACATTGATACCTATCAACTTGCCACCGTTGTTCACAACATCCCCTACTGATATTCTGGCTTCAGTATATTCCAAGACTTGGAAGTCACCAGCGAAGGGCTCGGGGATCTTTACTTATGGCTTGATATGACAGTGATTGACTTTAGTAGTTTGGTTGCTTGAATTCACATAACAGGTTAATTAGGAATATGAAAGCTAACAACCTTACGAAAAGCATGATGAGTAGTTAAGCAATCGATTCCTAAAATCGCATCAAAGGCGAGTATTTTCAAAGAGATAAGATCGACAAGTAACGTGAAAGTGTCGAGTTGAATCAAACAAGATTTATAAACAGTGGAGGTAACGAAGGTTTCTCCTAACGGAGTTTCAACCGATAAGTCAAAGTCTAATTTCTCTGGAGTCATATTTAAATATTGAGCGCAAGCAAGAGAGATAAAAGAATGGGTAGAACCGGTATCTAATAAGGTATAGACTTCACAATAATTTATAATCAACTAACCCGTGCTAACTTCATTCGGGTTACTAGCTTTTTGAGAAGTCACGAAAAACGCTCTTCCTGAAACCACCGACTTTGTTTTGTCCGTATCCGCCTTTGGTGCCACCGTCCCAGCTGAACTTAACTTTGGTGCACGACAAAATCAGGCTAGGTGACCTTCTTTTCCACAATTATAACATGCTTTGGACTGCATCACGCAGTTTGGACTGATATGTCCCTCCCCTCCGCATTTGAAGCATACAATTGGTGGTCGTTCTCCTTCCTTGAAAATAGGTGTTGGTGCTGCTGTCTTTCCATCGTTGTTGAACCTTCTCTTCTTAAAATTTTCACTCCTATTATCTTGGCCATGATTACCACCGAAGTGGTACCATTCTTGGCATGATAATTTCCCCCACGATGGTTATCATTGTTCCGATGGCCATTGTCACCGGTACGATTATTATTGTGTTGTTGGTCGTTGCCTTTTGGTTGTTCTGACTCATTATCGCGCTCCAATAACTGAGCCATATTAACAACATCTGAATATAAACAAAGTTTGTGAGAAATGAGGTATTGACGTATATCGGGTTTCAAACCTCTTAGAAATATTCGCGTGATTCGCTCCTCATTATCAATCAATCATATTATTTTGCTCCAATTTAATGAACTCTACCTCTTTTATGTGACGAATACTTTCGGGAAAGTACTTGTCGTTGAACAGTTTTTGGAACTTCTCCCAAGAAATCTTCTGTGCAGAAGGTTGAGTACGTATTACAGATTCCTACCAGTAATCTGCCTCTGCCCGCAACATGAAGGTTGAAAATGGAACCTTTTGCTCCTCGAAGCATCCCAAGACATCAAATATCTTGTTGATTTGCTTTATCCACGTCTCCGCCTTAAGTGGTTTTGGCTCTCCAAAAACTATGGGGGTTTCAGCTCCTTGAACTGTTTAGCAGTGACCGTCCGAGAGTTGCCAGTGTTTCCACCTGCATTTTGGACAGGAGCCGCTCTCGCCTGATGTTGCATGAATTGCATAAAGACTCTGAACATTCCATCGTTCATCATTTGGTCTGTGTTGTCGTTTGCATGAGGATTGTCGCTTTTCTGATGCATATTGTCCTAATTATTGATCTGTGGAGACTCAACGGTCTCCTGTGCTCCATTGCTATTTTCAACATTCTCGGATGTCATTTTCAAATACTACCACAAAACAAGGGTTAATTAACATATCACATATTATCCCTATACTCTACCTGACCAATTAAATACCAAATAAACTTAGGTAAGTCATACTAGTGAAAGAATTCCCCGTCTCTCCCCTCCTAGTTCTTGTCTCACATCTCAGCCAGGGATCATATCCCTAAGCTTTGATACCAACTGTGACGCCCCCAAAATAGGTATACGTCACCTATTCTGAGTCGCCAAATACATGGTACAAAATACAAATACAATCTTAAATATACAACATGAGCTGTGAGTTTTAATACAAATATTGTCTTCTAGATAGTATTCAAACTCAAAATAAGTCCTCAATACATTTATTATCACACTATTTCATAGAATAGTGAGGACTACTAATGCTATCATCTAGACCGTCACTCCGTTCCCCGACTAGTCCCTGCTACGTTCTCATTTCCTAAATAGAACAATGAAAGCAAAAGGGTGAGCTCAACTAGCCCAGTAAAAAATATTATGGCTAAGATAATGCAGAATAAATTATTGTTAGCCTTCAACAGTGTTAAACTTATACAATATAACAAACATCAAGTTTAACTGTAAGGGAACAAGCAATCCATTAAAAGAGTCAAGTAGATAATAAAATATACTATCTTCTATGATTTAAAAGGTTTTTCATCACTTTTATCGCTGAGACTCAGCTTATTAAATAAACCACGTCATCCCTGCACTACGGCCAAGGATATTCATTAGTATCACGACCACAAATTATCCATGTACTACGGGCCAAGGATACTCGTGTTTTCATCAATGGTCAAGATCATGCCAACAACTGTCCATCAATGTACTACGGGCCAATGAGGACTTTTACCACATCATTTGTAACATTACGGTCATGACTATACCGAATAATCGCTGGTCATAATCATACCAAGTCCATCTATGCACTACAGGCCACAGATGACTTTCAACATAATATAAACATGAGGATGATGAGAATGACATAATAATTCAATAAAATAAGTTCAAGGATAAATTTTAAAGATTTAGAATTTAATTTATCCAAAAATAAATAATGTCCAAATTGTCAACATGATACTGCTTTGTGGAGTAAAATTCAAGAATGCTCAGAAGAATATTTCCATGAAAAAGATACTGGATGAGGCGCAAATATCCAGGATATTCTACTAATTTCATGGAGTATAGAAGCCAAAACTTTAACCGACTGAGTATAATAGAATATATGAAACTGCAAATGGATTTTCGCCCGCCATGCGGTAATCCACGTAGACAGATTATTTCCACAATTTAATAAGGAATGAATACAAAGCATCATTCACCATTCATGTGGTAATCCACATAGACAGGTTATTCCAACAGAATAATAAAGAATGGAATAACAAAAGAATTCACCATGCATGCAATAGACAATCTGAGATGTGTTATTCCCAAAGAATAATAAAGAATAGAACCGTGTCATGCGAAATCCGCATGCATGTGATAGATAGTCCAATGTAATAATAAAGAACGGAATAACAACGAGAATTCACCGTGCATGCGATAGATCGCACAGATGAAGTTATTCCAATGTAATAATAAAGAATGGAACCGGGACATACGTAATCCGCATGCATGGATATTCCAATGAATAATAATGAATGGAATAATGTAAGAATTTCACCATGTATGCGGATTTCGATAGAAAAGTTATTCCAATGTAATAATAAATAGTGGAACCAGATCATGCGTAATATGCACAGACAAGATATTCCAACAGAATAATAAAGAATGGAATAACAGAAGAATTTTACCATGTACGCGGTACTTCGCATAGACAGGTTATTCCAACATAATAATAAGGAATGGAATAACAATAGCTCTCTTAATAAAAATGAAAGAAATAATACCCCTTACCTTAGAATAAAGCTGAATACTAGAATAGAGAGGTAACAGACTTCTCTTCTTCTTTCTCTCTATAATAATTGCTCTATAGCTTTTGTGAATTGGTGAGAAATGAAAGATGAATGAGCTTCTATTTATAGAAAAATATAGTTTCGATAATTGCACGTTTTGGGGCTCGAAATAATACAGTACAATACCTCCAACTTTTCTTTCATTTTTAATTTATTCCTGCAAGTATTATCAAATTTGCATCACCTCCCCTAATAGTAAATAATGTGAATCAATAGTTCAATCATGTGATTCAATGGTTATAATCTTGTGAAAATACGAATAACAATATAGTACTTCCATCTTTAACTTAGTCATGCAAGTATTATCAATCTTGCACCAACTCCCCTAATAGTACATGAATGTGAATCAATAGTACACACATGTGAACAAATAGTTATAATCATGTGAATTAATAGCAATTAATTCCTCATTTATTCAATAAATTACCAGATAACTTCCAGACATCAATTATTATCGAAATAAATGTCGATTTTCACTAACACTAATAATTCCAACACAATGGAACTATCAATTTCATCTTTAATCAACAAGAACTTATTCATCATTAATATTATAACTCCTAATATTTAATAACCAGGTCGTTCCCAGGAAAGAGGGGGCTTTCCGATAAGGATTTCTATTTATTGGCGCGCAATTAGATGACCAAACCTCTCCTTGACAGAACTTCTAGACATTGTAAATATTTTAATTTAATAATATGAATAACTTTTTCGTCTCAATTATTGATTTAATAATATATCATATTATACAGATGATACTGTGACAATAATCGAATCAATAATATAAGAGATATGATGCAAAGAATTCTCAGAGTAATAATTGAGTATAACTCGAGTGACTTCTCACGTAAGCATCAATAACCAATACCGGTGTGCTCTTTATGCGACCATGCCATTCATCGTACTTTTACTACCGGGTAGTTCAATGCAGCTTTTAACGGTAATACTTCCGCCGTTATTTTTATAAAAAGATAATTCTGTCGTTTTCTTACTACGACAATACTTCCGTTGTGGGGTCCACCAATGATTGTGTCGTCGTGCGAATATTCCCCGATAAAAAGAATATTCCCCGACCAATCGAATATTATATAACAACTTGCTTACTTTGTAAAATTTATAAATATTACCCACAACTATAACATTATATCAAATCCACACCATAATATTCAAAAATATATTTCGAGAAATTTAAATCTTTATTCATAAAATTTGGGGTCTCACACCCAAGTTTGTGCCTCAACCAGATTCATAAACCCACAGAATTCTGGTGGTCCAACCGCCTTGAAGTCCTTAAAAGTCTTAGTTTGTTTTTGCGGTTGATTCTGCAGCACTCCCGTCAGTAACGTCACCAACTGCTGAACTGGGTTAGCATTGACGTTGTTGTTATTGGCAGATCCCTCAGGGGTTCTTTGTCGTGGTTGATATCTTGGAGACATTTTCTATTAAAATACACTTATTAGATTATAACTCAATTTCTTTTAAGTATTATCTATTCAACTTGCACATCATAAAAGATCATCACATAACACATAATATCTTGAATAAATATTAAATTTTATTCATTCATAACCTTTTAAAACATAATATTGATAGCATCTCTGCTATCTACACCAACTTCCTGAATTACAAAAGTTTCAGGATAACATCATCATCATATCCCATTAGTTATATAATACATGGGATTTACATCTTATTTATTAATTAATCACATAAAAATTATATTCTTTACAACGACCTAATAAAATGTTACATAGCCTTACGACACTCCTCTTCCATAATACGGAACATTGTTCTACGATCTAACATGTACTATGGCAGCGTCTCGAACTGAATCGGATAATACATGACTCGGTCTTGAGCTTGGTTTATCACGGTGAAAATGGCATTCATCTCCTCCATCTTGATCTTCTTTGCCTGCACTTCCTCCTCTGCTACTTCTGCACGCTGAGAGGCTTTCTCGTACGCGTCTCCAACTCTTGCTCTCTTGGTGGATTCTTCTTTCAATTTGTTCTTCAGCTCCGCCATCTCCTTCGTCAGTTGCTCATTCTCCCCCTCAATATGAATCAACTTCCATTCCACGTTACTCAGACGCTAGTCAAGATCCCGGATCTCATTGTCCTTCTGCGCCATCGAAGTCTGACGTTCACCTACTATCTCTTCCAACTCCCCGACTCTATCCTGAAGCTCGATATTGCGGTCGTATACTTCGTCGTACATATGAGTTGCAATAGAGTTTGGTGGACACTCTTCCTCCTCCTCATCCTCATCCGATTGTGGCAACTCAACGGGGTCTTCTTCATCCGTCTCTACCACATCCTTCTCATCAGATATGTCCTCCTGTTCAACCACTGTAACTCACGGAGATGAATCCCTTGGCAGCAGTTTCTCCCAACCCACCTGAATATCTCGAGGCTCCTCCTCTCTAATCATCTGAGGTCCCTCCTCCCTAGCCTAACTGGATTCTTTCATATTAGCCATCGTGACAACAAAATTTTTAAATTTTTTAATTACCAATCACTACTACTTGACACTCACGAGCACATAGGTTACAACCACAAAAGCACATAGAGTGTTTTATTATTTCTTCCTTAAAACTCAATAAGAGTTTATCACCGCTATCTTTTCAATCTCCTATAACGTTACCTCCTAAAGCTTTTCCCCTGCCTAAGGTTCATAATCTAAAGCTTTGATACCAACTTGTGACACCCCCAAATCTGGGTACTTCATTCCCACAGGACTTGGTGTTCACTTTTCATTCATTCATATCTATCTACCCAAATATAATAAAATTTAAATAATAAATCTTCCCATTAAAGGGTTACATAACTTAATTAGTAAATCTCCTAGGTTATCTAACCTTTAAAAACATACATCAAGTGCGGAAAATTAAAATAGTTACACCACAATATTTAAATAAAGTCTGTCATTATGAAATTCAATAAATTGTAAGTCTTCAACACTTGTTCATTTTTCCTTTCCCTTCGCTAGTGGTAGGTTCATCGACCTTCTCAACCTTAGCTGCAATAATTATATATATGAAAGAGTGAGCAAAACAAATGCTCACTTAAAATAAAAATGAATAACTACAATATAATAACCGCCAATGAATAAGCTCAATAGAAACTGAATAATACTCTATCAATGATAATCAAGAACTGGAATCAAAATATGAAATTTATCTGAGGGTCACAAGGCCACAAACTATGTCCAAGGTTATAAGTAATCTTTCAACTTAAACCTAAACAGTTATAAGACTGTAGGGACTCATAGTAATTAAGGTGATCAGCCCTTTGTACCATGTATTGTGCACAAACATCTAAACGCATTGCATAAATAATTCTCCTATAATAGGGTTGTTCTTCTCAGTTTTTGAGTACAAGTTCGTACCAAAGAAAGTTTGGTTTGCATTAGTTTTAAGGGTAGTTTAGGGTTTAACGGTCATCAACTAAGGATTAGTTGAATCAACAAAGTTCAATACCATTTCAAATGATCGATAACAACATAAAGTGAAATAATTATGAATCATAGGTGAATCAACACTATATATCGAAGTCGTGTTTAGAAATAAACTAGAAAGCATAAGCATTGAGTAATACAATAAACCCTGCTTGAACAATATTAAGCTAAGGCATAATCTTACCGAATAAGAGAATTAAATTATTGAACATGCATTAATGAATAACAAGCTGAGTACAAAACTTGCTCAATATAAAAATAAAGGTTAAAAACTTGCGTAAAGTAAATGAGATAAAACAACTCAATTAGAGATTAGAGTTCAGGAACTTGCATTCATTATAAAGAGAATAAGACTAGGAAAACTTGCTTAATTATAAACAAGTTAGGGTAAATCAAACAAAGATTAGAGTTCGAAAACTTGCTCAAATAAAATTAGGGTTAGATAACTTGCCTCGTGCGTAAGCTATAAAATTTCAACTCACATTCACCTACACATATTATTAAAATCATAACATCTATTAGATATACTAACATCTATTTTCCAAGTTAAATCTCATTTTAGTTGAACTTGTTATTTTAGTACAAGTTTCAAATCACTAATACCATATACACTTCAGAAATCACAAATCTTAGAATTACAACACTTAGTCACCAACTCTAGATTTTAATAAATCACAACGTAAAGTTTTCATAACTTACTAATTTTTACAACTTTGGAATTATCATATACATGATACAAATCTGTTATAGTATCTTTATTACATGCTCTCCATATTAACATTTTCATTAGACTAGGTTATAATAAGTTTTTAAAGTTTGCACAATTAACAAACATCACTACTACTGTTCTAGCTAGGAGTACAGTACACCAATTTTTAACTCAGAATCAGTAGCAATTCAACTAAGTTTCTACCTTTTTACCTTTGACATTGTGGTGTATATTACTGCTGCATGATAGAAAACTACGCAGACAGTTTTCATACTCTGCTCAAACCCAAAAAACATGAACTTCATCAATTAAGCAGCAAATTACACACACCTAAATGACATAGACTTCATATAAACATTACACATCACATTTAACTGATTTAGAATAATTAAATAACAACTACGATCAAATTAAGTCCTTTGAATTCCATATTTTTGCCAAAACTTCATTTTTTGATATCTTAGCAAAAATCATCACTGAAACTTCATTACTACACCAAATCAATTCATTCAAATTGTATTCTTTTCATTTCTTAATGAATTAACACATTCAAGACTCAATTTATAATTCAGTTCACAACCCAACTATCAATTTTGGAATCCAACAAGCCATATTCATACACACATGCACTGTAATCAGTTTCTCTTATTTTTTAACGTAATTAATATACCAAATCCTTGTCTAGACGCTAGTTATAACATCACAATTACACATAAACACAATCCATCACTTTATATATCAAAAGTTCATCAAAGTTGCATTACAGAGAATTTGAAAACAAATTTTATTATTTTATAGTGAAACTCAAGAACATACAACTTTCATATACGTAAAACTAAAGCTTTAGAAATTATACCTTCAATTTGCTTGTTTAACCCACAAGAATGATTAGCTTTGATTCCTCAAACTTCTTCCTTCAAACTCAGAAGTTTCTCTCTTTTCTTTCTCTCTTTTCTCTCTATTTCTTCTCTATTCTTCCTCCCTTCTATTCTCATGCTTAGGCCAAAACTTCTTACGTAAAATAAAACAGACGCGAGAATAAAAATAAATTGTATAAAACTGTCATAATAATGAATATACTAATTATGTATCAGTTACATTTTTTAAAAAATTCAAAAGCCATAAGGCCTTGTTTGGCAAAAAACTTTTGAAAATAAAGACTTAATATTCCTTAAGCCTTGTTTGGTAACCCATTTAAAACTCCTTTAGTTTATTTTAATAAATCATTTATACTATAGTTTATTGTCCCACATTATTTACTTTGATTTCCATATCCAATCTTAATTAAATAAAAACTAATTACAACTTATTAAATAAATTTTCCACTTAACCAATTACCACAAAATTATAATTTTATTATAATTTTATTTAATAAATTAACACATCACTTTAAGTACTAAATCAAATAAAATAATATTATAATAATTTATTTAATCTTATCAACTTCTAATTTAATTATTAAATTAAATTAGAATATAATCTCATAATAAATATTTTATCACTCTCTTTTATCTTAATTAACTTCAAAATACCAAATTACCAATTATCATCTTAATTAACATATTACTTAATTAAGCTAATTTCTACAACTCATGAATTATTTATTTAACTAATAAATAATCCAACAAATATTTACTTAACAACAATCACATCAATTAAAATATTTATTTAAAGTACAAATAAATATTTGAAATTATAAATGAAATTCTCGATTGTTATAATCTCCACGTCCATTTGTCAGATTTAGTAATAATAAACTACAATCGCAAGTAAAATCTAAATGGATTTGAGCATTGCTACAGGTAATAAGGTTTTATCTCAGTCAATTGTTTGACTTTATTTAAAACCCTTTTACAAACCAGCCTAGTCTTATAGGTCTCCACTTTGTCATTTGCTCAAAAGATCCATATTGGATTTCTTGGTCATCTACCATTTCTCTGAGTTGCTACAACTTTTAGCCTCATCGTATGTAAATGAATCATCATCATTTATGATGCGTACTTCATCATCATCATCTACGATAAATCCATACCTCCCAGGTATCTTCGGTACTTTTCCAGTTTTACAATTCGATTTTGGTACAACAGGTCTATCTATAGGTTCCTCTATTTAACTTATAGTGATTTGTGGCACTTAAACTCCTTCAAGATCTATTATCCTCCTACTAGCCCTTTCAACGATAAACATCTTTATCTTAGAAAGTAGTGTGTTTGGCAATAAACACCATTCGCTTAGTAGGACTATAGAACATATACCCTAAACTTACTTTAGGATGTTTCACAAATTTGCACTTGTCAAATTTTGTCCCAAGCTTATCATTTGAAACCTTTTCACATAAGTTGGACAACCCCTTATCTTAACATACTTAAGATTAGGAATCCTCCCTGTTCATAACTCATATGGAGTCTTAGGGTGGATTTTTGAGGTTACCTTATTTTGTAGATATACAGCCGTTTCTAAGGCATGACCCCAGAAGGATACTGGAATGTCGGAAAAATCATTATAGACTACACCATGTCCAACATCGTATGTCTTTCCTTTTAGATACAATAATTAATTATTTTGTATCAAGAAGCATCCATTATGAGAAAACCATTTAAGATGATCTAGAAACTTATTGCACAAGCATTCCCTTCATCGATCCAATCAAAGAATCCTAATACTTCGCCAATTAGTTTCACTTCTGAATTCTTTGAACCTTTCAAATGATTCAGACTTGTATTTTATCAAATACACATATTCAACTCTTTTAATAATCATCTTCTTTTCTTTTACTAGTTTGTTCAATTTGCAAAATTATTTTCATATAAGTTATGTATGTAAAGTCCATTTAGTAAATTTCTAATACCATACAACAGTCTATTATAAATAGAACAACTGTTGTTCTTTATAATATCAAAACCATCCATATCCAATATGGAAATATATTAGTGTTGGAACATAATAAAAATTATTTAAACTAATGGACTTGCGCGTAGGCAGTGGTAAACAATAAGATCCTATGGCTAATGCAACAACCTTTGTTTCATTTCCATACATAGGATTACTTATCCCTTTGTTTAGTTTTCTACTTTCGCTTTGTCTCTTCATAAATCTATATTTATGAGAACCAATGTTGGTATCCAATACCCAAGTTGAACATTAACTTACATAAAGATTTATTTCATTCATGAACAAACCTGTATCTGTAACCGAAGCTTCCTTAAGCTTCTACTGGTTAGCCTCTACAAGACACTTCTTGCAATTTATTTCCAATATTCATGCATATTTACAGTGGAAGCAAACTCCTTTGCTATTGTAGACACTCAAAATTTTATGCACGCCTGTTACTAACATTGCAGGAGGGCAGATCAGTCTTTCGGAGATAACCATAGAAGATAGCTTACATCCATTTCGGATACTACAGGAAGTTCAAGCTCGAAACCTGGGACACACACCGAGAACATCATTTCCAAACCCGGAACACACACCGGAAAGATCATTTCCAACCTCGGAGATAACCCCGAGTTTCATCCTTGGCGATAACCCCAAGGAGTGTTATTACAGTTCCGGCGATAACTCTGGAAATGCTTATTTCAAATGGATGCTATCAGCTTCAAGCTCAAACATCCTGCCAAGGCACTTATACCTCAGACCCGTAGCTAACACCGAAAAGACAGGTTTTCCCACAAGATGACCTTGCAGCATTCAAACACTTGCAGTAGTCCAATCTCATATGTAACCTTGAGCAACGTCTACTTTCAGTTCAAACCGACGATAACCCCGGTAAGGAGTCAAACGTCATCTTACCACCTCAATGTTCTCTCTCACAAGATGATATCGCAGCATACCAACAAGTAGTCCAATCTCAAATATAACCCTGAGCAACGTCTGCTTTCAACTCAAATCGGCAATAACCCCGGCGAAGAGTCAAACGTCATATTTCCCCCTTCAACACCTGCGTGTTATCTCAACACTTCATACATACATACATACATCCAACAATGTCCCACAAGAACCGAGGAGTTACAATCCCGAATGACTATTACGCATAATAGTATCTTGGATAGAATTTGAAGCTTAAAGACCATGGGCATAGACCCCTCTTCTTGACTTCGTACATTCTCTAATCCATGTCATTGTGTAACTCTCGACACGAGCGGTCTGAATAAGGTGACATATACCTCGTTCGGATTCTCGGATTGAAGTTCTGCAAGTTCGAGCGGACATTATAGTGCATGAGTGCACGTACTTCGAGACAACGGGACCCGCGAAGCATAGGGACACCTCGACCCACCAAGCAGTGTAATCATGCTACTGTCAGTAGAACACCTATGACCATCGATCTATAAATATAGACCTTGGGTCAGCCATTTGAGAAGAGGAAGGAGAGAGAAAAGGCGAGGAAGCCCTATCCAATTTATTCTGTATACACCCATATTGAGTGTTTCTTTAGTTTAAACACTTGTTAGCTCACATATAGCTACACTTTTATCTGGCGGGAGCTGAGTGTTTATCCACATAGAGTCATAGAAGTCTACTTTGGCAGCCCACTGTAAGCCTTCTTACATTCTATAAAGCCTTCTTTCCATATTATTACACACTGTTATACACATTGAGAGTCTTGTTGTGTGTGGTTGCCCGGACTTCGGTTCGTGGTTTTCATTTCTATTTGTATATATATACTTATATATATGTATATATTTTATATATGGACTAACATTATCGAGTTATGTCTCGATTGAGCCTAGACTTATGTCTGGAGCGTTTACTTGCTTTTGTATATATATATACTTATATATATAAATTGTGGTCGACTCATCTCGATGAGCCTGAACTTATGTCCTGAGCGTTTTTTGCTATATATATATATATATATATATATATATATATAATTGTCTTATGGACATATCCGATGAGCCCGATTTACATCAGTGCGTTTACTTCTTTTATATATATATTTGTACATATATATATATATATATATATATACATTTCTCTTGAAGCCTAGAGTTTACTTCAGTGGCCTTTTATGACTTTTATTTACATTTCATCATGCACGAGTTTATTTACGTGGCAGTTGATCGCTTTTACAGCTTTATTTATATTTCGCCATGCCTGGAGTTTACTTCGTGGCAGTTGATCTCTTTTACAGCTTTATTTACATTTCGTCCTACCTGGAGTTTACTTCGTGGAAGTTGATCGCTTTTACAGCTTTATTTACATTTCGTCCCACCTGGAGTTTACTTTGTGGTGGTTGACCGTGTGTATATATATATATATATATATATATATATATATATATATATTTACCGCTTTTATATATTTACATTTCTGATCCCCCATGGAGTTGCTTCGTGGTGGTTGATCATGTATGTATATATATATACAGCTTTTATATATATAACTGCTTACTGCTTTCTATACAAACTGCAGTATCATGTGAGCCTAGGAATCATGTGATCGCAGATTCAGTCTACTTAATCTAGATTCGGTTCCCATGATGGACATTTTTCAGTTGTGAGCAGCTTGTACATTATTTACAGTGTCTGAATATCCTTGGATGGCTGTCATGCCCATAAGGAGTTCGGCACTGCTGTATATTATTTTCTCGAAGATGCTTCGCATCTCGAAAATAAAAGCAAACAAGTCGAACATTTAGTAATAAAATGGAAGCATCAAAGGCCTCAATTACTATTGAGCACAAGTTTTGAAAAACCACTTTTTACAAAACTTCATTGCTATATCCTGTTTAAAACTGAATTTTTCATAAATTCAAATCCTATGTATATAGGTGCGAACGAGGTACAGCACTACTTCCAAATAATTGCACATTGATCCACACTTACACACACACACATTCATATAACAGTTTCTTTGAAAAGTGGCGGTCACTTTGGCAACACGGATGTCGGGTGGTGCCTAACACCTTCCCTTCGCATAATCAAGCCCCCGAACCCAAAATGAATCTCGGTTTCACAGACCCGTTTAGCAGTGTTACATCACTGGGTCAATGTGCAAAACTTTTCGGTTGCATTGGTGCAACCAGTTAAATAAACCAACTGGCGACTCTTAAAGTCAAATCGTCGACATTATACTTGTCGGACCTTTTTCACTTGTTTTTGCAAACAAATCTCACATTAACATGAGAACACCAAAGAACAAGTAACGAAAAGGGACACTAAAAATCCCGATGTCGACAGGTGGCGACTCTGCTGGGGACTCCAGTAAGAGGGCTTAAGCCGCTATTAAAAGCTTTTTAAAATTGTTATATGCTTGTGTGTGAATGTTGCATTTACATTTATGATGAATGTGTACGAATGCATTTTTACTTACTACACTATACTATATCTATCTGCGATATTAGTGCTTTGTACATGTCATCATTTTGCATAAACGGTGAGACACGTTATATGTGAATGTATGTTGTGTCAAATTCGCTCCAGTTGAAAGACCGAATTAACTTCCCGTCAAATAGATTGCGAAGATCTGGGAACCTTCATGTCAAAAAGCCGCGAGAGAAGCCCTAAGATAGGTCAACCTCTGATAAACCAAACGCGGAGGAAAGTCTCTTCATGCTTTCCATTTTCAATTACTTATAAAAGCATTTACTTGTAATTTTATTTCGTGTTCATCTTTATGTAATGGAAAATATGAAGATTATCTACGCATGCATGTTATCAATTAACACCCAGTTTTGCAGGACCATATTCCTAAAATGGACGTGTTATGATAACATTTACATTACCCTAAGACTAAACTACATAAGTCTTTTGTAGGGAAATCATTGGGCCTGTTACCTGCTCAAAATCCAAAAAGGCCACGAGCCTACAGCCAATCATATCTTCGTCTGACCAGTCTAATCCTGTTTCTCGAGAAGAATTTGACGGATTAAGTCAGTAAATCACAAATTTGGTCGTCCTGCTTAAAGAATCGCATCAGTCCAATCAGGGTACAAAAATCCCTCCACATACAGAATCCTCTACACAAGGAAGAACACAAGGTCTAGATAAAACAAATCTAGAACCTCCGTTGGATACGACCAACAAAGACCCTAAAAACACCCATCTCAAAGGAGATCCAGACACCGGTGATATCAGGAAGAAAGTACTCCAAATGGAGGAAACTATCCGTGTTCTCAAAGGGATTGGAACACATGGAAGTGTTTCATATGCTGACCTTTGCATCTTCCCTGGTGTTCATTATCCAGAGAAATTCAAAACCCCTGATTTTGAAAAATATGATAGATTAGGGGATCCTTATACACATTTGAAAGTGTTCATTGGAGAACTTGGGTCTTACGCAGAAAATGAAAAGCTTAGAATGCAGCTGTTTCAGAAGAGTCTGACTGGAGAAGCCCGTTTGTGGTATACCAGATTAGACAACTCAAAGATCCATAGCTGGGAAGAGCTGGCTCACGCCTTCCTCACTCAATACAGTTTTCAATCTCAGATGGCTCCTGACCAGTACCAAATTACCAAGGTCAAGAAACAATCTTTCAGAGAGTATGCTCAAAGGTGGAGGTACCTTGTTGCTCAAGTTATTCCTTCCATCACGGAATCAGAAATGGTCATGACATTCATAGATGTACAGGAAGCTCCTTTCTATGAGAGAGTCTTAGCTGGTATTGGCAAACCATTCTCTAAAATGATCAAACATAGAGAAATGGATGAAATGGGATTGAAGTCTGGTAAAATTCAAGACCTAACCTCTTAAAAGTCATTCTTTGAGCACATCCAGTCCGGATCTTATGGAAACAACCCCCGGAGGGTCCATAAAAAGAAAGAGGAGGATGTTTCCTTGATACTACAAGGTCAAAAAGGCAATCAAAGCATGCCTCTACAGAGGAGAAACTACTCACCTTTTCAAGCACAGTCTTCAAACCCTTCATTACCTAAAGGTGGAGAAGTAAAGCATCCTCGAACGTTCACACCCTTAGGGGACTCACTCGAGAATATTCTTGCTCTTCTGACTACTCAGAAGAAAATTACACATCTTCTTTCGCCAGCCAACCCTAATGGGAGGGGTTTTAATGCTACTCGGAAATGTGCTTCTCATGCCGGAGCACCTGGACATGATACTCAAGATTGTGGGGCCTTAAAACACAAGATCCAAGATTTAATAGACAACGGTGAGATCGTGGTCACCAAACTAGATCAACCTCATGTGTAAGACAACCCTCTTCCTCAACACAAAGAAGAAGAGGTCAACATAATCAGTTGGAGCACTGGACAGAGTTCCAATTCTAACGGTGAATCATCCCAAATCCTCAAAGACGGTGTTGACTGATGGGATTATACAAAGTTTCAGTTCACTGTGGAACGAAAGATGAAAGCTCTTTACAAACAAATTGAGCAATTGGCAGAACTGGTGACCCACCAGCATCAAGTCACACGCCAATTAATCAGGCAGGAGCATGCCTATCTCCTTCCTTTTGTTATGAATGCTCCATCACCACCTTCAGAAAGCGAAGCTATGGAGGATAAGGTTGCAAAGAGAGCCAATGCTAAAGCCCATCGGGATTTTGCCAATCAAAGGGAATTTACCTATCTTGGCCAATCTATGGAGGAGATATTGCAAATGTTGATCAATGAAGGAAGAATTACCTTCCTTCTGCCTCCAATCAATCCCCACTCAGAACAGTTCAATTCTGATGAAGTGTGTCAATATCATTCACATTCTCTCGGTCACAGCACAGAAGAATGTTGGGTACTCCACCATCTCATTCAGAATCTTATTGATAGCGATGTCCTGCAACTAGCAGATGATTACACTGTGCAACTCAAGGGCGGCAATGCATGTCCTACCAAATGGAAGGGATTAGTAACAGTTATATCCAAAGTGGATGATGAAACTGTCAAAGTATTTCCCATACAACCAATTTAACTCAAAGGAGCTGACAATCCTTTGAAAGTGGCCGCACTAGAGCCAATTTCTTTACCTTTCATACAACAACATCATGTTGTTAGCTTACACAAAGTTCTATGGAATTATGGAGAAGCTGAAGGATCCACGTCTCATATCTCTGCTACAGTGTCGAGGAAAAATTCATTGTATCTTCCTCAACGGGTTATGAAACCTGCTTGCGAAGCAAAGCGTAAGATTCCCATGGAGAAGATTAAAAAATTCCTCCACACTATGGGCCACAATGAAGCCAAAGTGGTTTTAAGCTTGCGAGAAGCTCTACACCAGATATCTATACTAGACTTGGTTTTCTCTTCCGAGGATCATCGGAAGATTTTACTGAAGGTTTTGGAAGAAGCCTATTTACCAAAATCAGTAGATGTGGAAAAATTTCAACATTTGGTTGATCACATTTTCAACAACAATGTGATATCCTTCACTGATGATGACATACCGCCCGAAGGGACCAGTCATTGCAAACCATTACACATTGCGGTTTTGTCTTTCGGGTACATGATCGCTGGAGTTTTGATAGATGGAGGCTCATCTCTAAATATCTGTCCTTATGCCACTTTGGTGAAAATGAATGTCAATCTCAGGCGGATCCAAAGCAGCCATACGGTTATCAGAGCTTTTGATGGATCCCGATGAAATGTCGTCGGAAAGATTGAATTGCAAATTGAGATTGGTCTAAATATATTCAATGTATCCTTCCACATCCTCAAGATAGATTCAAGATACAACCTACTATTGGGGAGACCATGGAAACACATGGCTGGAGCCATTCCCTCCACGCTACATCAACAGCTCAAATACATTATCAACAAAGCTAGCCTAGTCACCACTTTATCTCGACGCCGGAATGTCCTGAACAAGGAACTCTACCAATCATCAGCTTCAATTCAGAAGTTGAACCGACCAGTTTTCATACTCTGGAAGTGAGTACCACGCAATACCATTCTATTGGAGCGCCACTTCCTATACCCAGGATTTCTGCCGAGGTTATGTCGGCCACTAAAGAAATAATGTCATTGGGTTATCAACTTGGACAAGGGCTTGGTAAAGATAAGCAGGGTATTAAGCACCCTATCCAAGTGTCCAGCCAAATTGGAATAGCCAGACTAGGCTATTCTGCTAGTTCCAGTCACAGGAATCCTCATAAGCACAAGCAGGTTCTTCAAGCTTCAGCCGCACGACGATTTTCGATACCTTTACCCCATGAGCTAATACAGTCTCCAGTAAAGGTGTCAGCCCATGTTGTGACCATGTTGTTTCCTAAACCAGTGCCAATCAAAGCTAAAGAGGTGCTGATTCCTAATCCCGAAGTGGAAGAAATGGAACGAAAATGCAAACATGACATTGTCTTGATGATGGCAGGCATACGCATCATTGTTCATGATGAACATACAAATAGATACACCCCAGACGATGATTACCCAGATGTAGGAGTGAGCAAAAAATGGATAAAACCGAATTACCGAACCAAACCGAATTATTTTAACCGAATTATTTTGGTTTTTCGGTTTTTTTTATAATTTTGGTTATATCCAAATTATTATTCGGTATTCAGTTTTGGTTTTGGTTTTCAAAAAATAGATTATTCGGGTACCCGAATAACCGAGCTTAAAAATATTAATTTTATAATATTATCTATAGCTATCGGTCTATCTGTCTAGTGTTTATCACTCTACTCTATACTAGCTAGGGAGATAAAATTAGATAGTTGTAGCTGATCATGTTATGTCCGATTTGGAAGCAACAATCACCTACTCACCTTGGGTCACCTGCTAACTGTTGTAACTTAATTGTTCAAATTTTATTCTAATGCTTTTTTCCACCTTTAGCTTTACTCTCTTTTCATTCCACTCGTCTTTCTCTCCCCCGACCCCCTCTTCTGAGATCTCGATTTGGATGACTGCTCTGATTTGGATGTGTCTCATTGTGGGTTAGATGCATTTGATTCCTTTTTATTCCAGTTCATTTTGATTTTGGCTTCACTTCTATTTCTTTATTTCGAATGTTCTGGTGTTTTCTCCTTTGGTTTGATTTGGTGTAGTATGTGGCTGCATTTTGGTCTAGTTTTTATTCAATCAGATCAGATCTGTTTATATTGCTTTCTTTATTCTTGATTTGATTGGATAATGGGTTTGATCAACCTATTTTTTTGTATGGCCTCTGCCTTTTCCACTATGATTTGTGTGGGCTTCTTGCAGAATCTGAGGAGTTGGTTTTGAGGTCCTTACAGATTGCTTATGGATTCGTGTGATTTCTTGGTCTTTGCATCATGGTCTATGTTCTTTTCCTTTTATGTTCAGATGAGGATTTGTGGTTTTGACTGTATTCTTAATTTTAAAAAATCACATGTTTGGTTATTACCCGAATATCCAAATATACAATTCGGTAATTCGGTATTCGGTAATTTGGTTAGTTTCAAATTTCGGTTAGTATTTTGGATAGTAGAATTGTCGATAATTCGGTTTTCGGTTATAACCAAATAGCTTATTCGGTTCGGTTATAACCGAATGATCACCCCTACCCAGATGTCATGGTTATCATTCGGGAGAAGGAGGACAATGATGATCCTTCCATCACTGCAGTCCATCAGGACTTTTCCCTCGACAATTGGAGCAGCACTCCATGCATTGGTCGACGAGGGTAAAATGGGCATAAAAATCCCTCTGCCTTGTAGATAACTTTAATTGCTTGCTTTCCTTTACAGTACTAGCAGTTATTTTATCAAGTACATGCTAATACTTTTGTATGATCAAACACTTGTATATATTAAGTGAAAGCATATTTTGTTTCAGGACTCTGAATTGAGATGTGCCTGTACTTGTTGATGAGGTGCCTTCTCTCCACAAGGGCTGTAACTTTGATGCAAAGTTGGACTCGACTTGATGGACATCCAAGAGGACATTGAGACACCTCCGGAGATTAAGGAATGGGTTGCCAGACAAACCCAAACCCAATCTTGATCAAACCACTTCTTTCAATCTTGGAACCTTAGACAACCCTAAGCTTATCCAAATTGGTTCAGACCTTACCACAAATCAACGGAATGACATGGTTGCAGTATTAACCCAATTCTAGGATGTGTTTGCATGGTCTCATGAAGACATGGTGGGTTTGTCCACTGACATTGTTCTTCATCGCCTTCCCATTAAAGAAGGATTCAAGCCAGTTAGGCAAAAACTTAGGCGATTGAAACTTGAGTGGAGTTTAAAGGTTAAAGAAGAAACTGTGAAACAATTTCAAGCTGGCATCATTATGGTGTCTACATATCCGGAGTGGATATCCAACATTGTTCCCATGCTTAAACTAGGAGGAAAGGTGCGAGTCTGCGTGGATTACCGGGATTTCAACAAAGTTTGCCTTAAAGATAGCTTTCCCGTGCCATTTATCCACATTCTTATTGACAATACTGCTCAATACGGCATGTACTCCTTTGCTGATTACTTTGCGGGGTACCATCAAATTATGGTCGCTGAGGAGGACCGTGAGAAAACTGCTTTCATCACGCCTTGGGGAACCTTTTGCTACAGATGGTTGTCATTCGGCCTCATCAATGCTAGGGTAACCTATCAGCGAGCTATGATGACTCTTTTCCACGTTCTAATGCACAAAGAGATAGAGATCTACATGGATGATATCATTGTCAAATCCCGAAAGGAGGATGACCACTTAGACCATCTCAGAAAACTTTTCAACAGGTTGCGTAAGTACAACTTGAAGTTGAATCTAGCCAAGTGTGCCTTTGGTGTTAAGTCAGGGAAGTTGCTAGGTTTCCTAGTCAGCCACAAAGGGAATGAACTAGATCCTACCAAAATCCAGGCTATCAAGGAAATGCCCATTCCTCAGACAGAGAAAGAAATACGGGGATTTTTTGGAAGAATCAACTTCATTAGCAGGTTCATTTCTTAACTCACAGCAACCTGTGAGCTAATCTTCAAGCTGTTAAGGAAGAACTCCTCCATGAAATGGAACGATGAGTGTCAGAAAGCCTTCCTTACCATTAAAGAGCGGCTGATTAACGCTCCTGTTTTGGTACCTCCCAGGGATGATGTTCCCCTGTTCATGTACCTGTCCATTAATGACAATGCCATGGGTCAGATGCTGTATGCTGGGGCAAAAAAAAGACGATAGAGGCCAAGAACAAGCTATCTATTATCTCAGCAAAAGATTCAGCATCAGTGAACACGAGTACGCTCTGATTGAGAAGACTTGTTGTGCTTTAGCATGGGCTTCCATGAGGTTATAGCATTACCTCCATGGTCACACAACCCATCTCATATCCCGCGTAGATCCTCTTAAGTATGTGTTTAGTAAGTCCATATTGAATTGTCGACTGTCCAGATGGCAGTTGATCCTACAGCAATTTGACATCGTCTACGTGATGCAAAAGTCTATCAAAGGTCAAGGAATTGCGGATCAACTGGCCACCGCACCTGCAGGGGACTACAAACCCTTGGAAACATACTTCCCTGATGAAGGGGTAATGACAATTCAGCAACAACATCAGTACGATACATGTCATATATGAAAAATGTATTTTAATGGATCTGTTAACGCAGAAGGTTCTGGAGCTGGAGCAGTTCTAGTCTGTGGTACGGGGGAGCAGTATCCCATCGCCGTCAAATTGCAGTTTGTCAACACCAACAACACAACTGAGTATTAAGGCTGTATCATGGGGCTAAAACTTGCCTGTTCAATGGGCGTCAGGCAGTTAACTGTCTTTGGGGATTCTAAATTGGTAATTAGACAATCCATCGGAATTTATTAAACCAAAGAATTACATTTACTGCCTTACCATCAGCAAGTTCTACAGATGGCTTTGGAGTTCGAAGAAATCTCCTTTTTACACGTTCCTCGCAATAGGAATAATTTTTTGGATGCATTAGCAACGTTGGCCTCCTTGGTTCATATATCTGACAAGGAAAACATGCCAAGCATCACGTTTGCTCTACAAAAAGCCCCAGTCTATGGGAATTATGTTGGAGAAGTATCGGATGAACTACCTCCCATCCACAACCCTTGGTATCAGCACATCAAGGAGTATCTACGAGATGGATCTACACTCGCTGAGGCGAGCCTAACTTAGAAGAGGCGGATTCATCGATTAGCTATGAAATTCTACCTGAGCTGAGATGCACTCTACAAAAGAAATGCAGGATTAGGTCTCCTCAGATGTCTGGATAAAGACCAAGCTCAAAGACTCATGGATGAGATCCATGGTGGAGTATGTGGCCCTCACATGAGCGGACCCCTACTTGTCAAAAAGATCCTCAGAACAGGGCATTATTGGCTAACACTCAAAGCTGACTGTGATGATCACGTCAAAAGGTGATATCAATACCAGATTCATGGAAATTCCATCCACGCCCCTCCAAGGGAACTCCACAATATGAGTTCGCCATGGCCCTTCTCAATGTGGAGAATGGACGTGATGGGACCCATCGAGCCCAAAGCCAGTAATGGACATTGATTCATATTCACCATGATCGACTACTTTACCAAATGGGTAGAAGCAGCATCCTTCCCCAGGGTTACTAAAGAAGTCATCATTACTTTCATCAGAAATAATGTCGTCTGTCGATATGGACAACCAGAGGTCATTGTGTTAGACAATTCTAAGAACCTCAACAACAAAATGATGGAGGAGTTATGCAGAAAATTTCACATCAAACACCTTAACTCCGTCATCTACCGTCTAAAGATGAATGGTGATGTTGAAGCAGCTAATAAAAACATCAAAAAGATCATGCAGAAAATGTCCACCAATCGGATGGCCTGAACTATTGCCTCTAACTTTATTAGCCAACAGAACTTCTATGTGTACTTCCACTGGGGCAACCCACTACTCATTAGCTTATGGGATGGAAGCAGTGCTCCCTCATAGAGGTGGAAATGGAATCCCTCCAAGTGTTGATGGATGCTCAGTTGGATGAAGACCAATGGGTACAAGATAGGTATCACCAATTGTCTCTAATAGACGAAAGGTGAACCGCGGCTATCTTCCATGGTCAGTTATATCAGTAAAGGATCGCACGATCCTACAACAGAAAAGTCCGACTACGATAGTTCAAAAAACATGACTTAGTTTTAAAGAAGATCATTGACAACCAAGATCAATCCAAGGGAAAATTCTCTCCTAACTAGGAAGGCCCATTTATTGTCAAAGAGGTATTAATAGGAGGTGCTCTCAGATTGTAGGAAATGGATGGCGATGAATTTCCACAGCTTATCAACTCGGACTCCGTGAAACGGTACTATGTCTGAGGTTACCATCAAACAAACATCCTGGTGTTGATCATCAAATCACCAGTCATTCCGGTTTTGAACGCTTCCTTTCTACATACTCTTCTGCCCCTCAGGGAAACATACACTTTAAACCAGCAGCCTGGTTTCACTTCATTTCAAACCTTTCATACAATTTCGGTTATCCTAAAGACAGGATTGAACCTTTCACACTTGTAGTTTATCCTGAAGACGGGATTAAACTTTTCTACGCTTGCAGTTCGTCCTAAAGACGGGATCAAACTTTTTCCACACCTACGCAGTTTATCCCCATTATGGAATCAAACTTTCCTCTCCCCGCAGTATAGCCTGCACATGGGATTTACACTTCTCTTTGGCTGCGATTCGTCCTGAGGGGCGAAACTACATCGACCTGATCTCCCTGATACCCGGGGGTATGTAGGCAACCATATTCTATATGGCCTGGTCGCAATAAACAACAAAAACATTCCTACCCTGTTAGGTTTGTAATATTCAAGAACGCAATCAAATTGCAAAAATAATGCGAAGCGTGTAAAATCGAGTTTAAAAATTTACAAACCATATACCCGGATCACCCTTTATGCACAATTATTAATTAAACGAAAAGATAAAGAATAAAATCATACCCTTGAAGATCGAGCTTCCTCAGGTACAAGTTCACCTCCAATCCTTTTTCGCGTTCAACTTGAATCCACCGGGTTTGGTTCCTTCCTTTGATCAACGTTAGCCACCCATGTGTTTGGCCTCTAGAGGTGATCCACCAAGGAAGAATAAAATTCAAGAAGAAGGGGTATTGGCTCAAACCCTAGTTTTTCTATCTCTATAGAAAAGGTGTACTCTCCCAACAATTGGAATTATTACGTATGTTGAAAAAGTCAACAACCCCCACCACCCATAATAAGACTCCTCTTATTTATAAATGTGGGCAACCCATCTTAACAATTAAGGAATTGGGTTTTATTTAATTAATTAAATTCTTTTAATTAATTAAGCTCCCTAATCTTATTAGGGATAATTAATTAAACTCCTTTAACTAATTTTCCTTCCTAATCCAATTAGGAATAAATGAGAGTACTTATATTAAATTAATTCCTAAACTCTTTTAGAAATTAAAATAATAATAATTGTAATAATATTAATAAGACTCCTCTTATTAATTTATATTTAATATTTCTAAAATATTAAATAATAAATATTAAGCTATTTAATTTATTCTATCACCATAGATTAAATTAAATATACATAACATATTATTACGATTATGCCATTAACTTCTTAAATAATTATTCTTCCTTTTATGGTGTGACCCTTTAGGTTCTCCATATTAAGCCGGTTTTGTGAATAAATCAATTAGAACAATTCTAATCTTATTTAAATAAATAAATTAAACAATTAATTTATTTAAATAAATAATATTTATTCTACAATAGGGATAAGCCTCCCTAGCGATCAACGACTTTCCAGATAATATAGATTTCAACATTAATCATTAAAGAACCTTTGAGTAAATAGTTACCGTACAATTTCAATCCTTCCACCATACAATGTCCCAATTAAATATAAGACATGGAATTCTTGTCAAGTCTTATTTTATTTAATTATATGTATTTTCGATCCTTAAATGCACAACTCCAAATAATGCAAATTAGAAACTCCTTTCTAATTTCATTACCTTTTAACCAAGGACTCTTTGGGTTGTCATTTATCGAATCACATAGGACATTTCTCTTCTTTTATTAGAAGTGGTAGATTCTTTATTGATCATACATTATCTCCATGTACAACTTATTATACCCAAGCATACCCTTTGATATACCCTAAGGGTCTTAAGGAATAAGTCAAAGTATAACTCATCATACACAAGATACTATGATGATCTCAAGTCCAAGGATTACTTGTACTACTATCACTACTGAAATTCCTATTGACAGCAAATAAAACTCCATTAGGTATTCCTTAGCGAGCCACGTTCGATGAACTTATTCTCTAATAAGCACCTACATACTTGCTTTAGTGTCTCCACACAAATGATCATGAGATCAATCATCCTCATCCAATGAGCAAGCAACGTATGTACCAATCTATCCGGATTCACTAATCCCCAATTTAGTAATCCAACGATTGGGAACTATTTTAGTTTTAAGCTTTCAAAAATTTAGATCTCATTAGAATGATCATCATCATTATTCTAAAAGCATTGCTTAAAACTATGGGTTTATCACATATTATAAAAACGACATCATGTAGATAATTAAAAGCCTTTAATAAATTAATACTTTTTATTAATAAATGAATAAGATTGTTACAAAGTATATGCTTTATCATCAAACATGATTGGCTTGTGTGCATACTACTTTCAATCTCCCACTTGCACTAAAGCCAATCGTCATGGTATCTTATACTCTTCTTCTCTAAGTGACGATTATCCTGCTGTTGGATAAGCTTTAGTTAATGGATATGTAATGTTGTTCTTGAGAGTCCACTATCTCTATAGTGATTTCCCATCTTTCAATGATTCTAATAATCAAATGAAAGTGCCACAACACATGTTTAGATCCAAGATGAGACTTAGGAACTATTCCTAGTTACAGTAATGAACTTTTAATCCAAACAATCAACTTGCGACTTCATTTATAGCTATATACTTTGTCTTTATCACTAAACCAAAAACTCTTTCTTTGTTTGGAACCTTTCCAATTCACTTTGCACCACCGCTTCAAGGTAACCTTTACCTTAAAGTGGATTTTCTTTGTCATCTTGGTGCATGCGAAAAACTTGAGTCTGTTAAGCCCTCTAGTTTTAATTTAGACCCACCATGAATATGATCACATCCTTAGTGCTTGGGTTAAGCACTTTAAGATGTTTTCAACGACTCATAGTGAACTTCTCCATAATATGACTGATCAACATCAAGTCTCATATATTTCATTGCATACATGATTGTCACTCATGCGACCTCTTTTTTCAGGAGTCTGTGGGGACTATTAAGAGAGATACACTCCATGGCTCATCGACATGAGACATCTCTTGGAGTTTGCCATGCTAAACGACTTTAGCATCAAATGAATATACGTTCCTTGGGTTAAGTCGAGCATCCTGTTGAATCTATCTATATAGATTTTATATCCCCAATTAAGATACTCTTCCCAAATCATTCATGGAGGAATGTTTAGACAACTTTATCTTTCTTGATTGTAGCATTGGTATGTCATTCCTTATCCGTAGTATATCAACATATAGTACTAGGAATGTCATATCGACCCTTTTGTACACACTAGGTTCATTCTTATTTTTGATAAAATCAAACTCTTTTGATTGCCTCATCAAAACGAATGTTCCATATTTGAGAAACTTACTTCAATCCATTTCTCTGAGTGTCTACAACACTTACCTCATCGTATGTAACTGGATCATCATCTTCTATGATGTGTACCTCATCATCATCATCATCTATGATGAATCCATACCTCCTAGGTATCTTCGGTACTATTCCAGATTTACGATTCAGTTGTGGTATAATAGGTTACATCTACGGGTTCCTCTTATTTGACTTATAGTGTTTTGTGGTTCTTGAACTCTTCAAGATCTATTATCCTCCACTAGCCCCTTTTAATGATAAACACCTTTATCTTAGAAAGCGTGTTTGTTTCGTAAACAAACACCTTTTGCTAAGTAGGATTATAGAACATATACCCTAAACTTACTTTAGGATGTCCCACAAATCGACACTTGTCAAATCTTGTCCCAAGCTTATCCTTTGAAACCTTTTCACATAAGTTGGACAACCCCTTATCTTAACATACTTAAGATTAGGAATCCTCCCCATCCATAACTTTTATGGAGTCTTGGGGCCGATTTTGAGGTTACCCTTTTAGTAGATATGCGACCATTTCTAGGACATGATCCTGAAGGATCTTTGGAATGTCGGTAAAATCATTATGGACCACACCATGTCCAACAAGGTACGATTTTTCCTTTCGGATACATCAATCAATTATTACGTATCGGATGTGTCCATTATGAGAAAACCATTTGAGATGATCTAGAAACTTATTGCACAAGTATTTATTCCTTGATCTAATCAAAGAATCTTAATACTTTGCCAATTTGTTTCACTTTTGAATTCTTTGAACCTTTCAAATAATTCACACTTGTATTTCAAAGAAATACACACATTCAACTCTTTGAATGATCATCTCCTTTTCTTATACTAATTTGTTCAATATGCAAAATTATTTTCATGTAAGTCAAGTATACAAAATTTATTAAGTAATATTCAGGTTCTATACAAAACATTATTATTATAAATAGAACAACAATTGTTCTTAATTATAATACCAAAATTTCATTGTCCAACAATAAAATGGAAATAATATTTCTAACAAGAATTGGAATACAATAACAACTTATTGACTTAATAGATTTGCCCGTAGCGATGCTAAACTATAAGTTTCTATAGCTAATGCAACAACCTTTGCTTCATTTCCCACACATAGGATTACTTATATTTGTTTAGCTTTCTACTTTACTTTGGTCCTTCATAAATCTATATTTATGATAACCAAAGTCGGTATCCAATACCCAAGTAGAACCTTGACTTAAAGAAAAATTTATTTAAATCATGAACAAAATTGTATTTATAACAAAACTTCACTAAGCCTCTTTGGTTAGCCTCTGCAAGATGCTTCTCGCAGTTTCTTTCCAGTGTCCAGGCTTATTGCAGTGGAAGCAAACTCCTTTGCTATCCGTATCAGTTTTGTTCTTATTATCCTTTGTTTATGCCTTTCTATTTACCTTCTTTGAATCGTTCTTCTTTTTAGAAGATCCTTTGGCTACCCTACGGTAAGACTTGATCTTTCTTGGTTGGAAAGTGACTCTCAACATTTTTCAACATGTTAAGCAAATCAGCGAGGCTGATATCTAGCTTGTTCATATGAAAAATTCACAACAATTGTGAAAGGAGTCCGGGAGTGAGTGCAAGATCAAATCTTGGCTCAACTCTCCATCCATGACAAAACCAGTTGTCCTAATTGATCAATCAAATTGATAATGTTAAGGACTTTTATCTGCATCTTATAGTGTCATTGGCATTCTAGATCGGAAGAGCTCCTTAGATATCGATATCTATCGGTCCTACTTTCCTCACCATCAACTACTTGATGTGCGGGAATATAGTAGGAGCATCCATAGTTTCATCTTGTGGCTGAAGCTTCGTTACTCATGGATGCGAGCATGATGCATTGAGCCAATCAGTGCATCATCTTGCCACTTTCTAAAAGTAGCAATCTCTTCCTCGAGGCATTATGCGCAACCATTGCGAGGATAGGCGTATTAAGGACATAAGATAGCTTTTTCACTATGAGAACTATTCTCAAATTCCTTAACCAATCCGTTTAATTGATTTTGGTTAATTTAGCATCTAATATGCTTCGCGATGATAGTAATTTTAGACATTGTAAAATTACGTAAATGAATTTGTAATTAACAACATTTTAACATACATTCTTTTATTAATTACCAAAATAAATTAGGTCTTGTTTTAAATTGGTATCTCCCACTATTTTCTTCAAACTATATTACCCTCACTTATATAGTTAAAGCAAAATCTAATTAAAGATTTGCTAGTGAGAATAAGGATCCCATTTCAAATGTATATAGCCTTGTGGTGACACAACAAACTATATATAAATAAATAAATAGGTAGACAACTTTTGTCAATTACATCAACTATGCAACTCCTTGTATTTTTGCCTCTTAGATTATTTTGATCAGTGGTGGCACATCCGAATCAAAATTATCCAAGTTAAGTCCGACCTAGCACTCCATATATTCAAAAAGAAAAATATCATCCTTGTGGTGACACAACAAAACAATATTGTTCAATTTTCTTTATAAGCATCAAATGTGATAAATTAACATCTTAAATACTTAATACTTGCCTTGTGGTGACACAACAAACTCATATTAAATATTTAATACTCTATTAATTTTATCATGCTAGAAAGCGCGACGTTCGATATTCCAAATATCTTTGAACGCTTAGGACTTAATATAAAAAATTTGAGGGTTTTATTATTAATTTGTCTCATCTTGTTTAGCGCATTGCACATATATATATATAAAATACGCGTCGTATTAATTAACATGCTGAAGCATGTTTGCATAATATATATATATATATATAGTATAAGCATGCACATATAGAATACTATATTCTACTCGGATTGATTATGGACTTTTATTCTAGTTTGGTTCACTAGAGCCACCAAGTGAACCAAAAGGTCAAACCCTAGGGGTGCAAGAAATAATATTTAAATATAACTATTACATTTAAACCCGGGCTCCATTACAAACGGGTCTTCAAGCGCTCCTTGTCCTTGATCTCTAATTCTTCAAAATTAATTCTAAATATTCCTATTACAAAACTATTTTAAAATAAATAGAAACCTTGATCGTGATCGAGGGAAATACATAGGAGGAGATAGAATTTACATTAAGAAAAATTAGAGAAGGCGAGGTGCGCAGACCCCATTTAATAAAACCCATACATTCATGCATCCAACTAAAATAAAATCCAATCACATTGGTCAATAGTCCATAATCAATCCCATTTATTATCATACACATCACCATATGCATCAATAAATAACATTCATCTTATGAATAATAAACATTTAATATATATATTGATATCATTTAATGGGCAAATTTAGTTAGTATAAAATCTATTTTTGAATCAAAATAAACTCCTTTATTTTAATCCAAATTTAAATCAAAATAAAACTATTTTATTTTAATTTATCCAATTTTGAATAAAATAAACTATTTTATTTTAATCAAAATCTTTAATCAAAATAAACTCCTTTATTTTAATTAATTATGGAATCCAATTCCAAGTCAAAATAAACTCCTTTATTTTTGGGTAATAAAATCTTATTTCATATTTAAATAAACTCTTTTATTTTAATCAAAATTTTAATCAAAATAAACTTCTTTATTTTAATTAATTATGAATCCAATTTCATGTAAAAAAAAAAATTAAAAGGAAACACGGATTATCTTTCCTATTCACAAATAAACTCCTTTATTTTGAATAATATGAAATCTTATTTCATATCTAAATAAACTCCTTTATTTAAGGAAACATGGATTCTCTTTCCTATTCACAAATAAACTCTTTTATTTTGAATAATATGAAATCTTATTTCATATCTAAATAAACTCCTTTATTTAAGGAAAGATGGATTTACTTCCTATTCACAAATAAACTCCTTTATTTTAGTTAAAATAAAATCCAATTTCAACTCCAATTAGTTATTATGGAATCCAATTCCAACTCTAATTAGTTAGCATGAAATTCTAATTTTAAAATTAAAATAAATCTTTTTATTTTAATTATAAATTATTAAATTAAAATAAAACTTTATATTTTAATATTAAAATAAACCTTTTATTTTAAAATTAAAATAAACTTTTATTTTAATTATATAATAATAAGAATAATATATATATATATATATAAAAATTTATATTTAATATTAAAATAAACCTTTTATATATATAATTAAAATAAACTTTATTTAATTATATAATATATATATATATATATATATATATATATATATATATATATATATATATATATATATTTTTATATATATATATATATATATATATATATATATATTTTTAAAAAAAAATTAAATGCATGTATTGTAATTTTTTTTACGTTTATAAAGATATAAAAAAAAAAAAATTTGCGGCTAAGATACCATGAAATATATAAACTTTGATACTAAGCCATCACGTGATTCAAATTTTTCCAAAAAAAAAAAAAAAAAAAAAAATTTGCGTTTTTTTTTTTTTTTTTAAAAATTTTATACAATAAAATTATGCCCAATTAAATTGTTCTAAACACATATCAATATACATATCAAATTAAAACAATTAATAATTAGCATAAAGGTTTGGCTCGATGCCACTTATTAGGTTTGTAATATTCAAGAACGCAATCAAATTGCAAAAAAATGCGGCGCGTGTAAAATCGAGTTTAAAAATTTACAAACCATATACCCGGATCACCTTTTATGCACAATTATTAATTAAACGAAAAGATAAAGAATAAAAATCATACCCTTGAAGATCGAGCTTCCTCGTGTACAAGTTCACCTCCAATCCTTTTCGCGTTCAACTTGAATCCACCGGTTTTTGTTCCTTCCTTTGATCAACGTTAGCCACCCATGTGTGTTTGCCTCTGAGGTGATCCACCAAGGAAGAATAAAATTCAAGAAGAAGGGTATTGGCTCAAACCCTAGTTTTTCTATCTCTATAGAAAAGGTGTACTCTCCAACAAATTGGAATTATTCGTATGTTGAAAAAAGTCAACAACCCCTACCCATAATAAGACTCCTCTTATTTATAGATGTGGGCAACCCATCTTAACAATTAAGGAATTGGGTTTTATTTAATTAATTAAATTCTTTTAATTAATTAAGCTCCTAATCTTATTAGGGATAATTAATTAAACTCCTTTAACTAATTTTCCTTCCTAATCCAATTAGGAATAAATGAGAGTACTTATATTAAATTAATTCCTAAACTCTTTTAGAAATTAAAATAATAATAATTGTAATAATATTAATAAGACTCCTCTTATTAATTTATATTTAATATTTCTAAAATATTAAATAATAAATATTAAGCTATTTAATTTATTCTATCACCATAGATTAAATTAAATATACATAACATATTATTACGATTATGCCATTAACTTCTTAAATAATTATTCTTCCTTTTATGGTGTGACCCTTTTAGGTTCTCCATATTAAACCGGTTGTGAATAAATCAATTAGAACAATTCTAATCTTATTTAAATAAATAAATTAAACAATTAATTTATTTAAATAAATAATATTTATTCTACAATAGGGATAAGCCTCCTAGCGATCAACGACTTTCCGGATAATATAGATTTCAACATTAATCATTAAAGAACCTTTGAGTAAATAGTTATCGTACAATTCAATCCTTCCACCATACAATGTCCCAATTAAATATAAGACATGGAATTACTGTCAAGTCTTATTTTATTTAATTATATGTATTTCGATCCTTAAATGCACAACTCCAAATAATGCAAATTAGAAACTCCTTTCTAATTTCATTACGCCTTAACCAAGGACTCTTGGGTTGTCATTTATCGAATCACATAGGACATTTCTCTTCTTTTATTAGAAGTGGTAGATTCTTTATTGATCATACATTATCTCCATGTACAACTTATTATACCCAAGCATACCCTTTGATATACCCTAAGGGTCTTAAGGAATAAGTCAAAGTATAACTCATCATACACAAGATACTATGATGATCTCAAGTCCAAGGATTACTTGTACTACTATCACTACTGGAATTCCTATTGACAGGCAAATAAAACTCCATTAGGTATTCCTTAGCGAGCCACGTTCAGTGAACTTATTCTCTAATAAGCACCTACATACTTGCTTTAGTGTCTCCACACAAATGATCATGAGATCAATCATCCTCATCCAATGAGCAAGCAACGTATGTACCAATCTATCCGGATTCACTAATCCCCAATTTAGTAATCCAACGATTGGGAACTATTTTAGTTTTAAGCTTTCTAAGAATTTAGATCTCATTAGAATGATCATCATCATTATTCTAAAAGCATTGCTTAAAACTATGGGTTTATCACATATTATAAAACAACATCATGTAGATAATTAAAAGCCTTTAATAAATTAATACTTTTATTAATAAATGAATAAGATTGTTACAAAGTATATGCTTTATCATCAAACATGATTGGCTTGTGTGCATACTACTTTCATTTCCCGCCATACATAAACTGCTTTGATATATACATATGTGTTGTACATGACAAAATGGCTAAGATAGTCCAATGCGGAAAATACAAAGCTATCTACAGATCTGTATTTATGCGGACTATCAGATCTAACATGGCATCCCTCTCTGAAGACGGAGATAGCACTGCAAGCTCCTGCCCAAGGGTATCTACACGAGCTAGCAGATCAGAGGCTAACTGCATAGTGGCATAATGCTCATCAATGTAAGCACTCATGTCGGCAAGACTGAAAGTCATCTGGTATCTCACTGAAGTGTTTTCTGCAATGGCCACATCCCTAGCAGATAAGGCGGCATCCCGCTCCGTAATCAATGCATCCCTGGCTGATCTAGCCGCATCCCTCTCTAATAGAGCGGCGTCTCTCTCATCAAGAGCTGTCAACATCGCAGCCCTAGCCTGATCTCTATCATAGGTCATCAGATGTAAGCTCTGCTCCAAATGCTGTGCCGAATATTGGGTAACAGTGGCACTTAGGGTGGGAGAATTCATCACATATACTAGCAGCCCAGCAGTCAAGTCATCGATGGGAATGTCAGCCTCTTCTATAGGCTCCTCATCGTCAGAATCAGTCTCTTGCACTGTGGATACTACCGCAGTCGATGCAGTCTATGTCTCCATCCATGCGGAATACTCTGCAGAACAACCCGGATGACTGACAGAAAACTCAGCCAGCTCTCGTTGATCCCAACAGGCATACAACCTGGATTTGTCCTCAGCTGATAAACGGTGTGAAGTGAAACGCTAACTCACTGCCCCCTCATAAGGGTGAAAATCCTGAAAATGGTCAAACTGACACATCACGGCCAGTGGATGGTAAGTAATCATACCCCTCAATCCAGCCAGAGGGAGATAATCCATGCCCGGAGCATGAGTAATGAAGCTGTAGGGTGAACTAAGCCCTAAACACGGCAGTATGTCAAATGGATCCCTAATCCATGCCAGGAAAGCTGACCATGATGCAACATTTGTACACTCCGCAGGCTGAAAGGAGTACGACATAGCTATATCATGGGTGAAACAAAACCCCTGTCGTCTAAGTGTGCCAATCGGTCTCAAGTGTGACATAAACCACACATACAGCATGATCGAGCTACCTGTAAATACTCCTACCGGATAAGTACAACAATATGTAGCTAACCTCAGAGTCTCTGCAATGATCATCGGTACAATGGTATGACCCTCCCTAAGAGCTCTCACTGCCATAATGACACCGATATCCAACTCATCCATATACCGCGACATAAAGACGTATGACAATACGCACAAAAGCAGTACATCCACCCTGGCTGAACGCCAATGATCCTCCAGTGTGGTGAAATCCCCGGAATGTCGTGCATAACTATCCTCAGAGCCAAATCTATCAAACAGAAAATGCTAGGATATCACGTGGCTGGATGTAATCTCATCCTGTACCTCTCTACGCCTCAATCTGGTGAGGGTCATGAACTGTCTGCTCATGTCTCCGAAAGCCATATGCATGCAAGGTCTATCCAGCGGCAGCATCATCAACCGTGCATACTCCTCCAAAGTAGGAGTCAACTTCTGGGTCCTAAATCGAAAAATATGCCTCTCCGATACCTAGTGCTCTAGCATACCCTCTACAAATCCTGTGGAAACTTAAAACATCAACAGGGTCATAGTATGCTACAGCAAATCATCTACGATCATCATGTCTGATGGTGATATACTATCATACCATGAGCGCATACTAGATACCACCAAAAATGGTGGGGTATGATCAATACGGCTAACTGTCGAAGAAGACATCTGTACGGGCTGTGTCATAAGACCATCCAGGGGTCAATGCTGAATATCTCTGGACATACATACATATGCATAATACAATAACATGCATGATATAATAGATGGCAATATAATATAGGGAATGGAAAATTGTGTATACATTCCTAAGTATATCAACATCTAATACGTCTCTATACAGCTAAAATACAGGGAAATGGGGTGAAGCTACCCAACATCTAACCGAGGCCTATCAAAAGATATAACGAGAATGGGGCGAAGCTACTCAACAGCTAACAGAGGCCTATCAAAAGAGATAGCGAGAAATACATCAGAAAAAGTCAATGGTGTCGATGTCTACATCATCGATACTGTCCACCTGATGTAACTCCTCCTGAGTCACTAGATCTCTATCTACAAGGATGTCAGGCCGATACAAGGGAGGATCTACACCAGCAAAGCCATATGGGTCACCTGAGGGGCTAGCGCCAGAGATGGAAGGATCAAAAGTATCTACCTCTGAAGGATCTTTGCCCAAATGCCGAATGAAAAGATGTGTCCGATCCTATTATCGGGTCAATCTGTCAATCTATTTCACATGAGTTGAATCTCTGACACAGGCTAGCCAATCCATCATCATCACGAGTCCTGGAACCATATCCCCTATAAACTGTGTGGCGCGGATCTGAGCTCTAATAGTACGAGGGATCCACCAATGCTGGAACATCTCCAGAGACCAGGGGCCCTCTGATAATGTAAAACCGTCAATCCCCATCAATGGGATGTCAATGACGGGTGACTCAAAAACAGGCTAATAACGCCTGGTAGGAGGCAAGATCGGCATGTGAATCTCTCTCAGAAGTGCTCCTCGATATAAGACGCTTCTCTAAATAGAGCTCCCATCCTCCATCTCAGAAGAGAGGAATCTCATGCGGTGGAAATAACATACTCTACTCCATTCGGTACCCATCCTCAAATCCAACTCCCAAATGCTCTCCAGTAGGGGAACCCATGTGATGACATCCACCACAACAACTCCAAATAGAAGGCGACAATGAGTGAAACCCTCAGCAATAGGGACCTCTGCCAGTATGGAATGATGTCATCTCCGTCCTCGTGGATAGGTGTCTAAACCTAGCACGCTCACAGGATGCAAACATAGAAGCCTCTCATAGGCCCAAAACTGCCAATACAAAGGTAACATCTGCTGTCAGTCAACACTCTTAACCTATACATGGGAAAAGACAAGAGAAACACTCACCAAAGAGATTGGTAGAATCCTAACCACGCCTCGGTAAAAGCTCCCTACGATCGCGCATTCCATTCCCCGAGGAAGTAGGCAAAGGTGTAGGAACCCCAATCATATTCTCCTATACGGTCCACGTGTTGAGTGGCGCTGATCAAAGCGAAGGACACCGTAGAGGAATTATCTGCTATGAAGCAGCCCCTAATGATCATCAGGAACAATTTGCTGAAGAATGCAATCCCTGACTCTCACATCATCGGGTATGGGCTCACTCAATGACCAATTTCATATAGCATCTACGCTCAAAGGACCCGTCTGAATTGTCCCCGCCTTGAAGCGCCTCATAGGAACTCCCAACAAGGATCTGATGGTAATAGGGGTAATATCCGCCGTGCAAGGCACTGGATCCTCTCCAAACTCTATACCTGTGATAAACTGCCAATCCATCGGCATCATCATCACCTCACAGTCTAGAAAATGGAGTGACTGAGTCTGGTGAAACCATTGCTCAAACAATGCCCTGAGGTAACCCCAGGGACAGTGACGGGGAAGAATGGAGAAGAATGTCCAAAATCCCCAGCCATGTACAATCTCTCTATAGTCATCATGCAAAGCCTGGTACATAGAGTGGATGCTAAACCAGTTCCCTCGAGGCTGTGTGAAGCCGAGAACCTACATCAAATGTAGATCAACATCAGAATCCTTGACTCCTCGTCAATAGGAAATAAGGAATATTAAAGATCTAATTTTATACCTCATTTGCATGCAGGTATGCTGAAGGATGCCTACTCAAGTCACCCAGAAGATCTGGGTTCGCCACTTGAACACCTGGAAATTCCCTACAGGGAACACGTAGAGCAGGAGCAGGAACCTCGATCAGTACATCCTCCTCCTCGTCCTCGACTTTCGGCACTTCAACGCGAATAGGACGTATCACCACCTCCACCAAATGATGAGGTTGTCTGACAGACCAGCGTTGAGGATCTTCAAAAGCCCTCCTCCGTACACCAGAAGTAGTCCTACGAGAACTACTCGGCTAATCCGGATCCATAATATCTGGACAATAAATCTTCAAATTACCTCAGAAAGGGTGTGGTAAATTCTTACCAAGAGCTTTTCAAAATGCATTTTATGATTACATGCATGCATGCATTGTTTTAACATACGTCTACAGTAGAGTTAAAAATGCATGACTATCCAATACCTACATTTTGGAAAATTTTGCCATAGCCCCCTATGTAAATGGGACTATCCACATACACATAGGCATGACTAGGTGGCCATTCAGTAGCACACCTGTACACAGTTATATACATCCTACATGCATTATCATCACAGTAAAAAATCCATAAGTGTAGTCTAATTACCAGGATTGTTTTGCTTTTCTACCTTTACTCATTTGTCCTCAGATAGGATAAGAAATAACAGTAAAAGGTGCCAATTTGACTATTTCAAAAGTCAAATTTTTTCACATCATTATGTTCGGCATGGTTTAATACTAACATTTGCTATGTTGAATATTTTTTATCAAGTCATATCAGCATGCATATTCACTACTATGTGTCTAAATGCATTTAATGTGATAAGTCATTTTCTAAAGGATAGAAATTGGAAAAAATACATGCATATATTACC
Organism: Panax quinquefolius; assembly: GCA_020205615.1. Lineage (NCBI taxonomy): Eukaryota > Viridiplantae > Streptophyta > Magnoliopsida > Apiales > Araliaceae > Panax > Panax quinquefolius. The sequence continues at coordinate 69,467,905 of CM035156.1, read as the reverse complement.
AGGACAGTGAAGAACGCTTGTACGATGACAGAATATGCAGAAAGTTGCCCGAACTCAGCAGATCTGAAGAAGAGCTCTTAGATTTCCTTTGCAGCGCAGCTTGAAAATGACTTATAAAAGTAACCTTTGGGCTTTACATAGCCATGGTTAGCCGCTGGTCCACCTGCGGCTGCTGCAGGTGTACCTGTGGCACTCCTACGTGAGTCCCACACCTCTAGCTTGCTCCAATTAGAGTTGCAAAGGAGGTCTCACAAGCTGAAAAGGCCAATTCAGGAATAAAAATGCTACGTGATTGAGCGGAATAGGCTAGAATCCTAGTTTTGTATTGGTCAGAATTGAATTCCCGCCATCTCATTGGTATTCGCCTGAATGCAGGGTATACTATACCGATGAGCTCAGCTTTAACAGATCATGCTCGACAATACCTCACAAAGGTCCGATGTCGTCATTGCAGGATCACAACCCTAAACCTTGCCGGCGGGGGTTACAACGCAAAACCACGAAATGCTAAACCTCCCCGACGGGGGTTACAACGCCAAAGTTATCAAACGATTGCGTATCCCCAGCGGGGGTCACAACGCACATCTTTCAAACATCCAAGTATCCCCGACGGGGGTTACAGCGCATTCTTAACCATTGATACACACATAAATGAAGGTCAAGCAACCTTGACGTCATGTCAGTTGATGGCAAGTAAACCCATCGAAGCAACTTATCCAAGTATCCCCAGTGGGGGTTACAACGCAATGCGACCATTGACACATACATCATTGAAGGTCAAGCAACCTTGACAATACACCCAGTAGGGATCTATCCGGTGATACACATATCAACGAAGGTCAGGCAACCCTGACGATGACAGACTGTTGGCATTAACTCCAACAGAATGAGGGAATATGTTATACACATCCTCAAACAGACAAAGCTTTATCCCCACAGATCTCTTATACACAAGAGGTACCTCTATGGAATATAAGCCAGTGTCTAGGATTCAAGACATAGCCCCAACGTCAACATCCTTGAAGACTTGGATTGCATGTCCAAGCCATCACTGATTGTCATCCCAACAGGATTACCTGACAATCATGCATCATACATTTTCATCATGTTGTTTCACATAGCATCATGTTTACCTTACTTGCATTTCAAGTGTCTAGAATTCTTTATCCTATCCATGCCTTGTATTGCATGAATATGATAAAGAGGGGCATCTGTAGACATTCAAAATTTTCTGCATGCCTGTTACTGACATTACAGGAAGGCGGATCAGACTTTCGGAGATAACCCTAGAACATAGCTTACATCCATTCTGGATACTACCGGAAGTTCAAGCTTGAAACCCAAGACACACACCGGGAACATCATTTCCAAACCCGAACACACACCGGAAGGATCATTTCCAACCTCGTAGATAACCCTGAGTTTCATCCTTGGCGATAACCCCAAGGAGTGTTATTATAGTTCCGGCGATAACTCCAAAAATGCTTATTTCAAATGCATGCTATCAGCTTCAAGCTCAAACATCCTGCCAAGGCACTCATACCTCAGACCCGGAGCTAACACCAGGAAGACAGGTTTTCCCATAAGATGACCTTGCGGCATTCAAACACTTGCAGTAGTCCAATCTCAGATATAACCCTGAGTAACGTCTGCTTTCAGTTTAAACCGGCGATAACCCCGGTGAGGAGTCAAACGTCATCTTACCACCTCAACGTTCTCTCTCACAAGATGATATCGCAGCATACCAACAAGTAGTCCAATCTCAAATATAACCCTGAGCAACGTCTGCTTCCAAATCAAACCGGCGATAACCCCCGCGAAGAGTCAAACGTCATCTTTCCCCCTTCAACACCTATGCATCGTCTCAACACTTCATACATACATACATCCAACAATGTCCCACAGTACCTTGGATAGAATTTGAAGCTTGAAGACCATGGGCATAGACCCCTCTTCCAGACTTCGTACAACCTCTAATCCATGTCATTGTGTAACTCTTGACACAAGCGGTCCGAAGGTCACATATACCTCATTCGGATGCTCGGATTGAAGTTCTGCAAGTTCGAGCAGACATTATAGTGCATGAGTGCACGCACTTTGAGAGGACGGGACCCACGAAGCACAGGGACACCTCGACCAGCCGCAGGTGTAGCTGCGGCTGCCGCAGGTACACCTATGGCCATCAGTCTATAAATATAGACCTTGGGTCAGCCATTTGAGAAGAGGAAGGAGAGAGAAAAGGCGAGGAAGCCCTGTCCAATTTACTCTGTATACACCTATATTGAGTGTTTCCTCAGTTTAAACACCTGTTAGCTCACATATAGCTACACTTTTATCCGGCGGGAGCTGAGTGTTTATCCATATAGAGTCATAGAAGTCTACTTTGGCAGCCCATTGTAAGCCTTCTTACATTCTATAAAGCCTTCTTTCCATATTATCACACACTGTTATACACATTGAGAGTCGTGTTGTATGTGTTTTCCCGGACTTTAGTCCGTGGTTTTCATTTCTATTTGTATATATATACTTATTTATATGTATATATTTTATATATGGACTAACATTATCGAGTTATGCCTCGATTGAGCCTAGACTTATGTCTGGAGCGTTTACTTGCTTTTGTATATATATATATATATATATATATATATATATATATATATATATATAAATTGTGGTCGAGACTGCATGCGATGAGCCTGATTTATATGCAGGCGCGTATATATATATATATATATATATATATATATATATATATATATATATATATATATAATCATTGTCGAACATATCGATGAGCCTCGGATTTTACATCCTAATTTACCGCTTATATATATATATATATATATATATATATATATATATATATATATATGTTTGTTGACATATCCGATGAGCCCGGATTTACATCCTATGCATTTATCGCTTTATATATATATATTTATATATATATATATATATATATATATATATATACATTTCATCAGGCACAGAGTTTACTTCGTGGCCTTTTACAGCTTTATTTACATTTCATCCTGCTTGGAGTTTACTTCATGGCAGTTGATCGCTTTTACAGCTTTATTTACATTTCGTCTTGCCTGGAGTTTACTTCGTGGCAGTTGATCGCTTTTACAGTTTTATTTACATTTCGTCCCACCTGGAGTTTACTTCATGGTGGTTGATCATGTCCATATATATATACCGCTTTTATATATTTACATTTCTGATCCCCCATGGAGTTGCTTCGTGGTGGTTAATCATGTCTGTATATATATATTTACAGCTTTTATATATATAATCGCTATCGCTTTCCATACAAACTATAGTATCATGTGAGCCTAGGAATCATGTGATCACAGATTCATCTCCATCAATCTAGATTCTGGTTCCCATGATGGACATTTTTCAAATTGTATGCGCTTTTGTACATTATTTACAAATGTCGAATATCCTTGGATGGTCATCATGCCCATAAGGAGTTCTAAGATCTGTATATATTTTTTCTCAAGATGCTTCAGATTCTAAAATAAAAGCAAACAAGTTTAAACATTTAGTAATAAAATGGAAGTATCAAAGGCCTCAATTAATATTGAGCACAAGGTTTGAAAAAACATCTTTTACAAAACTTCATTGCTATATCCTCATTTAAAACTCAATTTTCATAAATTCAAACCCTATGTATATAGGTGCTAACGAGGTACAAAGACTACTTCCAAATAATTTCACATTGATCCACACACACACACACACACACATTCATATAACAGCTTTGAAAAGTGGCGGTCACCGTAGTAACACGGATGTCTGGGTGCCTAACACCTTCCCTCCGCATAATCAAGCCCCCGGACCCAAAATAAATCTCGGTTTCACAGATTCGTTTAGCAGTGTCACATCACTGGGTCAATGTGCAAACCTTTTCGGTTGCGTTGGTGCAACCAGTTAAATACACCAACTGGCGACTCTTAAAGTCAAATCGTCGACATTATACATGTCAGACCTTTTTTACTTGATTTTTCAAACAAATCTCACATTAACATGAGAACACCAAAGAACAAGTAACGAAAAGGGACACTAAAAATCCCGACGTCGACAGCTATCCTTATCAGTTTTGTTCTTATTATCCATTTTTTTGCCTTTTTATTTACCTTATTTGAATTGTTCTTCTTTTTAGAAGATACTTTGGCCCTTACTAGTAAGACTTAGTTTTTCTTGGTTGGAAAGTGACTCTCAATAATTTTCAACATGTTAAGCAACTCAGGCAGGCTGAGATATAGTTTGCTCATGTGGAAATTCACAACAATTGTGAGAAGGAGTCCGAGAGTGACTGCAAGATCAAATCTTGGTTTAACTCTCCATCCATGACAAAACCCTGTTGTCCTAATTATTTAATCAAATTGATCATTTTGAGGACATGTGTCCCTACTGTGTGTCATTGGTTATCCTAGATTAGAAGATCTCCTTAGATATCTGATATCTAGTAGTCCTACTTTCCTCACCATTCAACAGCTTGAAGTACAAGAGTCTAGTAGGAGCATCCATAGTTTTATGCTGACATTGAAGCTCTTTACTCATGGATGCGAGCATAATGCATTGAGCCAACTTTGCATCATCTTGCCACTTTCTAAAAGTAGCAATCTCTTCCTCAGAGGTATTTTCTGTAACCATTGCATGGACAGGCATATTAAGAAAATAAGATAGCTTTTCAGCCATGAGAACTATTCTCAAATTTCTTAATTAATCCGTTTAATTCGTTCCGTTTAATTAACATCTAATATGTTATGCAGTGATGGTGAATTTAGACATTATAAAATTCTATAAATAAATTTGTGATTAACAACATTTTAGCATACATTCATTTTATTAATTACCAAAATAAATTAAGACTCTATTTAAATTGGTTTCTCCCACTATTTTCATCAAACTATATTACCCTTAATTTATAGTTAGACAAATTTAATTAAAAATTTGCTAGTGAGAATAAGGATCTCATTTCAAATGTATATAGCCTTGTAGTGACACAACAAATGATATATAAATAAATAGGTAGACAAATAGTGTCAATTACATCACCATGTAACTCCTTATTTTGCCTCTTAGATTATTTTAATCAAGTGGTTACACATCCTAATGAAAATTATCCAAGTTAAGTCCAACCTAGCACTTTCATATATTCAAATAGAAAAATATTGTCATTGTGGTGACACAACAAAACAGTATTGTTCAATTTCTTTATAAACATCAAAAGTAATAAATCAACATCTTAAATATTTAATAATTACCTTGTGGTGACACAACAAACTCATATTAAATATTTAATACTCTATTAAATTTATCATGCTAGAAGGCGACGTTCGGTATTCCAAATATCTTTGAACGATTAGGACTTAATATAAATTCTTTGAGGGGTTTGTTATTATTTGTTTCATCTTATTTAGCGTGCATGCATATATATATATATATATATATATATATATATATACATATAGAATAATATATTCTACCCAAATTAATTATGGACTTTATTCTAGTTTGGTTCACTAGAGCTACCAAATAAACCAAAAGGTTAAACCTAGGGTGCAAAGATTAAATTTAAATATAAATATTATATTTAAACTCGGGTTCCATTACAAATGGTTCTTCAAGCGCTCCTTGTTTCTTTGTCTCCAATTATTCAAAATAATTCTAACTATTCCTATTATAAAACTATTTACAATAAATAAAAACCTTGATCATCAGTCAAGGAAAAGTACATTGGATGGAGATAGAATTTACATCAAAAAAAATTAGAGAAGATGATATACGCAGACCCCATTTAATAAACCCATACATTCATGCATCCAACTAAAATAAAATCCAATCGCATTGGTCAATAGTCCATAATCAACCCCATTTATATCATACATGTCAACATACGCATCAATAAATAACATTCATCTCATAAATAATTAAAACCATTCAATATATGTATTGATATCATTTAATGGGCATTTTAAAATTTATTAGATATCCAATTTTGAAACAAAAATAAACTCGTTTATTAATTAAATTTTAAATCAAAATAAACTTCTTAATTTTATTTTCTCCAATATTGAATAAAAATAAACTACTTTATTTTAATCAAATTTCAAATCAAAATAAACTCATTTATTTTAATTAACAAGAATCTAATTTCAAGTACAAAATAAACTCCTTTATTTTAACTTAAAATTGTTGGAAAAATAAAATATGTTGAATTGTATTCCTTATCAAAAATAAACATCTTTGTTTTAGGAAACATGGAATCATATTACGTATATGAATAAACTACTTTATTCAAGTAAACGTGGAATCCAATTCTAAGTTAAAGTAAAACTTTTATTTTAATCATATTCTAATTCAAAATAAATATTTTATCTTAATTTAAATAAATAAAATGAAAATTTAAAAAAAAATTGTATCTAAGTGTCAAGCGCATTTGCACCTGAATCACACTAGAACCGTGGCAATTGTCTCATAAGCCCGTAAAACCTTTTTCAAGTTATGGTAGCGCAACAAGCTCCAAAATGTACTAGAGATGAGGCAGGCAAAGGTGCGTCGCGTAGCATACGGACCAGAAAAACTTTTGCCCAGAAAATTCGATCTAATCGTATACACATACACATAGGGAATCATCATAATCGATAATTATAACAAGGTTTGGCTCTGATACCACTGTTAGGTTTGTGTGTAGCGCGATTACATAATCAAATCACATAAATAGTGCGGAAGCGCGATAAAAGAGAGTTTAAATTTTTTATATAAACCATAACCAAGAGCATCCTAATGTATAATTATCAATTAAACGAAAGAGAATAAGATATGAAATCATACCCTCATAGATCAAAGCTTCCTAAGGTACAAGTTCACCTCCAATTCCTTCGCGTCCACCTTGAATTCCATCGTTATGATTCCTTCGTTAGATCAATGCAAGTCACCCAATTGTTTGGCCTCTAGAGGTGATCCACCAAGGAATAATACGTATTCAAGAAGATGGGTGTTTGGCAAAACTCTAATTTTTTTTCTCTATAGAAATATGTGTACTCTCCCAACTCTTGTAATAAAATGTGTAACATCATCAATCTAACCTATAATAAGTGTAACGGTCCAGAATTTTTATATGTAATTTAAAATATTTATTGAATTAAATAAATATTTTAGTTGTTGTATTTATTGTTAAATAAATATTTGATTGATTTGATTATTTATTAGTTAAATAAATAGTTCATGAGTTGTGGGGAATTAACTTAATTAAGTGTAATATATTAATTAAGTTTGATATTTGGAAATTTTGTGTTTTGAAGTTAATTTAATGAGTTAATTAAATTAAATGAATTGTTGAATAATTATAATGGTGTTCTAATTTAATTTAATAATTAAATTAGAGATTTACTAATTATTAAATTATAATTTTATAGCAATTGAACTATGTGGCATCTTGATTTAATAAGTTGTTGTTAGCTTTATTTAATTGAATTTGAATACTAGAATTTAATTAAATAAAGTGTGACAATTAAACTATATAGTAAATGAGTTGTTAAATTAAATTAAAAGAGATTTAATTTAGTTTTACCAAACAAGGCTTAAGGCTTTTAAATACTTATTTTAATTCAATTTTGCCAAATAAGCCTTAGTGGCTTTTGAGTTTAAAAAAAACATAACTAATATATTATTAAGTAAGGGTATTATATGGTCGTCAGTTTATATTACGTAATAATATGTATTATATGCTATATCAGTTGTTTTACATAAAGTTAGAAGAGGAAAAAAATACAAAGAGGAAAGGGAGGAGGAAGAAGAGAGGAAGTTCTGTGATTTTGAGAGCTAAAGAAGGAGGAGAGGCTAATTCTTATCTCCTAGCTAACCTAAACAAGAAAACAAAGGTATAATTCTCAATTTTAAAGTTATGGTTTTTGTTTCTAGAAATTCTTTATAATTGTGTTTTCATGGATGATTGTTAAATATATGGCTATAATATGCTAATTTGTTAACATAAACTGCTTTTATGTGATTTGTATATGATTTAAAGTTGATTAATTCATGAAAGTAGGATAAGTATGAAGAAAATCATATAACAGTGAGATTATAGTGATGTATATATGATATGGCTTATTTTGAAATCAAACATGATATTTAATTCATGTTATAATGTGTAAATTGATTTCTATTTGTGAAAATACATGAAAAAACGAAAATAATGTGATTTAAACGGATTGTTTTGGTTGAAAATGGATTTACGGTGATTTGTTTCACTAAGGATTTCTAAAAGGGAAGAAATAGCAAAAACTGTGAATTTAAAGGTTTTAGTTTGGATGTTTATGTGGTTAATATCATGTTAGAAACAGATGTTTGTCTTTTTGAAAAGTTTATGTGAATTATATGTGTTAAATTTGTTGTTTAAGCGAAGTTTTAAAGCCAATTTGGCTGTGTTTCATGTTCTTCGCGAGCACTGTCTGTCTGATTCTATGTCGAGGCGCCACAGCGCCTGTTCTGTGAAGAAACAGAGCGTTTTAGCGCCACTCAATAATTGTTGACGAGTACAGGTGTTGCAGCGTCTATTCTGTGAGTAAACAGAGTCTTTGCATTATTGAGACCGAAAGTCAGCAGCCTAAGTTTCAAGTTTTTCTCTCGCATGACGGTAGCCGTACTGCGTTCGAGCCGCATGCTCGCTTTTAGTTTATTTAAGCAAATTTACAACGCCACTTGGCAGAAACTACTATAAATAGCTATTTTAATGTATAAAATTTTGGGATGTTAATCTAATTGTATGTAATGATAATGACTGTGTTAATCATGTTATGAGATGTTTAAACAGGTTTTTAACAAGTAAAGAATAGTTTCAAGTGGTTGATTAGTATGTTAAATCTGAAGTTAAAACCATTGTCCGTAAAGTGTGATAACATGTTATGAATTATGAAGTTAAGCTAAAAAGAAATGAACCAATCATGGTAATTGTATTGCAATTAATTGGTGTTGTGATACTAAATGGTGTGGGTTTATTTGGGAACGTGTGTAGTAACTGTTTAGCAAGGCAAGTTTCTAAACCCTACTACTTTATTAAGAAAGTTTCTTACTTTACCTAGTTTATGATTCAGCAAGTTTTTTATCCTTACTTGTCAACGCTCTTTAACTTTAATCGTTAATGAACAAGGTTTCTAGCTCTTATTTCTCGTTATTCAAAACTTGAACTACTTTAGTCTTTGACTTTAAATGAGGCTTTCTAATTCTTTCGAAAGCATTACCTTGATGTACATTGTTATTCAATCATGAGTTATTACTGTTTAAACCTTGATTATAAATCATTGTTCGAACCTATATTGTTATCGAATTGTTAAATAATTAGCGACCCTTTGCTGATTCAACTAATTCCTAGTTGATGAACGTTTTGAAATCTAAATTTCCCTTGAAGCTAATCCAAACCAAACTTACATTGGTGCAGACTCGTAAAATTAAACTGAGATGAACAACCCTATTGTAGGGGATTATTTACTCGAAAGCGTTAAGATGTTTGTGCACAATACATGGTACGAAGGGCTGATCCCCCTGAGTACGAGAAGGAAGGTCCATATAGTCTAACGACTGTTAAAGGCTTATGTAGAAATACCTACAACCTAGGACATAGTTCATGGTCTTATGACCCTTAGATGAATTCTAATTTCAGTTCTTGATTATCATTAATAGAAAATGTTATTCAATTCAATTAAGCTTATTCATTGCCAGTTATTATGTTCTTTCAAGTGAACATTTGTTTTGCTCACTCTTGCATATATATAACCATTACAACCAAAGTTGAGAAGGTTGATGAGCCAACTACCAGTAAAGGGAAAGTCAGATGAACAAGTGTTAAAGACTTGTTAATTTTTTATGGTTTGTGTATTCAGACTTAAATTTTAAGTATGTGATGTAATCAACTTTTCTGCATTTGATGATTGTATTAAGGTTAGACAACCTTGGATTTATTTGATTAAGGTATGTAAGCCTTTAATGGGAAGGTTTATTGCTTAAGCTTTATTTAATTTGGGTAGTTAGAAATAATAAGACTCCTCTTATTTATAGATGTAGGCAACCCTCTTAAACATTTTAGGATTAGGGTTTCATATTTATTAATTAAACTCTTTTAATTAATTAGGCTACCTAATCTTATTAGAAATAATTAATTAAAATCTTTTAATTAATTAACCTCCCAATCTTATTAGGAATATGTGAGAGAGTACTTTTATTAATTAATTAATTCTCACTCCTTTAAGAATTAAATAATAATAATAGTAATAATATTAATAAAACTCCTCTTATTAATTTATATTTAATATTTCCAAAATATTAAATAATAAATATTAAGCTATTTAATTTATTTTATCACCATAGATTAAATTAAATATACTTAACACATTATTACGATTATGTCATTTACTTCTTAAATAAATATTTTCCTTTTATGGTGTAACCATTTAGGTTCTCCATATTAAACCAGTTGTGAATAAATATATTGGAACAATTCTAATATTATTTAAATAAATTAATTAAACTATTTAATTCATTTAAATAAATAATATTTATTTTACAATAAGGGTAATCCCCCTTAGCGATTAACAACTTTCCAGATAATATAGATTTCAACATTAATCATAAAAGAACCTTTGAGTAGATAGTTACCGTGCAATTCAATCCTTCTACCATACAATGTCCCAATTAAATATAAGATAGAAATTATTGTCAAGTCTTATTTTATTTAATTATATATATTTCGATCCTAAATGCAAAACTATGATTAATGCAAATTAGAAACAACTTTTCAATTTCATTCTGCTTTGGCCAAATACTATTGAGTTGTCATTTATCGAATCACATAGGACATTCTCTTCTTTTTCTAGAGGTGGTAAATTCTTTGTTGATCACTCATGTACAACTTATTATACCCAAGCATACCCTTTGATATACCCTAAGGGTCTTAAGTAATATGTCAAAGCATAACTCATCATACACAAGATACTATGATGATCTCAAGTTCTAGGATCACTTGTACTACTTTCACTATAGGAATTCCTATTGACAAGCGAGTAAAACTCCATTAGGTATTCCTTAAGCGAGCCACGTTCAGTAAAATTATTCTCCAATAAGCACCTACATACTTGTTTTAGTGTCTCCACACAAATGATTATGAGATTCATCATTCTCCTCCAATAAGCAAGCAACATGTGTACCAATCTACCCAGATTCACTAATTCTCGTTTTAGTAATTCATCAATTGGGAACTATTTTAGTTTTAAGCTTTCTAAGAATTTAGATCTCATTAGCATGATCATCATCATGACTCTAAAAGTATTGTTTAAAACTATGAGTTTATCACATTTTATTTAATAGCATCGTGTAGATAAATTAAAAGCCTTTAATTAAATAATTCTTTTATTAATAAACAAATAAGATTGATACAAAGTATATGTTTTATCATATCAAATATGATTGGCTTGTGCGCATACTACTTTCAGTAAACAGAAGGCCATAAATGTGTTGGGTTTTCTTAAACTATAAGGGACATAATATATGTATATTGAGAAAGATATAAGTTTAAGATTTCTTAGTTCAAAGACACTACTAAGAATTAAGATATTTTGTGGTATAGACTATGTAAAGGTTCAAGTCGAAAGACACCGTTTACTTATATATGTTATATCCAATAAGAGAAAGAAGAATGCCAATGGAAAAGAATTGGAAGATTATGAAAATAGGGGTGTATTGTTGGATATTTTCATTATCTAAAAAAGTATATAATAAATATATTATATGTTATCCATATAGCCAACAAATGAATTTGTTTTGAATAAGAGAAAAGAGTTGTAATATTAAAGACTTGAGTTCAAGTCATGGCAACAATATTCTTAAAATAATTTTTTTTTAATTAATTATGCCAACGGTATTATAGAGTACCCAACGGAATGACATCAAAACTAAGTGTTGAACCAATTTAAAAGGGTGTTTGGAAACATATAAATATGTTGTCAATCTAACCCAAAAATCACAACATCACAACTTTAAATCAATCATTCTCAAGTTCTTAACTTCACAAATTCATTGTAAATCCTTTTCAAGTTCATAGAAAAATTATTATTCTAAATAATTTTTCTTATTATAATTTTCTTCTCTCTCATTTATAGTTTGCACTAGTTTTGTTTCTACAGAACAAATTCTAGTACAGAGTAAAATTTAAGTTTGGCTAATCATGGGAGACTAAGATGGTTTTTTATTGCATGTTAATGCATCTTAACAGTTCACCTCTTAATACCTCTTAAGAACCCACATATTTGTATTAAGAGGTCTTCTGAATAGTTAAGATATAAATATGAGTCTAAACTATTCAGAGGACATATTAATACAAAAATATGGACTGTTAAAATGCATTAAGAGGTGGGATATTAGAATGCATTAAGATGCAATCAAACACCACCTAATTTGCAGTAACCTTGTGTAGAAAAAGTAAGGGGCAAATATAGTTTTAAGGAAAAAGTAGTCACCATTCGATTTAGGTGGTAATATTGTTGTTCAATATCAACCTACAAAGTAGGTTACAGTAGGATCCCCTCACCACGAGATATTAATATAGGATATTTGTGTGACTTAGAAATCAATAAAAAATAACTCCCAGGCAAAAAAATTGATAAAAAGAGTCGAATCAAAGTCCAAATCGATAAATTACTAAAAGGATATTCTCGGTTAGTTAAGAGGAGATTTCATCCATGAGAAATCCTCTCTAACCATCCACAATCTCAAAAATAGGATTCAAACACTTGTAGATATGATCTAGGATGCTATGATAGACTTAAATGAAGAAATAATCATAAAGAAACAAAGTCCGAGCACAATAATCGACAAAAATGAGTTATATCTATATCGAATCATCGTTAAAATGACTTTATAAGTTAGTTAAAAGGAATTTGTATAGAGAGAAACCCTCTCTAACTACCCATGACTCAAAATAGACACCTTTAGATATGATCTAGGATGCTAGGATAGCCTTAAATGAATAAATAATCATAAACAAACAAAGCTCAAGTACAATAATTGACAATATAGGCTGGATCTAGTATAAAGATGAGAAAGTGACATTGAGAGTATGAGTTTCTTCATATTTAAGCTTTGTATGGATGACTTGACTATAGATTGGTAGGAGATTTGATGAGAAAAACTATATCTAGATTGGATTTAGAGTGGTTTTTCTCCTACTCACACTATTTCTCTCCCTAGATAACACATTTTCTCTCTCTAAAATGTCTTCCTTCCTAAAAATAAGCCAAAAAAGCCTTATATAGGCACCCTAAGCCTACCACAGGTCCACGTGCAGCAGCCCTAGGGCGAGGCTCACCTACATCTATTTTCATGTTGTGCAATTGGTTAACGTGTCATGCACTAAAACGTCTGTAACTTTCAAACCGGGAAGAATTAGAAAACGTGTCACATCAATTCGAAAAGCTATTTCCAAGAACTACACATGGCATTAAGTTTGATTAATTTCAAATTCGAGAATATAGAGAAAAGGGGAAAACCATCATTCTGTAAACGTCGACTAGCCACTCATCTTCTTTTCTATGGCTTGTTACTCATAGGTCAATATGGGGACTCCAAATAATCATTCTGAATCTTGTAATATTTGCTTAAACATATTTGTCTTGAGATGAAATAATATTTTGCCCTTCTGTCACTGTTAAAGAAAAAATGTGTAAATTATGGGTGTCTACAACATAGATAGAAATAAGTTGTGCTTAGTTAAGATTTTAGAAAAAAATTTGGTGTTCTGAAAATACTAAGTCAAGTTTTCCTTTCTCTCCAAATCTTTTTAATTTAGATTAATAAAAATTTAAAAGAACGTCCGAAAAAAATTTCTACCTTTTTTTCTTTTCTCTAAAAAAAACTCTAACACACCCACCAAATTTTATTTTCTATCTATCCTTTTTAGAACTCGAACTCCCAAACAGAGTGTTCAAGTTGGAAGTAAATCACTGACGCCGGGTAAAATAGTGATTATCCTGCGGGTTAGGTGATGAGTGAGTTTTATACACATGAATTGAGTGTGTTTGAGCTTAATCTTTTGGTTGATTTTAAGTGTTTGTGTCTATTCATGCATGTTTTACATTGTTTTGTACGAATTGGGACAAAAGTTACTTGGATTGACGTTTGGGGTTGCTAGATTCGCATTTTTGGCTTGTCATTTACACAGCAGTCACTTCAGATTTGAGTATTTCTTCGAACCTTTTTTCGAAACCCTTAAAGAATGAAAGTTGTAGATCTACTTCTCCTCTTTTCGGAACATCTTGAATCATCGAAATCGGAGTTCGGACAAAGAGGTTATGGTCATTTTCCCAAAGGACGTCGGGGCAGAAAATTTCAAAAAGGCCCTCAGTAGGGGCCCCAAATCAAGCATATTCCTCAGCCACGGGCGCTTAGGGAGCGATGTTGTTATATACCATGCCCAGTCTTGTGGGGGCTACCGAAGGGTCCAGTGAGGCTTGGACGCATTTTGGGGCGAATTTTGACAACTTTTTGACTACGAATTGGATTGGGTTTGTTCCTAAGCTAAAAATTAGACTTGTAACCTATAAATACATGATGTAAGGCATGAAATAAGTGAGATTACATAGATTAGATTAGAGATACACTCCATTAGATTAGAACATAAATCCTAGTTCTTATTAGTTTTGGAGATTGAAGCAACTTGAAGAACACTGGAGATCAAGAGCAAGAGCAAGAGGGGAGCATCAGATTTGCTGACAACAGATTCTATTCTCTTCTCTTATCATACTTTTATCTTTTAATGTCTATTCAATTGTGGATTCTTGATTTTAATTCAATGACAATGAACTAATTCTTTCATTAAGATTTCAATTGAACCTTTTATGTCTATAAATTAGTTATTCAATTTATTCCAATTATTTGTGTCAAAGTGAATTGTTTATCTTGTCTTATGCTTATTGATTAATTATTTGATCAGTAATTACCTTGTTACTCTAGAAGGAATTGAAAGAGGAGATCTAGGGTTAGAACTAGGCATGATAACATGTGACTTAGTTATTTGCATGGCGGATAATTAGGTTCGTGAATTGAATGGAAATATCTGTTCACTGCATGTAACACATAAGGAATTAGAATTGAAGGAGTTTAATTCAATTGTTTTGCATAGAAATATAGCAAGAATAATATGGATTAAATAGAAGTCATTTGATCACTTGGAAAAGGACTTTTGGCATTTGAGAATTCCTTTTAACAATTCAATAGGCATAATAATTGAGATAATTGGATAATTGATTTATAGATTATAATTGGGGATATTGAAGTCTTAATCTTTATTTATTTGAATTCATTTATAAAGAAATTCGGTTTAATTAGTTAATTTAGTTTTCTTAATTAGAAAAATCACACTTTGCAATTGTTTAAATAAAATTGATTTGGTTAAGAGTTAGTACTTGGTAATTTTTATTAAATAATTTCTCGTGGGAACGATACTCTACTTTTACTTTTTTACTTGTTGACCATGTATACTTGCACGTATTCATTGATTGCGAAATTGATCAACAAGTTTTTGGCGTCGTTGACGGGGAATTAATTTAATAATTTTTTTTACCAATATTAATTTCAATCAAATTAGTCTTAATTTAAACATTTTTATTTTTAATTCTCTTCCTATATTTCTCTCTTTCCAGGTACCATGGATGACTTTGCGTATCAATGGCCATACACGAACATGACTCAACCAAGGGAAACAGGGATTGATGGACTTAATACATCTTCTATAGAGCCAATACAAATTGAGGCAACTTCGAAGATGTTGGAGGTTATCGCAGCCCAACGGAGTCGAAGGATGGCAAGAATGACTTAGCCAAGGGGAGCGGAGATTGACAGACTCGCGACACTTTCTGCATTGTCAGCACAGTTTGAGACAATTTCGAGGAGGTTAGACGCTTTTGAAGCTCAACGTCGTCAAAGTGTGGCGGTTAGTTGTGATTATTGTGCTGGAAATCATATGAGTCACCGGTGCGCCATAAGTTTCGAGCCGGTACAGTATGGTGGTGATTACGCCAATAATTATGTCTATCCTAACAACTATTATCAGGATTGGGGGTATCACCCGGATTTTTCATGGAGCCATACTCATCAAGATCAATTTTATGCTCCAAGTCCAACATACCTGTTGGGTAAAATCTAGTTACGCACAACACGCAAGTATACGTGGTCAACAAGTAATAAAGTGATAAGTTGAGTATCGTTCCCATAGAGAATTAGTTAACAAGAATTACCAAGTACTAACATATAACCAATTCAATCTTATTTAAACGAATGATTTAATAATTTAATTTAAAATAGTTAAATAAACTATCACTAACTATCCCTAGAATGAAACAAGATATTGGAGAGTTGAGATTACAATTTCACTTATAGTTTTATTTAAGTTAACACACTTCCTGTTAAGCCAAGTTATCTATACTGGATTGTTAATCAAGAACACGAATGTAGTATTAACCACCTCTCGATGCACTAATACCGTATTAACGTCAATCCACAATCAAGATAGAAATCTGTTAAACACCTTAATCAACTAACCCACTATATCTCTATGTGAATTACAATTGAAGAAGGTTTAAGAATAAGTTCTATATCCGATTGTATGCGATGTCAAGCATATCTCTACCTTAACATTCATCAAAATTAAGCTATTAACAAAATCATGAACACATGCTATCATAATCAGATCTAAATCTATACTTCATCTCTCGAGTTCATATAGATTATCACTGTAAGACCCCAACTTATTATTAATAAAATTTAATTTTCTCTATTTATTATTTTGAAATAGCAAGGGTTGATTTGATTAATGTGGATAGTTAGGGGTAAAATACGCAAATATTTCAAAATAAGCAAGTGGTTATAAAATATTTATTGTTGTCGGGGAATATTCATTTGGTCGTGGAATATTCGCAATCTGCTTGGGAATATTCGCAATGCGGCCAGTAGCCATGTGTGGGTCCCATAAAGGAAAGCGATTAGATGAAGAAAAAACGACAAATATAAGTGGTTTAAAAATAACTACAGTAGTTGTTACCGATTAATACAGCTTAAAATACCCGGTGGTTAAAACACAAGAAGCACACCAGATTGCACCAATTATTGATTCTTACGTAAAGAAGGCACTACTCAATAATGGTTACGAATTACCGCTCAATTATTTTATTGAGTTAATAATTGTCATATTGATATTTTATATTGTTGTTGTTTCAATAATTGTCATTACACGATATTTTTCATTATCGAAGCAATAATTCATATTATCTCGAATAATATTATTAGATAACATTATTGGAAATGTCTAGAAAGTTCTGTCTAAGGAGAGGTTTGGTCACCTAATCATGCGCCGCCAAGAAGAAGAAATTCTTATTGAAAACCCCTCTTTCCGGAACCGCTTGTTGTCGATATTGTGATTTTGTAATATTATTTGTGAATAATTAATTATTGATTCATATGATAAGGAAAATATTGATTTTATGTGGATATAGATGGAGAAAATTTTAATGTGACAATTGTTGAAAATTGAAATTTTATCTTTTTCGATAAAATAATTTATTTAAATATATTATTATATTATAATAATATAATAATGGTGATATTTTATAACGAATGTGGGATATATGAGTATACGAGGAGGAAGAATATTTTGTTGCAATAAATATTTAAAACATGTTAAACATGCTCTGTGGACCCCATTTATTGACCGAAATTTGATTATAAATTGTAAAATGCCTGCTTTGTGGATTTCAATTAATTTCATTTGGAATTCTAAAAACTTTCTTCTGCAAAGTTGTAGAGAATTGAATTTCCTATAAAAAATTTCTTCGCGAGATAATTAAAGGGCTATTTATTATGAATTATTGAAGTTCCGAAGAAAATTATGACGTCACGAAAGGATTTTTGATTTTCTTCTAAACTATGAAAGGGCCTGTAAAATCGCCCGTTTGAATTTTCTGATAAAAGGGCTATTTATTATGAATTATTGAAGTTCCGAAGTTCCGAAATAATTAATTTTTGGGAGTTTTAGTTAATTATTATGAGAAAAACGTTTTTTGCAACTAAGTTGGCCTCACATGTGATTCAAATGGGCTGAGATCAGTTGTCTAAGGTGGGCTAAAGAAAATGTGAAAAATATATTAATATTATATTCAATTTTCTACTTTGGTGTTCTAAGCATTTTCCTATAAATAGGGTGCTTAGGTTAGAATTAAAAACACACCGTAAACTCAAGTTTCTCTCTATTTCTCTCTCGATATATTGAGCGATTCTTGTGAGTATACTTTGAGTATTGTTAGACTTGCAAGTTCCTTCAAAGAATATATACTAAGATTCCAAATTAGAAGTACTAATCTTTCAAGGTAAGGGATGTTATTTTCTTCTCAAATGATATTATTTCTTCAATATCATTATGCTGAAATATTGGTTGGAACTTTTTATCAAATTTGGAACTTTTTCATGTCGGGGTTACTATTCATGAGTTACTATTCACGAGTTACTATTCACGAGTACTTATTCATGAAGCGTGAAGATGTTTTTTTGAGAAATTTCTATCTTTTGGTGTCTGAGTTACTTATTCACGATACTCAAGACTATTCACGATACTCTGATTATTCAATCATAAAAATGAAATTTCTTCTTTTGTCCAAAATATCTATTGTGGATACTAGCTTTTATTGTATCCATGTTTTGATCATTCTTGAATTTTACACCCCTATGATTATTTTTGAGGTATTTTTGAACATGGATAAAACAAAGTACTAATCCTTAATCCTTAATCCTTATCATTTTGTTTCACTTTGGATTCGCTTTTTAAAATATTTTTCATCATCCTCGCCTTAAATGATGATATTATTGAATATCTTTGGCCCAGTAGTGCAAAAGATGAATGATTTCAAGAATATCTTTGGTCGTAGTGCAAAGATGAATGTGTGTTTAGATGAACATGACCAATCGATGAATATCTTTGGCTGTAGTGCAAAGATGAATATTTGATTCGGATGTATATTGATTGATGTTACAGGGATAAAAGATAGACGATAAACTTTTAAATTCATACATAGAAGATAGTAGTTTGCATTCTCTACTTAACTCTTCTAATGAATTATTATTTCATTGCTTAATATTGATTTAAAATTTGTTGTCTATTGTATTCTATTAGATTTTTCCTGTTGAAGACTAACGATAATTTGTTGTATATTATCTTAGTCATAATATTCTTTACCGGGCTAGTTGAGCTCACCCTTTTCCTTTTTGTTCCATTTTTCTTCTCGTGAGAGGCGAGAATATAGCGAGTACTTAGTCTGGGTATGGAATGAAGGTTTTAGAAAGAATTGTTTAGTAGTCCTCACCATTTTTGTAAAATAATGTATCAATAAATGTGATGAGGATTTATTTGAGTATAGATATTGTCTAGAAGATAATATTTGTATTCAAACTCACGCTTTCTTGTTGTAATAATAAAGTTGTAGTTGTTTTTGTACCATGTATTGACAACTCGTAATAGGTGATGTATACCTATTTTGGGGGCGCCACAGTTGGTATCGAGCTTAGGGATATGATCTCTGGCGGAGATCGGGAATAGAACTAGGAGGGAGAGACGAGTAAATCCTTCGCTAGTGTGTCCTACCTACCTAAGCTTATTTGTTAGTTAGTCAAGATATAGGATATTATGTGATATATTGATTTCCTTAATTAACCCTTGTTTTATGACGATGATTTGAGAATGTCGAACGAGAATATTAACAATGGAAATGAGACCGTGGAGACTCTCAGTACTCACCAACGAGGATAACGATAACAGTCGGGCAATGTTCCTCCCGTGAACAACACCACCGGCGATTTATGAACGAGGGGATGTTTAGAAGTTTTTTGCGATTCATGCAAAATCGCATTTAGGAGACTCGTGTTCAAAATACGAGGAGGAAATGATAGCAATTCACGGGTTGTCACAAACCACGCAGCTCAAAGAGTTGGGACCACCGAATTTAAGGAAAAGTCGATCCGATCATGGCGAAACATGGGTCAAGCAAATTACCAAGATATTCGATGTCTTGGGATGCACGGAGGAATGAAGGTTCCATTCGCCACCTTTTATGTTCCGTGGTGAGGCGGACTCATCGGTGGGAGTCTATGAAGCGTACCCATCCAAAGGCAAGACTCAAAGATGTCTTGGGAAACGTTTGAAACTATTTAATGACAAATACTTTCCCGAAAGTGTTCACGTCGTATGAAGGAAGTGGAGTTCATCGATTAGAGCAAAACAACATGACGGTGTCTCAATGAAGAGGCAAAGTTTGCAGAGTTATCCGTGTTTGCACCTCATTTGGTGGAAAATGAGGAATGTATGACGCGATGTTTCTTAGAGGTTTGAAACCCGGCGTACGTTAGTATCTCATTTCTCATAAATTTTTTCTCTATTCGGATGTTGTAAATGTGGCTCAATTATTAGAGCGAGATAACGAGTACTGTCAACCGAGGGACCATAACCGTGGATCGTACTCGTAGATAGCGATCAATGTAATAATGATAACCAAATGAGAAAGAAACAGACGGACAAAAATGGTAACCACTCTGGTGGTAATCATGGCCATGAAAATAGAAGAAGCGAGTCGAGGAGATTTTAAAAGAGGAGATTTAACAATGACCATGTGAAGACGATAAAGGCTTGACAAGAATCGGTTCTAAGGGAGGAGAACGACCACCGGTCCATATGTTACAAATGCGGAAAAGAGGGACATATCACCAAAAAGCGCCACAACAACGATGTAGCGAAACCTAGTTCATATGAGGGACGCGGTGACTCAAAAGATCGTCTCCCCTAAAAGTCAAAGTCAACGATTCCGGAAGAGCGTTTGTTGTGATCGATCATAATGCGAGGAACCCAAACGAGGTGATCACGGGTAAGCTATTTATAAATTCTTGCGAAGTTTATACATTACTTGATACACCTGCAGTTACCCATTCATTTATCTCTCCTGCATGTGCTCAACGCTTAAACTTGACTCGGAGAAATTAGACTTTGACCTATCTCGTGGAAACTCCGTTAGGAGAAACTTTCATCGCATCCACTGTTTATAAATCTTGTTTGATTCAAGTTGGCACCATCACCTTACCTGTTGACGTTATCTCTTTAAAGATACTTGCTTTTGATGTAATTTTAGGGATTGATTGGTTAACTAATCATCATGCCAAAATTGATTGTTTTCGTAAGGTTGTTAGTTTCAATATTCCTAATCAACCCATTGTATGCAATTCAAGCAACTAAACCATTAAAATCAATCAACGTCATATCTAATCATAAAGCTATTCGCTTATTGAAAAAACGGATGTCAAGCTTTCTTAGCCCATGTTATGGATTTGAATAAAGACACGCCAAATTTGAATAATATTCTGTTTGTTATTGACTTTCCCGACGATTTCTCCAAGAACTTCCCCTACCACCCCGAACGTGAAGTTAAATTCTTTATTGATCTTGAACTCGGTACAAAGCCCATTTCTAAAACCCCATATCGAATGGCTCCTATTGAACTTCAAGAGTTAAAGGTCCAACTACAGGAATTGTTGGACATCGGTTGTCATTCGTCCTAAAGACATCTCCTCGGGGTGCTCTATTTTATTCAGTGAAAAAAAAAAGACGGAGTATGCGACTTTGTATTGACTATCGGGAATTGAACCATGTCACCATCAAGAATAGGTATCCTCTACCTCGTATTGATGACTTGTTTGACCAAATAAGTAAGGGGCACAATTCTTTTCAAAAATCGATCTTCGCTACGGATATCATCAAATGAAGATTAGAATCGAGGATATTCCAAAGACTACCTTTAGAACTTCGAGACGGGCATTATGAATTCTTAGTCATGTCTTTCGGATGACTAATGCTCCTTGACTTTCATGGATATGATGAACCGAGTATTCAAGGAATATTTGGATCGGTTCGTTGTTATTTTTATTGATGACATCCTCATATATTCCAAAAGTCGTGAAGATCATGAGCACCATTTGAAGTCATTACTCAAAGGCTTCGTGAAAACAAACTATATGCCAAATTGAAGAAATGCGAGTTCGGCTTGAGGAAGTAGCATTCCTTGGGCACATGGTGTCGAAACATGGAGTATCTATTGATCCGTGCCAAGATTGAAGCAATACAAAGTTAGAGCAACCGAAGTCGGTGGATCAAGCACGTAGCTTTTGGGCTTAGCCGGTTATTATCGGAGATTCGTGGAAGGGTTTTCTCGAATCTCTACTCCATTAACTCAAATAACTTCGGAAGGATACAAATTTCGTTTGGAGCGAAGAATGCGAGAAGAGTTTCCAAGAGCTTAAGAGGAGACTTATTTCTAAGACTGTTCTAACAATACCATCCGTTCGGATGGATTTGTTATCTGACGATGCTTGAGCAAAGGGTTAGGATGTATTCTCATGCAACGTGGGAAAGTCATAGCCTATGCCTCATGACAACTTAAAGAGTATGAGAGGAATTATCCTACTCATGATCTAGAGTTAGCGTAATCGTTTTGCTTAAAGATATGGAGGCACTATCTATATGGGGAGAAAGTGGAGATATATTCGCACCATAAAAGCCTTAAATATTTCTTCACTCAAAAGAACTCAACATGCGGCGGTGACGTTGGCTCAAGCTATTGAAAGACTACGACCACACTATTCAATACCATCTTGGTAAAGCGAACGTGGTAGCCGACGGTATTGCGTTGAGTAGAAGATCATATCGGGAATGAGTGTGATGATGTCAAGTATACGACAGAGCCAACTTTAATAGAAAAGTTAAGGTTGCTCAAGCCACCCAATCGGGAGCTGATGCGTATGAAGAAGAAAGTACAAGAAGGAGCTATTCCTAAGCGAGAATAGATGAAGAAGGAATACTTGAGTCCACTCTAGACTTTGTGTCCCTAACGACTGATTTGAAGTACAAGATTATGATGGAGGCACACAATACACCATTTGCAATCCATCTCGAAGTACCAAAATGTATCGTGATCTTCGACATACATTTTGGTGGAACAATACGAAGAGAGAGATTGCAAAGTTTATCTCAATGTGTTTAACTTGTCAACGTGTAAAGGCGGAGCATCTAGTACCTAAGGGTCCGTTGCAACCACTTGAGATTCAAATGGAAGTGGGAACACATTACCATGGATTTCACACGGGTCTTCCTACGGTTTCTCGTGGCATCAATGCTATTTGCGTTATTGTTGATAGATTAACCAATTCGCTCATTTCTTGCCGACACGGAGACTTATTCACTTGAACGTCTTGCTAGTATGTACGTGAATGAGATTGTGAGGTTGCATGGCATGCCTGTATCCATAGTTTTGGATCGTGACCCAAGATTCACTTCAAGATTTTGGGTTAGCTTGCAAAAAGCTATGGGCACGGATTTGATTTATTAAGCATACCATCCTTAAACAGACGGACAATCGAAAGGACTATTCAAACTCTTGAAGATTTATTAAGACTCGTGTCCTGAGACTTCAAGGGTCATTGGGATAAGTATTTACCATTGGTGGAATTCTCCTACAACAACAGCTTATCGTGCAAGTATAGGTGTGGCTCCATTTGAAGCATTATATGGACGAAAAGTGTCGCTCTCCAAAGATGTTGGGACGAGGTGGGTGAAGCAACACTGTTGGGACCCGAGTTGGTATGTATGACTACGAAAAAGATCCAAATGATTCGACAACGTATACAAACGGCACAAAATTGACAAAAGAGTTATGCGGATCTTCATCGAAAGGACGTGGAATTTAGTGTAGGGGATCATGTATTGTTGCGAGTTGCTCCATGGAAGGGAGTTACAAGATTTGGGAAGAAAGGAAAGCTCAATCCACGATTTATTGGTCCATTTCAAATTCTTGACCGAGTAGAAAATGTAGCCTATAGACTCGCGTTACCTCCGAGTATGTCTCGTGTTCATAATGTGTTTCACATATCTGTACTTCATAAATATGTGAAAGACCCGAACCACGTTATAGAGTTAGAACCGGACGAGATAGCCGAAGACTTAACGTATGAGGAGGTACCTGTCAAGATTTTGGATAGGAAGGAGCATGTCCTACGCGCAAAGGTCATACCACAAGTTAAAGTTTTGTGGAGGAATCATGCTATAGAGGAAATGACCTGGGAATTGGAAACGGAAATGAAAGCGAGGTATCCTCACCTTTTCAAACACTAGGTATCGTACGTCAATTTCGAGGACGAAATTTCATAAGGAGGGGAGGTTGTAAGACCCCAACTTATTATTAATGAAATTTAATTTTCTCTATTTATTATTTTGAAATAGTAAGGGTTGATTTGATTAATGTGGATAGTTAGGTAAAAATACGCAAATATTTCAAAATAAGCAAGTGGTTATAAAATATTTATTGTTATCGGGAATATTCGTTTGGTCGTGGAATATTCAGATCGCTTGTCGAATATTCGTATTTACCTGCGAAACGTGCATGTGTGGGCCCCATAACCTGAAAGCGATTGGATGAAGAAAACGACAAATATAAGTGGTTTAAAAAATAGCAGCGTAGTTGTTACAGATTATCTTCGTTAAAATACCGGTGGTTAAAACACAAGAGCACACCAGATATTGCACCAATTATTGATTCTTACGTGAAGGCACTACTCAATAATGGTTACAGATAATTACTGCTCAAGATTTTATTGAGTTAATAATTGTTTGCGTTGATATTTTATATTGTTGTTGTTTTTCATAATTGTCATTACACAAAGATTTTCATTATCGAAGCAATAATTCATATTATCCGAATAATATTATTAGATAACATTATTGGAAATGTCTAGAAAGTTACTTCTAAGGAGAGGTTTGGTCACCTAATTGCGCTAGATGAGAAGAAATTCTTATTGAAAGCCCCTCTTTCCTGAACCGCTTGGTTTATCAATATTGTGATTTTGTAATATTATTTGTGAATAATTAATTATTGATTCATATGATAAGGAAAATATTGATTTTATGTGGATATAGATGGAGAAAATTTTAATGTGACAATTGTTGAAAATTGAAATTTTATCTTTTCCGATAAAATAATTTATTTAAATATATTATTATATTATAATAATATAATAATGGTGATATTTTTATAACGTAATGTGGGATATATGAGTATACAAGGAGGAAGAATATTTTTGTTGCAATAAATATTTAAAACATGTTAAACATGTCTGGTGGACCCCATTTATTATTTGAAATTTGATTATAACACGTAAAATCGCCTGTTTGTGGATTTCGGTCAATTTTTGTTTGGAATTCGGAAAAACTTTCTTCTTGTAAAGTTGTAGAGAATTGAATTTTCTATAAAACTCATGAGATTTGAATTTTCTGATAAAAGGGCTATTTATTATGAATTATTGAAGTTCAAAGTTCAAATAATTAATTTTGGGAGTTTTAGTTAATTATTATGAGAAAACATTTTTTTGCAACTAAGTTGGCCTCACATGTGATTCAAATGGGCTGAGATCAGTTGTCTAAGGTGGGCTAAAGAAAATGTGAAAATATATTAATATTATATTCAATTTTCTACTTTTGGTGTTCTAAGCATTTTCCCTATAAATAGGTGCTTAGGTTAGAATTAAAACACACCGTAAACTCAAGTTTCTCTCTATTCTCTCTCTCGATATATTGAGTATTCTTGTGAGTATACTTTGAGTATTGTTAGATTCTGAAGTTCCTTGACTATACCCTATTCCCAAAAGAAGTACTAATCTTTCGAGGTAAGGATGTTATTTTCTTCACAAATGATATTATTTCTTCAATATCATTATCTTTGAAATATTAGTTGGAACTTTTTATCAAATTTGGAACTTTTACATATCTCGGTTACTATTCATGAGTTACTATTCACGAGTTACTATTCATGAGTTACTATTCACGAGTTACTATTCATGAGTTACTATTCACGAAAGTTACTATTCACGAGTACTATTCATGAAGCGTGAAGATGTTTTTTGAGAAATTTCTATCTTTTGGTGTCGAGTTACTATTCACGATATCGGCCTTATTCACGATATCAAGACACTATTCAATTAGAAAAATGAAATTTCTTCTTTTTGTCCAAAATATCTATTGTGGATACTAGCTTTGATTGTATCCATGTTTTCATCATTCTTGAATTTTACACCCCTATGATTATTTTTGAGGTATTTTTGAACATGGATAAAACAAAGTACGAATCCTTAATCCTTAATCCTTGTCATTTTGTTTCACTGGATTCGTTTCTTTAAAAATATTTTTCATCATCCTCAGTCTTAAATGATGATATTATTGAATATCTTTGGCGATGGTGCAAGATGAATGATTTCTGAAGAATATCTTTGGTAGTAGTGCAAAGATGAAAAAGTGTTTAGATGAACATGACCAATCGATGAATATCTTTGGCACAGTAGTGCAAAAGATGAATATTTGATTCGAGATGTATATTGATTGATGTTACGAGGATAAAAGATAGACGATAAACTTTTAAATTCATACATAGAAGATAGTAGTTTGCATTCTCTACTTAACTCTTCTAATGAATTATTATTTCATTGTGAATATTGATTTAAAATTTGTTGTCTATTGTATTCTATCGATTTTTCCTGTTGAAGACTAACGGTAATTTGTTGTATATTATCTTAGTCATAATATTCTTTCTTCGGCTAGTTGAGCTCGCCCTTTTTCCTTTTTTGTTCCATTTTTCTTCTCGTGGAGGCGAGAATATAGCGAGTACGAGTGGGGTATGGAATGAAGGTTTTAGAAAGAATTGTTTAGTAGTCCTCACCATTTTGTAAAATAATGTATCAATAAATGTGATGAGGATTTATTTGAGTATAGATATTGTCTGTCTAGAAGATAATATTTGTATTCAAACTCACAGTTTTACTGTTGTAATAATAAAGTTGTAGTTGTTTTTGTACCATGTATTGACAACTCAGAATGGGTGATGTATACCTATTTTGGGGGCGTCACAATCACGGTAATTGTTAGCTAGGCAATTAAGCAATTAAGTCCAAATCATAATAGACAATCCAAATATAAATAATAAGACTAACAAAGAAGCATATCAAAGTAAACTACAAAATAAGATCCATAGTAACCTCAAACAAAGAATTAGTTCATGATTATTGAATTAAAACTAAAAATCCACAATTGAATAATCATTAAAAGATAAAGATAGAAGAAGATGAGAAGATATAATCTATTGTCTGTAGATTTAATGCTCTCTCTTTGAGCCTACTTTGAATCTTCAATGGTCTCCAAGTTGCTTCAATCTCCAAATCTCATAATAACTAGGGTTTTTCCCCAATCTACTCTAATCTAATATAATGGAATTCTTCCTCTAACTTCCTCTAATCCTTATCATTCTCCTCCTTTTATATGTCTCTTTATATGTATTTAAATCCTCTTGGAAGTCCTTGAATCAAACAGCTCAAACCAATCCTAATCGGACTCAAATTCGGACAGAATCTACTCTTTCTGCGCGTACCCAAGCCCCAGCTTGCTATTTGCCTTGTAAATAGCAAGCCCCGGCTTGCTATGCTACTGATTTCTCACCCAGGACCCCAAGCCCCGGCTTGGGTGCAAGCTGCTAATTATTTTTTCTACTGCACTGTCTTCTGGTAAAATGGTCATAACTTTTGATTCGAGAGGAGTTACGGGGCATGTCACCTATCAAATCGAAGCTATCGACGAGCTCTACAACTTTCATTCTTTGAGTTTTGAGAAATAACGAATGGATGAAGGTCGAAATTGGACTGAAAGTGACTGCTATGCAAATGACCACCCAAAACAGCGAAATTCAACGTCCGTTGGTACAAATATCATAACTCTTGCATCCGAACTCCGATTGGAATGATTCAAGATGTTCCAGAAAACTAAGAAGAAGATCTAAATATAGTCCAAGTTCCAATCCAAGAATATGAAATGAACATGAAAGCCCAAACAATGTCCGGATTGCTTTTTTTTGCGTTTTCCTACCAATTCTTTGCGATTTCCTTGCTTTTCCTTACCAATAGTCGCTCACACAGCTCCCAAACATATAACCTACAAAATGAACACAAAATACATGAAAAGTAACTAAGACACATAAATATAAGCAACTAATTTAAGTAAAAGATACCGGATAAGTATATATAAAATCCACTTATCAATACCCACCGGATTTCTCGTGTCCACCTCCACTACAACAGGAAGAACATTCAAATTTGGAGGAAACTTTGTCCAAGTACCTGTTTGAAAATATAGCAATTAACAAGACGAATAATATAGTAAATTGGAATAACTTAGCTGGAAAACCGAGGCGTAGCGTTGCTACTGTCCTAAAAAGTGATTTCTCCCCCACTGATAATAATCATAGGTACAAATGGGATGCCGGCGATCACTCTCCAGGATGCAACGGCGAAGTCTCCGATCGTGTGTACTCACAGAAGGAGACTTTGGACTTGTCTATGTGGATTGCCCAATTAACAGAGTATATATTTGTGTAAGAAAATAGACTGTATATTATGTGAAGAACAAAGGCGATTTCTGTAAGGAGAAGAAGAAGACGATAATGATATATGTGTTCTACTAAGAAGAATAATAGTGGTATTTGTAAGGATGATCAGAATGTTAGACACATTAAAGTTGGGAATTGCCCATTAACCGTTGGGGGTTACAGAAAACGTAACGGCTAGGGTATTAACTCTAAACGGGGGTTACATAAATAAATACCAATTAAATTGGGAGTTATAGAAATAAATAGCCGATGTGGGACTTTGATAAAACCATAATTTTTAAACATAACCAACAATCCCCCACATGATTCAAAATTATCAAAGAAAGAAAAATTAAAAGGAAGTGAGAAGGGCAATGGATTTTAGATACATAACATCGATATCTTGTGGGTTTGAATCGACACTTAGTGGAACAAGCTCATGACTGTAGATTATAGGTGAATTATATTCTTGAACCCATTATCTATGATACAATCAATTGAACTTGCACACATATCAAAAAATCCTAAATCCACACAAGTCCGCGGTTGGGCGCGTTCTAGGCCATGCGCCATATCCCAGATTTTCATAAAGGCTCTAGAGAGTTGGCCAAAGACTCTCATAGGAAGCGGCCTACAATTCCACCTTTATATAGGTGAACCCATTAAGTGTATACTGACATACACTACCCTTTAGGGCTATGAGTTTCATTAAGAATCTAAATGATTCATCCTATCACAATTTGTCAGTAAGCACCACATGCACACAAGAAGGGATATAAATAATTGTAGTGTTATAATTAAGTAATTACGTGACTTGTTGCTACCCATTGAACCCAATTCATGGGATCTCCAATCACATGGGTTGGGTTTCCATCGCGTATTACTTACTTAAGATGTTGGCAATAGTCCCATCCCTCTGGATGCTTCTTGGACACTCTTTTTAATCAATCCCTTTCTGCTAGGTTCTTTTTAGACCTCATAAATTCCATGGAAATAACACCGTTTACTGATCAGTCCTCATTCAATATTATGTCTCAAGCTAATATTTCTCTGTTTCCCATTATACACATGGTTCATTCCTCGTCCAATAGCAGCTTGAGAATCACAATGCAGAGATATAGAAGGAATTGGTTTAGGCCATAACAGTATGTCTACCAATAAATTCCTCAGCCACTCTGCTTCTGTACCTATCAATTCTAATGCAATAAATTCAGATTTCATAGTAGATTTAACCGTATAAGTTTGTTTAGCAAATCTCCAAGAGACAACTC
Source organism: Panax quinquefolius (assembly GCA_020205615.1). Classification (NCBI taxonomy): domain Eukaryota; kingdom Viridiplantae; phylum Streptophyta; class Magnoliopsida; order Apiales; family Araliaceae; genus Panax; species Panax quinquefolius. The sequence continues at coordinate 69,438,090 of CM035156.1, read as the reverse complement.
ATCCACTTAAAGTAAACACACATCTACTAGTGGAGCTTGTTTCATCATTAACAGATACCCAATTAGCATCACAATATCCTTCACAAGTTTATTAGAATGCATTGCCACGTCTAATGAGGTATTTAAAAGGAACAGTTAATGTAAGTGTACATTTTTTCTGATAATATGCGTATATCTGCTAAGTCTACTAATGACATATTCAATATCAGGTCGAGTACAATTCATTAAGTACATTACACTATCAATGATTCTGGCATCTTCAATTTGTGTAATACCAATCCCCTTTATTTTTCTTTAAATGCACACACTAGAGTCACAAGGTGTTCCTAAGAATTTAAAGAAATTAAATTTCTTAAGAATTTCACATAATAAAAACAAACCATGTGCATTTTTATTAATTCTCATGCCAAGAATCAAGTTCGTTTTTCATATCAAATTTAAAGAATAAAAAATGTTTTAATAATTTTCTCAATTTTCTCATCAGTACCAAATATCAGCAAATTATCCACATATAATCACATCACAATTTTCATGCTTTGTATCTCATGCATATATCACATTTGTCATGCTTCACATTTTATGTATAATTCACATTTTATACATGCTTCATCTTTCTCATATTGTACATTTATACATGCTCCATAATGCTCATACTTCGCATTTCTCAAATTATATAGTTCACATAGAACAATTAACTTAAATTATCAATGACTATTAATGATATTATTATCACATTGTTGCACGAAGTGCACATTAAAACAATTCACAAGAACTTCACATAATGCTGAACATTAGCACATAACAACAAGTATTGAAAAACTTGCTTTAAAATTATCAATAGGCCGGTCAACTTTTAACCTTCTTTTTTTAAGCACCCAACAGATTTACTTCTTTTTAAATTCTGGTATAGCTACTTTAGCTAGACACACCCCCACATTTTAAGATACCCCAAGTTAGGTGCATGTTCCTTTTTTTTTTTAATTGACATGGTAAAGAGTATCCTTTTATGTGGAACTCTATTAAAAATTGATTATTCAGAAAGGCAAACTTCTCCCCACATATTAGAAGCTAATTAACATGACATTCATCATATCTTTAAGTGTTCAATCTATTTTTCCTTTCTAACTAATTTTCAACCTCAGTTTTATTTAATAAACATTTCTTCTGCTTTATCTTTTAAAGGTAATGAGATAGATTTGAGTATATCTAGAATTATCATCATTGTTCACCATCTTTGCCACATGAACCAAATTAACATAAAATAATAGAACATAAAAATAGAAGAAAGACTTCGTCAGGCTTAGGAAACACAATCCATATAAATGCTCAATTATTTACCATTAATCTTTCAGCTCATAAGACGTGAATTTAGGGAATAATTCAATAAAATTACTAAAACCTAAATTACCCCACTAGGAACAAGGGTACATGTGTTATTACAACATGGTAATTTAATTCTAAGCACCAACAATTAATATTTCAAAAATATTAATAAAGGAATTAAATAACAAACAACATAACTCAATTAATATTCCAAGTATGCTATAAACACATTAAAATACTTCCATAAATTTTACAACAGTATCTTATCATCACCAAAGATTACTGTAATTTTCTAGAATTTTTCTGAAGATCATGCAAATTATCATAATTAATTAACTATTGCATAATTAAATTAGATATTAACTAAAATTATCCAAATATATTAATTTTCCAAAACTTCAATGGAAATATTAATTTTATGCCAATAATTAATATCATTGACTGGAAATAAAACTTCCATCAAATTCAGAATTACTCAATTCTCCACAAATTGTATAAAAAAAATTTACGTATAGCAGCAACACCTAGCCCATTACTATCATTTGGTAAGTAGGCTCATATTTTTAACTCTAAGCACATTCATGGCTTTAAAAAATGCATATACATCCACATCACCTCCAATTTGATTAGACCAATTTGAATGTTCATAAGTTATTAAAGTTTATTTCATAATTACTAGATAAAAGGTATAATTCCCTTAAACATAAAAGAACTCAAAATGATTTTCATAATAGGCTTTACATTAGATAAGAACCATCTGACTATTAAACATGGTATTTAGTTATCAAATCAGAAAACAAGTGATAAAGGAACTTGACACGTTGGTGATTACAGAAACTTGTCAAGTAAATGGTATTCATTGAAACGCTTGATCGGGACTTGCGATTGTGCACCAACTAGTCCAGTAACATCAACTCTAAACATAACTTAACACCAGTAATAAGTAATTAAGTAGCATAATTGTCATCAGTTATGCGAATAAAGATCTTATATCTAGCAATTGTTCAAATAGCACTTACAGGAAAAAATTATAAAAATGATAATTGAAACCGGGGAATTAATTACAACAGCATGTGTTAGTGTCGCCCAAATGGCCACTAGTGACTGAAATTTACAAGCCATTTACTGAACATCATAATTATTAACTACAATATAGAATCCCACAAAATATATAACGTTTATATATTTATCATCAAAATCAGAAGAAACTGGCTAAATTTAGGTTATACCCTATAATCATATCCTTCAAAAATCTATAATAATATCTATAAATATCCAGCACTCAAGATGCAATATATAGTTATAACGCTTGTACAAAAAAAAATTGCTCATTTCACTAGATTGGTAATGATATTGATCCTTGTTTGGTTTCCTGCACATTGATAAGGATTGTACTTGTAAACGAATTCTTACAGAATACTTTTCTCTCACATGATTCCATATTCCAGCTTGGTGTGTCAGTAACAACTCCTACGTATTTATAAAAATCCCTTTCATTTAAGTTTTTAACTCCAAAATTTGATAGTAATCGAGCCTAGAATAGTGGTCAATTTCTCATCCAATTTTCAGTTAGTAGTCCAAATATTTAGCAATGTGTCTGTGATATAATAACTCTAAAAACAACAAGTATTCTTGTTAATAGATAAAATCACTTTTTAGATTGTTTGAAAATATAGCAATTAACAAGACAAATAATATAGTAAATTGGAACAACTTAGCTGGAAAACCGAGGCGTAGCGTGGCTACTGTCCTAAAAAGTGATTTCGCCCCCACTGATAATAATCATAGGTACAAATGGGCTGCTAGCGATCACTCTCCAGGATTCAACGGCGAAGTCTCTGATCGTGTGTACTCACGGAAGGAGACTTTGGACTTGACTATGTGGATTGTCCAATTAACAGAGTATATATTTGTGTAAGAAAATAGACTGTATATTATGTGAAGAACAAAGGCGATTTCTGTAAAGAGAAGAAGAAGACGATAATGATATATGTGTTCTGCTAAGAAGAATAATAGTGGTATTTGTAAGGATGATCAGAATGTTAGACACATTAAAGTTGGGAATTGCCCATTAACCGTTGGGGTTACTGAAAAGCGAATGTTGCTGGGTATTAACTCTAAACGGGGGTTACATAAATAAATACCAATTAAATTGGGAGTTACAGAAATAAATAACCGATGTGGGACTTTGATAAAACCATAATTTTTAAGCATAACCAACGGTACCTAGATTCATGTGAGGAGAGGAGGATTAATCAAGAGATATTGAGTCAAAATTTGACGAACCAAATGGAACAAGTAACCAATGCCTTGAACATTTGTCCTCAATACACTTGGCTCTATGACATGGATGTTGAGACTGATGCTGAGCCCGAACCAAATCTGCAACCGGATGTGCCAAATAATATAGATGTTGAAAGAGAAGAAAGACTTGGGGACCAAGAAAAGGAGATCGGAGAAGATCTAACTTTGAGTACCAACGAAGATGAGCCAATTTTGATAGTGTCCCATGTACCTTCTCCACCAAAGTTCAAGAATCCGAGTAGTTTTGCAAAACCATGCCCAATTGGCAGTCATGTCGTCGACAAAGCTCTTTATGATATAAGAGCTAGTACAACTGTGGAGTCATGGTGGGTTGAAAAGGAAAAGATAGAGGAAGATCCCATTATGTTTACTAAGCTTCAATACCCCAATCTGATCATAGACATAATGGAGAAAACACCTAGTTGTTGGACGTTCTTAATAGGGAACCTATCTACAAAGAGCATGTTAGGTGACTTTAATTCAAGGGTCTTTGCTAATGGGAACCTCCCAAAAGAGACATTATTACTGATGGATGGAAGATTCCTCAATTTTTGAAGGGGAATTGGATAGAGAATTGAAGAAGTTAGGTTGAGACTATAAAATAAGCGCTTATTGGGAGGCAACCCAAGTTTAATTTTTATTTTTAGTTTTTATTAGGTTTTATATTAGTAGTTTTGAATTTGTATTTATTTAGGATTTAATAAAATTGTGTCTATCATGGTTTACAGGTTATTCAAGTCAAATTCAAGTATGGTGCCCAATTTGTTTCATGTGCTTAGCCTAATCTCCAAACTTAGTGGACAAGGAGGAAGATTGCTATATTTTCAGAAAAGTCCTCTGCTTTACTTTTTTATATTTCAGCCATTGAGGACAATGTCTAGTTTAAGTTTGGGGGCATTTTAGTGTCATATTGTATATAGTTAGTTATCTGCATAGTAGTTCATTTTTTTTTATGTGTTAGCATTGTGTTTTTTTTTAGGTTGCATATAATACATAGTAGTTATTTGCATATTCATATATGTGTTGCATTAGTATGTGTTCATGTAGTATAATTGCATTTTTTTTTTTGCATGAATCTGTGTGATCGGTTGGTGTGGTCTTAGCTTCTACTTTATGATAAGATTGGTTTTGCATGTTAACTTGAACAGTGTTGATAATTGATGATGAGTTCTAATTTTAATCATGATGATAATCTGAGCCAGTCTTAAATTTATGTAACCGGTTAGCACTTAAAGTTTAACTGTTTTAATCCACTTGGTTCAAGGGTTTCATAATTTGTTTCTGAGGGAAAATCTTGGTTAAATTTTAAGGAAATTAGTAAACTGGTGATAAAGGTTGGAATGACGTAAAAGCTTGAGTTTGGGGGAATCTATGGGGTATATATATACAAAATGAAATTGAAAAAAAAAGAAAGAAATGATGAAAAAAAGAAAAAGAAAAGAGAATAAACACCGTGGCATACTTGTCTAGTTTTGTGGCCTTTGTTACTTGAGTAAGTAAGCCCGAGGGAATTGTCTTTATACTTAGCGCCCTAAGGTCTTAATGGCTTGGGAGTCGTTGGTCGAAAGCTCGTTAAGGTAGCATTGAAAAGCCTAAGGGAATAAAACATTGCACAACCATGAGAAAAATAATAAAATGAATAAAACATGAGAAAGAGCAAAAATGCCCTCGTGGTTGAATAAAAGTATAAATAAATCTTGTATTTACCCTAAAACTTGGTAATTGCTTAGTTTTAACCGGAGTTGTCATGTTCACAAAAGTAATTGAATTGGAACTGAGAAGTTTGTTATGTGATTATCTTGAACTATGGTTGGTTAGAATGGTTGACAAGCACACACACACAACATGGGTGATGACTGATTTGGATTGACTAATTGGTTAGAGTTATGGATTTTGACTTGATTGGATATATTGTTTGAGTACCAATGGTATCTTTGAGGCCTGTTGCTATATATCATACTGATTTATTACTGGGTTCGTAGGTATATTAGGAAGTAGATCATGCATAAGCATTCATGTAGTTGAGTTAGTTCGTTTATATTTAGTTCTTTCGTGTTTTTGCTTGAGGACAAGCAAAGGTTTAAGTATGGGGGTATTTGATGAGTGAGATTTATACACATGAATTGAGTGTGTTTGAGCTTAATCTTTTGGTTGATTTTAAGTATTTGTGTCTATTCATGTATGTTTTACGTTGTTTTGTAGGAATTGGGACAAAAGTTACTTGGATTGACATTTGGGGTTGCTAGATTTGCTTTTTTGACTTGCCATTTACATAGTAGTCACTTCAGAGCCAATTTGAGTATTTCTACGGACCTTATTTCGAAAACCTTAAAGAATGAAAGTTGTAGATCTACTTCTCCTCTTTCCGGAACATCTTGAATCATCGAAATAGGAGTTCAAACGAAGAAGTTATGGTCATTTTTCCAAAGGACGTTGGAGCAAAAAATTTCCAATAAAGGCCCAAAGCTGTAAGGGCGCCCAAACCAAGTTTATTTCAGTAGCGGGCGCTAGGGAGCAAAGATGTTCAGTACCATGCCCAGCTTTTCTGGCCGGGAAAGGGTCTCCAGGCTGAGTCTTGCACGTTTTTTGGGGCGAATTTTGACACCTTTTTTACTCCAAATTGGATTGAGTTTGTTCTTAAGCTAAAAATTGGACTTGTAACCTATAAATACATGATGTAAGGCATAAAATAAGTGAGATTACATAGATTAGATTAGAGATACACTCCATTAGATTAGAACATAAACCCTAGTTCTTATTAGTTTTGGAGATTGAAGCAACTTGAAGAACACTGGAGACCAAGAAGCAAGAAGCGAAGAAGGAGCATCGATTTCGCGACAATGATTCTATTCTCTTCTCTTATCATACTTTTATCTTTTAATGTCTATTCAGTTGTGGATTCTTGATTTTAATTCAATGACAATGAACTAATTCTTTCATTAAGATTTCAATTGAACCTTTTATGTCTATAAATTAGTTATTCAATTTATTTCAATTATTTGTGTCAAAGTGAATTGTTTATCTTGTCTTATGCTTATTGATTAATTATTTGATCAGTAATTACCTTGTTACTCTAGAAGGAATTGAAAGAGGAGATATAGGGTTAGAACTAGGCATGATAACATATGACTTAGTTATTTGCATGACGGATAATTAGGTTCGTGAATTGAATGGAAATATTGTTCACCGCATGTAACACATAAGGAATTGGAATTGGAATTGAAGGAGTTTAATTCAATTGTTTTGCATAGGAATATAGCAAGATTAATCTGGATTAAATAGAAGTCATTTGATCACTTGGAAAAGGACTTTTGGCATTTGAGAATTTCTGTTAACAATTCAATAGGCATAATAATTGAGATAATTGAATAATTGATTTATAGTTCATAATTGGGGATATTGAAGTCTTAATCTTTATTTATTTGAATTCATTTATAAAGCAATTCAGTTTAATTAGTTAATTTAGTTTTCTTAATTAGAAAAATCACACTTTGCAATTGTTTAAATAAAATTGATTTGGTTAAGAGTTAGTACTTGGATATTTTTATTAAATAACTCCTCGTGGGAACGATACTCTACTTTCACTTTATTACTTGTTGACCGTGTATACTTGCACATATTCATTGATTGCGAAATCGATCAACATTAGGTAAACAAATAAATTCACAGGCAAAGGAACAAGAGGTTCACCAAAAACACAGAGAAATCTCTCTAATGTGTAAATTATATTTTATCAAAATCAAAGTTATGTCCAACTCAACCCACAAGCCGAGTTCATATAGCTAACAAAATTTTCTGCTCAAGTTGTCCAAGTCTTAACAAAATACTCCTAGAGATACGAAAACAAAATCCTAATAAACTTCCTATATTTATAAATACCAACTTACTATTAAAAGATTTACTTCCAAATAAAAACTCCTTTTCCACAAAAGAATTATATGGTAATAATAATAAAATTAATCTGTCAACTTCCCGAAGTGATGGCGTCCTTTCCGAGCAAGTTCGCCACACACCCGAAGAAATGATGCTACGACTGAAGTTATGACGTCATCTGAAACCGAGAAACCGAGAAATCGAGCTCCCGATCCTGAAGACCTTAATGATCGTCACGCCTGACAATCTTCTAACTCATGGTAATCCAAGGTCATCAATGTGTTATCCGATAGTTCGGCATCTTCAGTCTCGGATCCTCGTGCATCAATCACACTCAAACACACCCCTTTTGAAGATTAGATATTTGACCAAATACCAAGGAAAAATTAATGAAGCCACTTTTCAAATGCTCTAACACAAACATTTCCAATGAGTAGCTTATTTGAAAAACTCAGAATTCTTGAAGTTAGTTAGGAAATTCTTACAGATTTGTCTTGTCCTAATCTATTCCTTATTAATGGTGATTGAAATAAGACAAGAACAAAAGGGGACAAGAAGTATATCTGCCCACCGTAGATGCGACAAGAAAAAAGACCAAGATGAATTTAAGCTGACAACAAGTACTAAAAGGTTTCTAGTTTTGAATTTCCTGCGAATTCCTCCTATTATATGTGCAATTTACTTAGAAAATTTGATTATACAGCGCAGTACCAAATAAGTCAGGCAACAACATCATGGACTGTGAAAGTCCAATCCATATATATGATAATTACAAGAACTTTAATTTACCTCCTAAATCTTTTTATCTCTTGGCACAATATCATGAAATTCTTTGAGTTCTTCAATGCTCAGAAACAATACAAATACTAATTGAATTACCCACCCTAACATTGCTAAGCTTGGAGTCAAGTATATATACCTGCAACAATGCTATTTCAATATATATGACTATTAGGAATATTAATGATATTAATATATCATTTATTTTGCTGTGTATTTTTTGCAGAAAGAAGGACCATATGGCCAGCAGAATTTGGCACTTCTTTATCTGCATTCTGCAGTCCAGGACTTTTGATATTTATTGATCATTAATAAGGTGGTTGTTGCATAAATGATTATTGTGCAATTGCAATTTTATCCTCAACTTTCACCAAATTACACTGAAAGCACAAAATTATTGAAGTAAGAAGCTAGACTAGCTAGTGGGTTTTTTTTTTATGAAAATAACAAGGGAAAAAACACATTTATCCCATTGTGGTTGTCGTGTTTTAAGCAATTAGTTATTGTGCTTTAAAAATATTCATTATTCCAATCGTAGTTTTTAAAATGTCTGAATTAAATTCGTTCAATTCGAATTTGACTAACAAACGTCTAAAAATATCCTACGTGACTTTTTGAAAAAAAAATAAATATTATGTGTATTTCTTGTTGGAGGGGAGGAAGCTTTCTATTATCCTCATTAAACTTTTTCTTTTCATTTTATCTCTTTTTCAAATAATACAAACAATATATCAAAATTTTTGTATCAATGAAATCTATTACAACATTATATTAATTTCTACAAAAATAAAAAATCATTAATTACGTGGCAAAAATAATTAAAATAATAATAAAATTAAAATAAATATTTAATTCATTTTCTTTATTTGTATTCTTTTCCTTATCTCTTTTCTTTCTTTTAATAATTATTTTATTTTAAAAATTAATACTAATATATATTTTAATGATATAAAAAAGGTAAGTACATAATTAACATAAAATAGAAAATTTGATACAATTAGCAAAAATTAGTTAAACAAATGACATAAAAATAAAATTAATTATACAATCAAAACCTCGTTATTTTTTTTATAATTTTTCTTTTCCTTTATCTCTTTTCCTTTCTTTTAATTATTTTAATTCTAAATAATATAAATAATCAAAATATTCATCTCCCATGGATTCAATCATCCCCCCATTTTTTCCGAGCCGACCATGGTGATAATTTTAAAAATAATTAATTTTAAAAATAAAAATAAAATATTAATTTTAAAATAATTAATTAATTTTAAAATAAAATAATTAATTTTAAAAATAAAAATAAATAATTAATGGTTGCACACTCCTTCCTTGCCCTAATTTTCTCTCTCTCTCCTTCAACAATGGTGGCACTCTAAAATCCTCCACTCCCAAGCCTCCTTCCCTCTCTCCAACGAACCCAAGCCTTCTTCCATCTTCTCTCGCTTCCCTTGTACTTCATCTCTACAACACCAAAAATCACTCAAAGCCACTGAAACTTTTAAGTTTTGCCAGTGGCTACTGGCTACCCAAAATTGATATCCACAGTACTTAAATTCATATAAAACAAGTTATTGATTCTAAAATCATAGCTAAATTTAATAAATAAGGAGTTTGCCTACCCATAATCTCCACTGGAATTTGATTTTGTTTTTGAGGTTAATATCTCGAATATGACATCGTGAGCTTGTCGACGTGAGAGGGACGACGAGATTATGATTTGTAGGTAATTGGATTTGGGGATTTGAACGAGGGATTTGGTATTTGGGGGATTTGGGATCTTGTTGGAGGAGCCAGAGGATGATGAGACAGAGGATTTGGTATTTTGATTATTTGTATTATTTAGAATTAAAATAATTAAAAGAAAGGAAAAGAGATAAAGGAAAAGAAAAAAATATTAAAAAAATAATGAGGTTTTGATTTTATAATTAATTTTAATTTTTATGTCATTTGTTTAACTAATTTTTGCTAATTGTATCAAATTTTCTATTTTATGTTAATTATGTACTTACCTTTTTTATATCATTAAAATATATATTAGTATTAATTTTAAAATAAAAATAATTATTAAAAGAAAGGAAAAGAGATAATGAAAAGAATACAAATAAAGAAAATGAATTTAAATATTTATTTTAATTTTATTATTATTTTAATTTTTTTTGCCACGTAATTACTGATTTTTTATTTTTTATTTTTGTAGAAATTAATATAATGTTGTAATAGATCTCATTGATACAAAAATTTTGATATATTGTTTGTATTATTTGGAAAAGAGATAAAAGGAAAAGAAAAAAGCCACGTAGGATAACCAAGCTTCCTCCCGCCCAGTCAGCAAATACACGTAATATTTATTTATTTATTCAAAAAGCTACGTAGGATATTTTTAGACGTTTGTTAGTCAAATTGGACAGAATGGCTTGATTATATATTTTTAAAAACCACAGTTGGCCAATTGAATATTTTTAAAGCACAATGGTTAATTGCTTAAAACACGACAACCACAATACGGTAAAATTGCTTTTTTCCCAAATAACAAGTGATAATCCCACTTTTTTAAGTCATACAACAATACTCACTTCAATTCAAAATTAGAGATATATTGATAAAATGGCCGAGTAGAGCCGATCATGATATTGAGGGACCAGATATTTTTCTCAAAAAACTTTGAATCATGTGTTTAGAGAGTGCATCTATTTTTAAGAAAAAAATATTCCCCCAAACATACCCTTAATATTTGAAATGTAACGCTAGTGGCGTTATAGTATTTTACTCATTTAAATAAAAGTAATGACATGTTAAAATTTTAAGACATTATAATCTCAAACTAAAAGTGTCACTCTAATTTTAAAATGAACTTAAAAAGAAAATGCATTTTTAATTAGGAGAGGAGGGAGTATTACTCATTGCAGTTATTTTCATGATCATTCTCTTTTAAAATCAAATGACAAGGGTAAATCTTTTTGGTTTCCATCAAAATCAATATTGTAGGAGCTTAGCACTTCTTCCTTTCTCAGTAATGATTTGTAGTTCCTATCTCCAAGTTCATTGTGCAAGAATGGAACTAGGAGACTGCACATAATTACAACATAAATGGTTTACAAATTAGCCATAAACCTATTGTGTTGCATGACTGGTAAATCCCAAATCTACAAGAAATTAATAAAAAGTATAATTATAATACTCAATAAATAAATAAAAATTAATTAAAATTGGGTCCAATCTCAAGAGGTTGAAGGGTAGCTTTCCCCATTTATGATTTGCCAACCTTACAGCTTGAGTTGTTGTATGGAAGAGGCTCATTTCATGGCTCGTGTTTGATTGCACTACATCACAAAATCTCCAACCCTTGGCTTCTCTTTCTTCATTTCAAGTCACTTTCTCATTTATATGAATTTGGAATCTAATAATTGATAAAGACCAGTTCATATGGGGTATATAACTCAATTCTAATCAGCAAAAACCTTTTAGCAATTAAAGCATTTAAATGGCAGTGGACAAGAAACAAGAAACAAGTTTTGCAAGGAGGGTCACTGCATTTATTGTAACGTCCTAGTTTCACATTGAAAGATATGAAAAAAATTTATCTATATATAACTAATTAAGTTACTACTAATAGATCTTCAAGTCATGACCTTTTGGATGAGTCTGTGGTGGACTAAGATGACCCAAAAAATACTATTGAGATTATGTATAAATATAATTAATTATGTAGTTTTAAATACAAATATAATTAATTTTAGTTTTAGAATGAATTAATTTTAATTGTTATTATTATTTTAATAATTTAAAAGTTATTATTATTACTACAATAATAAATATTACAATTATTATTATTATAATTCCTAGTACATAAATTTTAGGATAATAGGTAGTTGGTTGAGTGATTTTTGTTGGAATATAAAGTTTCATAGTTTGGGGAGGTCTGGAGTTCAACACTTGTTAGCAACATTTTCTTTAATAAAAAAATTTAAGGCAAGCCTTATGCCCTCCACGTCAAAAATAACGAATCACGTCAAGAAAAATAACGGGTTAATATACACGATCAAAGATTTCAATTTAAATTTTTGAATGAAAATCGAAACTGAATAACCATTTTATAATTTTTTGAGAATACGAGTTATTCGATTATAATAAAAAAAAGTTTGATAGAATTCTGAACGAAAATCCAGACTCAAAAAGACGATTGACTAAAAACGTTATTTATCCCGAAAGCGTAAATAATCACCATGTTTTCTTAAGGCGGTTGAAACGATGTTTCTATAAATGTCTAGGAGTATTAAATATCCTTAAAATAATTGTGAAAGTGTTGATAAATATTTATTTGCTCTCATAACATTATCTTTATTCTAACCGTCTTTCTGAAAACCAATAACTATCAAGATATCAAGATAATGATCATGGAGATTCTTTCATTCTTCATTCTGTCACTGAAATTTCTTATCTACTCTTGATCTCAAATTCCCTCTGTCCCAATTTAGTTGTCCATTTTTTTATTACAAAAGAGGGTGTGATAGCTATTAATATACTACATGAACATTGAAATCCTAAGTCCTAACATTCTGGCACCAAAACTCTTCATCTTATATTCCCTCATTCCCCCAGTTCAGTTGTCCCTTTTTCTTAACATTTGTGAAAACTATACTCCCTCCGTAAATGTAACATATATTTTAGTGTTTGCGACAGGAAGTTTAAGACGTGTTAAAAGAATATTTAAAATTAGTAATTAAATCGTGCGATGTACGGAAATTAAAATTAAACAATTTTACTTGATTAATGGGCAAAATAATTTAATATAAAAAAAATTTAGAGTATCAAATGAAAATACATTAGTCATTTTATTTCATGTACAAACCAACTGATACTTTCTGGAAATAAAGAATATACAGGCAGAATAAAATATTAGCAAAATAGTACTCATTCGGTTCCATATTAAGTGTCGCTTTAGAGAAAAAAACTGATTCCTAATTAAGTGTCGTTTGCGGATTTTTAGGAAAAATTTTCTTATATTTTTCTGATTTACCCCTAAATATCTCTATTTTCAAGTGCAACACTCCTACTTAATTTCAACTTTTTCTTTCTCAATTGTTTCCCAATTACGTTCTCAATTTTCTCATACTTACCTTCCCAATTTTTTCTTTTTTCTCAGAATTTTAAAGGTCGCTCTCATTAGTGGCGGAACCAGAACGATTTTGTAGGGGGTTCAAAAATTTTAAACCAAGCGATCGAACACCATGCATGCATTGCCCCCTCGCCTGTTCGCCTCGACCTACCTCCCTACTGGGTCGAGATCACGACGATCGGAGTAATCTGTGACTATCCCCCACCACCCCAAAATTTATTCCGCCTAGACCGACGGCCTCCCTACCAGGGTTAACCGCCCCCGCCCGCTTAGCCCCTAGTTCCGCCCTTGTCGCTCATAATTCTAAAGTTCTGATGGATTCTTTAAATCATCTCTCTTCATCTATGCTTTCTACAAAAACTCCATGGCAAATAAAGAACAATTCCATGACAGTGAGAAAAATAAATTTTCTTTTGATCTAAATGAGGAATCAAACAACGACTTTGAGAAGGTTGTACAAGATTTTAATTTAAATTTGTCGACGGATACTGAATTGATTTGAACACGGTTTCGGATGATGAAGGAGAGATTTCCATGGAAGAAAAGTTGCAACAAACTATTTTTGAGATGCTAAGAATTTTTCTACCAAAATTTTATTAACTCTTACTCCAACGCTTCCTCCGCCACCGCCCCCCAATTCCCCACTCCCCAACCCCATTTTCGATGCGTTTGTCCACTACGCCTCTGTCAACTCCACGACCCACTCCCACATGTCCGCCGCTAACATCAAAACCATCGCTGCCGTCCTCCGTCGCTTGCCGGCCCCATGTAATTTTCTTATTTTTGGCCTCACCCATGGGGTGGGATGTGATTTTGGTGGAAGGGCCACATGGGTTTTTTCCGGCTGCTCTGGGGAGGATGTCTGCAATTTTCACTGTCGATGTGTTGGGGAAGAACAAAAAGGGTGGGCTGAAAAAACCCATGTGTTCTGACTTCTGAGAGAATGGCAAGAGAGATCCGAGGGCAATAAAGCGGATGAAGATGGTGATCTAAAGAAGACAAAGATCAAGTTCAAGAATACAAAGGACCAAAAGGTGAGCTTGGCAAGAGAAGAATGTCATCTCAATCTGGGAAAGTAGGGGGATTTTTGGGGTAGATGGGATATTATTAATGTAGGACATTGGATTTTGAGAAAGATTCTGACATTGGGTTTTCTTTTTTCCTCTTTTTCTAAGTTTATTGTTGGAGAATGTGATACTAAAGATAAGAAAGAGAGGAAAAGAAGAAGGGTGTCTAGTAAAAAAGGCTAGTTTAGTCATTTGAGTTTAATTTTACACTTCACAGTGTAATGTCATTACTTTTCTTAATAATTGTGCATTGACCTCCAACGACTGATAAAAGGGAACCGAGGGAGTAGTATGCATTAGGTAAATGTTTAGTGCAAATATAACATGCTCACTCTGCATCTTCCAACACAACATCAACTTTCTTAGTGATTTTTCCATCCTTTGTACTCTGAATAAGATCACTAGTTTTTACAATCTCCCCAATAACATCTAAAACAATAAAAGGATCAGACACTTGCAAATAACAACTTGAGTTAAAAATAAATTCAAAGAAAATATAATATAATATAATATCATGATCATACCAATAAGATACGACTCATCCATATTCAAGCTTAAATCAGCAAAAGAAACAAATAAGAAACCTTCCTTAGGGATATTCAACTCTATTGGAGGAGATACATCAGTTGTTGCCATAAAATTGAACTTAAACTTATGACGAGTGGATTTAAATTTGGCACTATTGTAACCAGCAATAAAATTTGTCATACAATATCCAACACGCTCTACCAGAATTTCTTTGAACCTTCTTAGTAAAGAACTCTTGACTGATGCATGAATTCTACCACACTGTTATGAGGAGAGGAACAAAAGTGATTACCTAAATATGATTATTTTAACAAATAAAGGGAACTAAATATTAAGTTACACTTAGTATATGAAAGATTATAAAGACTGATACCTTTTCATCGAGTAATATCATCTCAATCGTATTAATATGTTCAGGATTTACAAAATTTGGGATGGTCCACAAGCGGATTATTTGGACTCTCAACCTCCATTCATGTCTGTCGGAGTTATAGAAGAAATGAAGTCCACTCTTCGAGCTATTGACAGTAAAAGACACTGTAAAATTAAAAAATGGCAATAAAAGAAGAAGAAAAATAAGAAAATATAAGATGGTAGTCAGACTGGATCCAATCATCATATATATATATAGCTCAAAAACAAATACATAGGGATATTCGAAAACTCCTCTGAATTAAAGATAAAAGACGAATAGAATAGATCCAATCATCTGCAGGTTGATTCAAAATCCACAAAATTATCTAACAGAATACACTTTTGTATTCTCGACAATAAATACTATGCAATAAGAGAAGATGAAAAGATTTGTGAATGAGGCTATTGAGTTGGGGCATCTTCAAAAATGAAGTGTAAAAGTTAAATGTGAAAGAATTTTGGTTGGGTTAGGGAGATGAAGAGTTAATAGCACATAAGCCAAATCATCAAATGCCCAATTTGAGTTGAATCCATGGGGAAAAGAGAAACTGATTATAAATGTTATTGATGGTGATAAATAGCATTATAGAAGGAGAGTGAGATATTTTGTTGTTAAATAAACAATGAAATACAAGAAATGAAGAGTTTTTTTTTGTTAAACATGTATATCAGATGATAGTGTAAGTTTTGGGGGGAAAATTGTATGTCAATTTTTTTTAGAGTGAATTTTTTTGTTCTGGAGGGAAAAATGTAGTTTCAATATATTCTACTTTTATATATAGTATGATATTACTCCCTAGGTTCCGTTTTATTTAACGTTTTAGAGGTGAACACCAGGGGCGGATCTAGAAATTTTTTCCAGCAAGGGCGGATTTTAACTACTTTTTTTGTTTAAGTTCAATAAAAAAATTTGAACTACTCATAATATTATTTAATCATAATAATGTTTACAAATTGAAATAAATATTCATAATCCAAACTAAAAAATAAATTTCAAATAAAAAATATTTAGATACAATTTAGAAACTTACTTTAGTTACTTGTCATAGTTCAATTTGAATTATTTCTCAAATACTCAAAGTCTTAAACCAAATTTGTTTTCTATATTCAAACAAAATCATGAATTAATTTCAAAGCATAAAGTTGTTTTGGTATCTTTTTATAAGTTTCAAATAAGTTTTACTTGAAATAAGAGAAACAAACAATTCAAAATTTATACTCAGAACACCAAAAATTATATAGGGTCCATTAGTTAGATGCAAGGAAGTAAAGTCATTATAACAAGTAGAAATGAAGACATACTAAAGGCTCATAATTATTTTCTATTTTTCATTTTCCATTATAAAATAAGGTAAAATCATTGTAAGCTATCACAATAAAAGACAGAAACTACTCAACAAAAATTAAATGATCCTATTTTCAATTGAAGATCAAACAACCCAAAAACAAAAACTCAATCAGACCTAACAAAAAGTAACCACATTCAACCAAATCAATAACAAAAAAAATAATCAAACTTGAATCAAACAATCTCTTACTGTTCACATGCTTACATTTAAAACTAAAAATTATACAACCAAATCAATAACAAACAAAAAAAATCAAATTTGAATTAAACAATCTCTCACAGTTCATACACTTACATTCAAAACCAAAAATTATACAAAAAATACTTCTAAGATTTTACCAAACTATAAAATAAGAAGATTTTTGTACTTGTATTTAGAATTGGTTTATAAAAAAAAATTTTACCCCCTCCAAATTTAACTCTTCCATTAATCTGTCCCCTTAATTTTATTAAGTTACATATATATCGTGCCCATATACCTATATAAAAAAAATCCAGCAGGGGCAGCTGCTTATGCTGCCCCCAATACAAACCCCCCTGGTGAGCACATATATTAAGAAATCTAATTACTACTAATTAAATATGCTATCAAATGCCCAAAACACCTTTTTTACGTCATCTTACTCCTTTCCTCCTTTTTTTCTTTTGGTTAATTACTTGCTGCCTAAAATTTTTGTTAGCTCTCTTTTTTGTTTTCCACCATTTTTTCTTGTAATTAAAAAATTGTTAGTATTTAGATTATGTAAGACCCTAACTTTTATGAATAAAGATTTAATTTTTTTAAAATATTATTTTGAATAATAAGGTGTGGATTTGATATAATGTTATAGTTATGGGTAATATTTATAAATTTTGCAAAGTAAGCAAGTTGTCATAAAATATTCGTTTGGACGGAGAATATTCGTTTTATCAGGGAATATTCGTACGACGGAACAATCATTGGTGGACCCCATAATGGAATTACTGTCGAATTTAGAAAGTGACAGAAATAACCTTTTTATAAAAATAACGACAAAATTTTTACCGTTAACTGTTGAAATATCCAGTGATAAAAGTACATTAATACGCGTGGTTGCACAGTAGCACACGGTATTGTACAGTATCTTTGATTATTGATGCATACGTGAGAAGTCACTCATTTTTATTCAATTATTGCAACAGTAGTTAATGCATAGTATCTCGTATTATTGATTCAATTATTGTCACAGTATCATCTGTACAATATTTTATATTATTAAATCAATAAATGAGATGACACATTTATTCATATTATTATTTGCATTATTGACAATGTCTAGAAAGTTCTATCGAGGAAATGAGTTAGGTCATCTAATTGTGCGCCAATAAGGAGAAGTCATTATCGAAAAGCCCCCTCTTTCCTGGGAATGATCTGGTTGTTAATATTGTGAGTTATAATATTAATGATGAATAAATGTTGAAAGATTAAAAATGTGATTAGTCAAGTGAATTGTGATAAATAAAAATGGGTTTGTCAGGAAGTATTTATTATAAATTTGGCTTATTACATGGACCCCTACTTACTCATTTTTCAAAATCATTGGTAGAAAGTTATCTCAGTTTTTGTTTTATATTACATAGTATTTGCATAGTATTGCATAGGGTTTGTATAGTACTGCATAGTATTTGCATAGTAATGCATAGTAAAATCAAAATTATTCGTCGAATTCGTCCATGAACTTCGTCCGTGAACTTCCCCTACTGTGCGTCCAAATAGTATCCTGCCATTCTTCTATAAATAGGATGCTCAATTTATAAATGAAAATTATCAGAATTAGAGAATTCTTCTTCTATAATATTGAGCGTATTTCTTTTGAGTTTAAGAAAACTTTGAGTGTAGCAAATAGTGTGAATTTTCTTCAAGAATATCCCCGCTATACCAGTCAGAAGTACTCTCGTTTTAAGGTAAGGGGTATTATTTATTTCATATTCAGAAGAGATATTATTTTTCGTATTCGTAAGAAAATTATTTTCGTTCAATATTCGTAATGAATATTATTTTCGTTCAATATTCGTAAGGGATATTATTTTTGTTCAATATTCGTAAGGAATATTATTTTCGTTCAATATTCATAAGGAATAATATTTTCTTCCATACTCTGTAGTATGTAAGTAATATTATTTCGTTTCATATTCCTAATTCTACACTTATTTTGATAAGTATTGCTTCTATACTCTTTGAAATTAGTAGAATATCTTTAAAATTTGCGCTTCATCTAGTATCATTTCACTGAAATATTTTTTTAAATATTCTTATTAAATTTTAAGCTTTTCATGCTGGAGTACTATTCATACATACGATACTATTCATATATACAGTACTATTCACGAAATACTATTCACAAGGTACTATCCACTCGGGGTACTATTCACGATAAAAATTGATTTCTTTTATGTCCAAATTATTTTTGATACATGAATATTATTCTTAAATTTTAGTCTACAAAGTAGTTATCATATTGACAATTTGAACATTCTTAAACTCTGGATAAATAGAATTATAAATCTTTAATATTTATTCTCAATCTCACTTGATTAATTTTTTATATCATTGTCATCTTCCTCATACTTATATTGTGGTGAAAGTCATTTTTGGCCTGTAGTGCATAGATGTACTGTTGATCGGTATGATTATGACCACGAATTATGTATCGGTATAATCATGACTTATAATGTTATAAATAATGTTGTAAAAGTCCCCATTAGCCCGTAGTGCATTGATGGACAGTTGTTTGGCATGATCATGACCACTGGTAATACTAACGAATATCCTTGACCCGTAGTGCATGAATAATTCGTGGATGTGATACTAATGAACATCATTGGCCCGTAGTACATGGATAATTCGGTGATGTAGATTATTTATTGAGATGTGTTACAAAGATAAAATATTGATGATGAACTTTTAAATCATAGAAGATAGTAGACATCACACTCTATTTAACTCTTTTAATGGATTGTTTGTTCCGCTGCAGTTAAACTTGTTGTCTATTGTATTCTATCAGTTTTTATATTGTTGAAGACTAATGATAATTTATTCTACATTATCTTAGTCATAATATTCTTTATTGGGCTAGTTGAGCTTACCCTTTTCTTTCATTATTCTCTTCAGAAAATGAGAATATAGTTGGGACTAGTCGGAAAATAGAGTGATAATCCAAGATGGTTGCTATAGTAGTTCTCACTATTCTATAAAATAGTGTGAAAATAATTATAATGAGGACTTTATTTAAGTTTGAATATTGTCTACGAGACAATATTTGTATTGAAACTCATCTTTTGTGTTGTCGTATTTGGCACGATAGTTGTATAAATTAAGTTTATATTTAAATTATGTATCATGTATTTGACGACTCAGAATGAGTTGTGTTTACCTATTTTGGGGCGTCATAGATTACGTATGATCTTATAAAACAAAACAAACTAAACTATATTAACCATAGATATAGCAAATTAAAAAAATAAATTTAAATATTTTGCAATTAAAAACACATGACCAAATTACTTCTATTTTTTGTGAGAAGAATATATTATTATACTAAAAAGAGTGATTGCAAGAGAGAGAGTCAAATAAGGAAAGAGAAGGAAAAAAAGAGAGTGAATAAGATAGGGAAGGAGAGAGAAGAAAAAGAAGAGAGATAAGATAGTGGATTGCACGGATATATATAAAGAAGATGAAGGATCATTGAAATTGTAGATAATTTATTTTAAGGATAATTTAGGAAAAATTATAATTAATTCTCCTAGAAATCCTAGAACGTTAAATATTTAGGAACAAAAAAATTATCCTAAAACGTCAGATAAAAGGAAACCGAGGGAGTATATATGTTTATATATTTATTTTGGTACATTCAAATGTTATACTCCCTCCATTCCATAATAATAAAGTTTTTAGAAGAGAAAAAAATTTGTTTGAATTTATGTGTCGTTTACAACTTTTTAGTAGAATAAATTATTTATTTTCCTATATCACTCTTAACTTCTCATATTATTATCCTACGAAATTCTTTCTATTAGTAATTTTCAATTTTTTATAAAGGGGTAGTTGATTAAATTTTACACAAATTTTAATCATTAAATAATAGTATTAAATAATTTTCTTAATCCATATGTATGAAGCTAAAACGACTATTATTATAGAATGGAGGAAGTATTATTATTAATTATATTCCCTATTTTTCAGAAATATATTTTTGAAACATGTTAAAATCCTTTAAAAAATATTTAAAAATGTGATGTAATAAATATAGAATAATGTGAACAATGTGCTTGTCACATAAATATGTTTATTCTAAACATGGGCGGAACCAAAGGGGGGCCAGGGGGGCATATGACCCCCCACCAAAATTCTGAACATGCTATATTTTAATAGTTAATAGCATATATATATATATATTAATAGTCAATACACACACACACACACACACACACACACACATATATATATATATATATATATATATATATATATGTATAATAATAGTAGTTTATAATAGCAGTTCAAAATTTTCTACATGCGCTCCATAAATTAAAAAATAGAATAAATTTATTTTACAATGAAATTCAAATGAAAGAACTTAAAACACAATCAAATCTAGGTCGCTACTTGAGGTTGAAGAATGATCACAAAAACCAAGTTCTTTATTTACCAAATTATTTTTTATAAATATTTTATATTTTTAAACATCATGAATTTACTTCAGAGACTCTCCCCTTTGTTGATTTCTTTCTGAATTAATTTTCTTTGTTCTATATAAAAAATTGATATTTTCATATAAAAAATAATATTTTTACATGAATCCCTCTCACGTATTTGTACATGAAATAAAAAAAATTATTTCTACATAAATTTTGATATTGATCAAAATTTTGAGATATTTTCAAATTATGCAGAGTCGCGGGATACAGTTACCTCCTTTCAATCGTACAGTCGAAAGAAGTATTCCAAACATCAATAAATAATTTTTTTAATTGATGTATTTTGATTCCGTTCTAAAAATATTCTGGTTCCACCACTGATTCTAAAGCATCTAGAAACATTTGAGGCAACCCCTTTAGCACGTTCATGTGGGCAAGTTGGCAACCAAACTTTAATTAAAAGAAACAAACAACTCAGTCAACAAACTCCAGATATATTCATTTGAATTCAATTAGTAGTCAAATCTCCCCTCCCCCATGGTTGTAATGAATTAAATGTATCCAAAAAAAAAATATTAGTCAACATATTCAGTTTTCTATTCAAGTATGATCTGACATACCTTTTATTCCCTCTTGTATACAGTAACACACATACGAGAACACACTTTATATACAGAGTAAACACACACACATATGACGAAGGTATGTACAGTCGCAATAGTCCGTTTATGGTTATTATGATTGATACATACCAAATCCAAAGATCAAAAAAATTATTCGCTATAGTTGATTTGTTAATCTTGGAGTTAAATTTGAAGAACCTATATATATATATATATATATATATATATATATATATATATAGGTTTATATAGTATTAAATATATAATACTATATTTAATATTAGATGTAGTGGCATGTATGTATGGTTTATATATATATATATATATATATATATATATGGTTTACTCGAACACTATTCAAACAAACACATTTCTGACCATTTGAGAAGCGGGTGGTCGAGATTTAAACTTTTCAATCCTTCAAATAATCTTGCGAAATTTCGATAAAAAACCGAATAAACGGTTAAATCTGAATGAAACTGAATATTAAATAGAAAAAAATTGTTTGACATCTGAATATAATTTTTTATTATTTTACCCTCTGAAAAAATTCAAAATTATTATAAATTTATTTAATATTACTTAATATAATACTTAATATTGTAAAAAAAAATATTTCATTCAGCAGCCCATTTGGCCATAAAAATGACACTAAATCATTTAGTCCAAATTCTGTGAATCGGTCAGCCATTCAGACGATTTTTTTTTTAAAACAAACGCACTAAATGGTTAACTGATTTAACCATTCAACTATTCAGTACGTAACAAACAGCCACCTTACCTTTTGTAAATCTCGAATGCTAGCTTCTCTTATGAACGATCATAAATGTGTTTATCCGAAGAATGCATTAACAATCATTTGTTATGAATCGCTCACATATGTATGCACGTAATATGAATAAAAATCTTCCTTGCAATGTTCACCTCATACTAGTCTTTTTTCTTTTGCTGGAAATTGACCAACAAAGATGACATGAGTAATACTCCATCCGTCCCTAATTATTTGACGTTTTAGAGGTGGACATAAAAAATTAAGATAATGATTGGAAAAAAATTAAATATAGTACTCAATTGTCTATAATACCCTTAAATTTTTTGTTGGGATAAGAAGAGTTTTGTTGGGATAAGGAGAGAGAAAGAGTTTAAAGTATCAAAAAATAGGTAGAGTAATGAGGGGTAATTTTGGAAAAATTGTTATTTATTCTCATAAATTTGAATAAACGTCAAATAATTAGGGACAAATGAAAAACTCTAAAACGTCAAATAATTAGGGACGAGGGAGTAATTTAGTTCTTACCTTTTGACCCTTAGAAATAAAAAACACTGATTTAACAGTAAACTTGGAAGAAGAAAAAAAAAGTGCACCTAAACAATGTAAAGTGTCAAACAAGAAAGTTTGAGCTTGACCAAACACTAGAAGCCAACACCCTCCATTATTGAAAGTGGAAATTTTAAATCTTTTTAAGTATTATTATACATTCCCCTCCATTATTGAAAGTGGAAATTTTAAATCTTTTTAAGTATTATTATACATTCTGAGGGTCAAAACACTACAAGTTGAATAAGCATATGCAAGTGAATAATTGTCAAACATACCCCTCTCAATTCTCAAATTTGATGAGATCTTTGACCATATACCAACGAAAATTTAATGAAGTCAACTTTTGAATGTTTTAGTATATACATTTCCAATAGCTTATTTGAAAAAGTCAGAATTCTTGAAGTCAGTTGGGGAATTCTTATGGATGTATTTAGGCTGACATTAGCAAAAGGTTTAAAATTGGAACATTAAAAGGGCATCTTAGTGGTGACTTTCCTGCAAATTCCTCCTATTTAACTGTGGTAACTCTATATGCAATTTCTGCAAGCTATAGATACTGATCAAGATGAGGTAAACACCATCGGACAATTCTTCTCATTGAAAGTGAGAAAGCACATTCCAAAGAGCACATTCTTCTCAATGACATTATTCAACAAGATATCATTCCACAAGAAAACCAAAATGTAATGCCACTAAATTTAATAAACAAATTCTTTAATAAACATACACAATATATGCACCATGAATCAGATGATGAAGTGAAAAAAGACACCAACAAAATGAAGAAGCCAATTTAATCATAAAATTTGATAATTTATTAGTACCAAATTAGTTGGGCAACAACATCATGGACCGCGAAAGTCCAATCCATATCTGATAATTACAAGATCATTACCTCTTAAATCTTTTTATAGCTTGGCACAATATCATGAAATTCTCCATTTCCTCCCAAGAGTATCTACCTATCAAAACTCGAAACATATTTTTCGAGTTCTACTTTCAATGCTCTTAGGCAATTCAAATACTGATTGAATTACTCATGTTGATGTGCTGCTCTTCCCAATTCCCATAGAGTTAAGACCCTCAGTTCTACTCCGAACAATCCTTTGAAACACTTCCCTGACCTGCCGCTCGGTTGGATTCAATCCTACCTTTATTGATTCATAAACTACTCCTACCTCCTTCACTCTCTGTCTCACTTCTTCCTCCTTCTCCTCATTCAAGGGGAATTTAACCAAATCGATCAGCTCATTCATATGACGCACACATTTCTCAATCTCATGAATCTCCCTCAACAATCCACTAGCAATTCTTCGGTCCCTCTTCTTTGAATCTTCCAAAATCCTTTCATGAAGTGACAGAATTGGACCAGCCCAAACAAACTGTCTACTCACATGAAAAGGAGTCTGTAGACCTCGGTCCTGACAGGGAATCGCGGCTACAAGAGCCCACATTACAAAATATAGCACAAAATTCATGGTAAAAACAGCCACAGCTAATCCACTGGTGGCCATAACTTCACTAGGCCTTGGAGCAAACAAATTATTCCCAATTGCTTGTAGCTGCCTAGCAGCTGACCATGACCTCGAAACACTCCATGACAATGATCGATAATGTCCCAAAGACTTATAATCCTTATGCACATTATTACGTCCAAAAGACCGGTTTCTATTTGCAACAGCGGAATTAGACTCTTTCTCATCAAGCATTTCAATTGCCAAATCAATCAAAGCCTTCTTAGCACGACGAAATTGACCTTCTCCAAGACTTTTTTGATTGTCCAATGCACACAACACAATCTCCAATTGCTTCTGCCATTGCCTTATCTGCTCAATACCGTCTCGAATTGCATTACAAA
Organism: Panax quinquefolius; assembly: GCA_020205615.1. Lineage (NCBI taxonomy): Eukaryota > Viridiplantae > Streptophyta > Magnoliopsida > Apiales > Araliaceae > Panax > Panax quinquefolius. Next base: position 69,412,879 of record CM035156.1, on the reverse strand, counting down.
CATCTAAAGATTTGACACTCCTCTCGAAAAACTCTGAAATCAATCTATCCATTGGAGCTTTGCTTAAATGTCCTTTATTGCTAGACAATAATGCCATGAATTCCTGTTGGCAAGAAAGGAATATATTGAGAAGCTTTTGAATCCATGAAAGTGAGAGAATATCATCTGCATTAGCAGATGATAAATCAGTAAATTGAGAAGCTACATGTTTATGAAAAGCTTCAAGTTCTTGCTCTTGACTTGTTGCTGGATCATGTGTAGAATCCATTGAATGGACCCGGTCACGGCGTAATCGGAGAAATAAACGGCTTGGGTGAGATGCTGATGAGCCTTGAAAATCTGTTGCTGGCATTTTTTAACATCAACCAGAAACAAAACCCCAAAGATTAAACAAAAAAGAGAGAGAACCAAGATACAAAACAACCCAAATGAGCTCAAAGATGAAACTTTTTTGAAGATTAAGATTTCCCCAATGAATACCCTAGAACACAAATAGGTGCAAGAATCAGGACAAGAAAAAACAAAGCCTTCAAGCTCCACTTGAAATCAATACCTAACACACCCAGAAACACAAGAATCCAATAGGGTTCAAGAATCCTGGGCAAAAAGCTGAAAATTGAACACAAAATTTTTTCTTTTTCTTCAAATTTTTTGCCAAGAAAAGAACAATCTTTTCAACAAAAAAAACCCCCCAATTTAGCTGACAAATGGAAAACTCAAATCCAAAAAATGGGTTTTAAAATTTAAACCCAAAAAAAAATCAAGAAAATCTTGAAAAAGATGAGATTATGACCGAACAAGTGTAAGCTGTGTAGGGATTGAAAATGGGTAAATGGGATGTTTTGAAATACCAAGGGGAGAGAGAGGGATTTATATGGGCCAACTTGGACCGCGTACTATGTTATTTTGGAAAATTGAATAGCTCGTCAAAATCAAGATTAACGGAATCGATTAACCAAAATTAGTAAAGTTAATGTAACATTTAGAGTGATTTTAGCATTAACTAATTTACCTCCAAACACTCTTTTAACTCGGATTGGACACGCCTTTCATTGTACTTGGTCTGTGGCCCACAGTTTAAGGAATCGCTGTCTTTGTATCTGTACCGTTGGTTGAGATCCTACGGTGGGAAATTGAGGGAGTACATAGAGGTGAGAAGTAGCGGTTAATAATTGGCCACGCTGGCAGATTATGTGGATGTGAAATGACATGAGTGTCCACGTGGCAGGGGTAATTTAGGAAATTGAGGAGAGTACCTAGAATGTGACGGAGTCTTCAATTGAATAAGGTGGGCCATTGGTTGGATTTGTGCACACGTGGGTCATAGCCAGCTAAGTCTATGTTGGCGCGTAGTGTAAGAAAATGACTTGGTCTAATAAAGCACTAATATAATTATAACTTGTTTATTTTATTTTACTATTATTATTATTATTATTATTATTATTATTATTATTATTATTATTATTATAATATATATAGGAAAAGTGAGGTAAAATATAAATATGGACATTGAACTTTAGGTGTTTTTGAGTATTATAATGTGTTGACCTAACTACGTGGCACACACGTGTACGAACTGACGTGGACATTTTTTAATTTTATCCCAAAAATATGCCGCTCAATGGATTCAAACTTGAAACCCCAGTTTGAAACTTTGATCATATGACCACCTAAGTACCAATGGCCTAACTATTAATATTTCGTAAGGATTAACCTTTATAACGAAACAATTCATTTCTCCTAGAAAAATTAAAAGACAAAACAGATCATTCAGATTAGCCAAGTCTCATTTCATTCTTTATCTTTCTTTTTCTTTAAACCTCTAACATGCACAGAGAAAAGCTAGGGTTTCTAAATTTTGTCAAATTGGGGGTTTGTACTGGTCATTCTTAAGCTAATTGAAGGATGACTTTTAAGACCTGAATAATAAAGATGAATTTTTATAAATATCATTTTTGAATATTATGGAGTGAATTTAATATAATGTTATAGTTGTGGATAATATTTATAAATTTTGCAAAGTACATGATTGTTATATTATATTAGATTGGTGGGGAAATATTCATTTTAACGATGATTAAATGCGACATCATCATTGGTGGACCCCACGAAATTATTATCGGATTGAAAAAAACGACAAAAATATCTTTTATAAAAATAACGGCGAAAGTTTTACTGTTAACTCTTTGTTAGAATACCCGGTGGTTAAAATATTATAATACGCGCGGTTGCTGCATGATGGCACCGCGGTATTGCATGATATTTTTTGATTATTCATTTTTTAAGTGAAGGCACTCTCTCGATAATTATTCTGATAATTCTTGCTTCAATATTTTATTTTATTGATTCAATAATTGTTGCGTTGATATTTTATATTATTGTTGTTTCAATAATTGTCACTTTGCAGATATTTTCCATTATCAAATCAATAATTCATATTATTTGAATAATATTATTAGATAGCATTATTGGCAATGTCTAGAAAGTTACATCGAGGAGATGTTTGGTCACCTAATTGCTTGGCCCGATGAAGGAAAATCATTATCGGAAAGCCCCTCTCTTCTTGAGGGAGCGGCTTGGTTGTCATTATTGTGATTCTGTAATATTATTTGTGAATAATTAATTATTGATTTATGTGATAAGGAAATATTTATTTTATGTGGACATAAATGATGGATAGGAAAATATTTATTTTATGTGATTATAAATGAAGGAATTAATGTTGATGTATTTTATCACTATTTTGTCGGATTGGAGGTATTAAAAAAAATCAAATCGGTGTTCTTAAAGCTCTATTGCGTTAGTTATAATTTTAATCCGACCGTTGGATCGCTGTGATTTTTGGATATGATATGCATATATAAGTTGAGTATTTGTCCACAAATTTTGAACCGTTAAAAATTAACGTATGATTTGTTATGAATTTTAAGAGGTGTTAAAAATTGTCCGTTTGTGAAATTCGGATATTTTCTGTTTGGAATTTGGAAAAACTTTTTTCTGCAAAGTTGTAGAGAATTCGATTTCTTGTGGAATGGACATAAAATTCGTATTTTTCTGATAAAAGGGCTATTTTTTTTTTATGAATTATTGAAGTTTTGGAAAATAAATGTTTTTATTAAAAATATGGTGGACCCCACTTTTTGGTTGGTGTGGAAAGTTGTCTTGATTTTTGGTGGGGCCCACTAGTGGTGGTGGTGAATTTTTGGTCAAGAAAAATGTGCGTGGAAAAAAAAAATAATATATTATTTTATTATTTAGTCTCTATAAATGTTTCTAGCATTTTTTCTATAAATAAGCGCTTAAGTTAGAATTGAAAATCACACGAATCGAGAATTCTTCTTACATAATTTTGAGCGTATTTCTTTTGAGTTTTAGAAAGCTTTGGCGTAAAAATATAGTGAAAGTTTTCTTCAAGAATATCCCCTATACCGGTTGGAATACTCTTCTTTTTCAAGGTAAGGGATGTTATTTTTGTTCAATATTAAGCTTGAAATAATATTTTCTTCCATACTCATAGTATGTAAGTAATATTATTTCGTTTTGATTCAAATTCTATACTCGTTTTGTTAAAATTTTGGCTTCTATACTCCATGAAATTAGTAGAATATCCTTGATATTTTCGCTTCATCCAAAGATATCTTTTCATGAAAATATTATTACGAGCATTCTTGATAAGTTTTAACTTTTTCATGCTTGAGTACTATTCACGGGTTACTATTCTGAAGTACTATTCACGAGTACTATTCACTCGAAAGTACTATTCACCGAATTACTTATTCATGATAAAAATTAATTAGTTTTTGGTCCAAATTATTTTTGGTACAATATTATTCTTGAATTTTACTCCTGAAAGCGATATCGTGTTGACAATTTGGACGTTATTGATTTACGGATAAATTAAATTATAAATCTTTAAAATTTATCCTTGAACTTGTTTTATTGAATTCTTATATCATTGTCATCATCCTCATGTTTATATTATGTTGAAAGTCATACATGGCACATGTAGTGCGTAGATGGACTTGGTATGATTATGACCGAGGATTATTCGGTATAATCATGGTAGTAATGTTACAAATGATGTGGTAAAAGTCCTCATTGGCCCGTAGTGCATTGATGGACGAGTTGTTGGCATGATCATGACCATTGATGAATACACGAATATCCTTGGCCCTGTGAGTCATGGATAATTTGTGGTGCGTGATACTAAAGAATATCCTTGGTAGTAGTGCGAGGGGTGATTCGATGATGTGGATTATTTATTAAGTTAAGTCTCGGCGATAAAAGTGATGAAAAACCTTTTAAATCATAGAAGATAGTAGATTTTATGCTCTACTTGACTCTTAATGGATTGCTTGTTCATTGCGAGTTAAACTTGATGTTTGTTATATTTTATCGGTTTAACAACTTTGTTGAAGGCTAACGATAAATTATTACGCATTATCTTAGTCATAATATTTCTTCTTGGGCTAGTTGAGCTCACCCTTTTGCTTTCATTGTCCTCTTGAGGAAATGAGAAGCGTGGCCGGGACTAGTCGGGGAAGCGGAGTGGCGGTCCGATGATAGCATTAGTAGTCCTCACTATTACATGAAATAGTGTGATAATAAATGTATTGAGGACTCCATTTGAGTTGAATCTTGTCTAGAAGACAATATTCATTTTAAAACTCTCGATTTATGTTTTGTCGTATTTTACACGACGATTGTATTATTAAGTTGTATTTGAATTTTGTACCATGTATTTGGCGACTCAAGATGGGTGATGTATACCTATTTTGGGGGCGTCACAATTGGTATCAAAGCTTAGGGATATGATCCTCAGGTGAGATGTGAGACAAGAACTAGGAGGGAGGCGCGGAAATTCCTTAGCTAGTATGACCTACCTAAGTTTATTTGGTTTTAATTGGTCGGTCGAGTATAGGGATAATATGTGACATGTCAATTAACCCTTGTTTTGTGGCGGTATTTGAAAATGACATCAGAGAATGTTGAGAATAGCAATGGAGCACAGAGGCCGTTGAGTCTCCACGGATCGATACCGGGATAATGTGCATCGGGAAGACAATAATCCTCATGCAAAACAACAACGATTGACCAAATGATGAGCGATGGAATGTTTAGGAGGCTTTACTATAATTCATGCAACATCGAGCAAGAGAGACTCTCATCCAAAATGCGGGTGGAAACACTTGGCAACTCTCGGACGATCACCGCTAAAGCAGTTCAAGGAGCTGGGACCACCGGAGTTTTTGAGAGCCAAAACCACTTAAAGGCGGAGGCGTGGATAAAGCGGATCAACAAGATATTTGATGTCTTGGGATGCTCAGAGAGCAAAAGGTTCCTTTGCCACCTTCATGTGTTGCGATGGCGAGAAGCGATTCTTGGTGGGAATCATAAAAGCGTACTCAACTTCTGCTTGACTTGAAGATGTCTTGGGAGAAGTTCGAAGCTGTTCAACGACAAGTACTTTCCCAAAAGTATTAAATCACATGAAAGAGGTAGAGTTCATTAAACTGGAGCAAAACAACATGGCCAGGTGTCATGATCTGAAGCCAAGTTTGCTTTGAGTTGTCCCGGTTTGCGTCCCACTTGGTTGATAATGAGGAGAGAATGACGAGATGTTTCTAAGAGGTTTGAAACACGAGATACGTCGATACCTTATCTCTCATAAACTTTGTTTGTATTCGGATGTTGTGAATAGGGCTCGATTATTGGAGCGTGATAATGAGTCAACCCAACCAAGAGAGAGAGCGGTAGGAAAAAATGATAATACCGATGGTAGCGATCATCGAAGCGGTGACAACAAACGTGGAGGAATCAACATGCGAAAAATGGTAACCACTTGGTGGTAATCATGGCGAAGACAATAAGAGTGGACATTTCAAGAAGAGAGATTCAACAATGATGGAAAGACGTCGGCACCATCACCCGTTGTTAAGGAAGGAGAAGCGACCACCTATCATATGCTTCAAATGCGGAGGAGGGGACACATCGGTCAAACTATGCGATGCATATCCAAAGCGTGTTATAATTATGGAAGAAAGGTCACCTAGCCCGATTTTGTCGCAGGCAGAAAGACAAGTCCAGTTGGGATGGAGGCACCAAAGGTCGTCCCAAAAAGTCAAAGCCGGTAGTTCAAGGAGGCGTTTGTCGTGACCTCCCGAAAAGCAAGGAACCCGAACGAGGTCATCACGGGTAAGCTTATCATAAACTCTAGCGAAGTCTATACCTTATTTGATCTGGGTTCTACCCATTCTTTTATTTCTCTTACTTGCGCTCAGCGTTTAAATTTGACTCAGGAGAAATTAGACTTTGACTTATCTGTTGAAACTCATTGGGAGAAACCTTCATTACATCCACTTGTTTATAAGTCTTGTTTGGTTCAAATCGGTACCCTCACATTACTGTCGATCTTATTTCATTGAAAATACTTGCATTTGAGCGTAATTCTAGGGATTGATTGGTTAACTACTCATCATGCAAAAATTGATTATTTTAAATAAGGTTGTTAGCTTTCATATTCCTAACCAACCTATTATGCGAATTCAAGCAACCAAACCATTAAAATCAATCACTTGTCATCTCTCAGCCATAAAAGCTATTCGTTTATTGAAAAATGGATGTCAAGCTTTCTTAGCTCATATCACGATTTAAACAAAAATACGTCGATTTTGAATGATATTTCTATTGTTAATAAATTTCTGACGTATTCCACGAAGAACTTCACAGCTACCCCGGGCGCGAAATTGAATTTTGTATCGACCTTGAACCCGTGTACAAAACCCATTTCCAAAGCCCATATCGAATGGCTCTATTGAACTTGAGTTAAAGACCCAATTACGAGAATTGTTAGACATCGGTTTCATTCATCCTAATATCGTCTCCTTGGGGTGCTCTGTTCTATTAAAGAAGAAGAAAGATGGGAGTATGCGACTTTGTATTGATTATCGGGAGTTGAATCATGTCACCATCAAAAATAGGTACCCATTGCCCGCGTATTGATGACTGTTTGACCCGATTGTAAGGCGCCAAATTCTTTTCAAAGATCGATCTTCGTTCCGGATATCATCAGTTAAAGATTAGAACCGATGACATTCCAAAGACAACTTTCAAAACTCAGTACGAGCATTATGAATTCCTAGTCATGTCTTTTGGATTTACTAATGCTCCTGCTTCCTTCATAGATATGATGAACCGAGTATTCAAGGAATATTTGGATCACTTTGTGGTCGTCTTTATTGATGATATCCTCATATATTCCAAAAGTCGTGAAGATCATGAGCAACACTTGAGGCTTATACTCCAAAAACCTTATGAAAATAAGCTTTATGCCAAGTTGAAGAAATGTGAGTTTTGGCTTGAAGAAGTAGCATTCCTTGGGCACGTAGTATCAAGTCATGGAATATCTATTGACCCGACAAAGATTGAAGCTATTCAAAGCCGGGAGCAACCTAAATCAGTGACTGAAGTACATAGCTTTCTCGGCTTAGCTGGTTATTATCGGAGATTCGTAGAAGGGTTTTCTCGAATCGCTACTCCATTAACTCAATGACTCGGAAAGATACAAAATTTGGTTGGAGCGTGGAATGTGAGAAGAGTTTTCAAAACTCGAGAGGAGACTCATTTATTTTGTTACGACAATACCATCGGCTCGGAGGGATTTGTCATCTACTGATGATGCTTGGGCAAAAGGGTTAGGATGTGTTCTCATGCAACATGGGAAAGTCATAGCCTATGCCTCTCGGCAACTCAAAGAATATGAGAGGAATTATCCTACTCATGATCTAGAGTTGGCAGCTGTTGTCTTCACACTTAAAATTTGGAGGCATTACTTGTATGGGGAGAAAGTGGAGATCTTTACGGATCATAAAAGCCTCAAATATTTCTTCACCCAAAAGGAACTCAACATGTGGCAACGACGTTGGCTTGAACTATTGAAAGATTATGATCATACCATTCAATACCATCCTGGTAAAGCGAACGTAGTAGCTGACGTATTGAGTAGAAGATGGGTATGAGTGCAATATTGTCAACTTAAAAGGCCCATTTTATATGACTTGCAAAGGATGGAGATAGAGTTAAAGACTCCAGAGACCCACGTGATGATGGTAAATATACGAGTAGAACCAACTTTAATCGATAAAGTTAAAGCTGCTCAAGCCATAAACTTGGAGCTAATGCATATGAGGAAGAAACTGCAAGAAGGTGCTATGCTGGAAGCAAGAATTGATGAAGAAGGAATACTTCGAGTCAACTCCAGACTTTGTGTTCCTAACGACCCTGATTTAAAGTATAAAATCATGATGGAGGCGCACAACACACAGTTTGCAATCCATCCTGGGAGTACCAAAATGTATCGTGATCTTCGACATACATTTTGGTGGAGCAATATGAAGAGAGAGATCGCGGAGTTTATCTCAAGGTGTCTAACTTGTCAACGAGTCAAGACGGAGCATCAAGTACCAAAAGGTCCATTGCAACCACTTGAAATTCCAGAATGGAAGTGGGAGCACATTACCATGGATTTCGTTAATGGTCTTCCCAAGGTTTCTCAAGGCATAGATGCGATTTGGGTCATTGTTGATAGATTGACCAAGTCGGCTCATTTCTTACCTATACGAGAAACTTATACACTTGAACGTCTTGCTCGTATGTACATAAATGAGATTGTAAGATTGCATGGTATGCCAGTATCCATAGTTTCTGATCGAGACCCAAGATTCACTTCAAGATTTTGGGTTAGTTTGCAAAAAGCTATGGGCGCGGTTTTACGATTTAGTTCGACTTATCATCCTCAAATGGATGGGCGATCGAAGAGGACTATTCAAACTCTTGAAGATCTATTAAGACTACGTGTCCTTGACTTCAAGAAGTTGGGACAAGTTCTTACCATTGGTGGAGTTTTCCTATAACAACGGTTATCAAGCAAGTATTGGCATGGCTCCATTCGAGGCGTTGTATGGAAGAAAGTGTCGTTTCTCGATATCTTTGGGATGAGGTGGGTGAAGCAACGTTGTTGGGACCGGGAGTTGAGTACGTATGACTACGAAAAAGATTCAAACGATCCGACAACGTATAAAAACCTCACAAGATCGACAAAAGAGTTATCTTGATCTTCATCGAAAGGGCGTGGAATTGATATTGGAGAACATGTGTTTGTTACGTGTTGCTCCATGGAAAGGAGTTACGAGATTTGGAAGGAGAGAAAGCTCGATCCTCGATTCATTGGCCCATTTTAATCCTCGAGCGAGTAGGAGCTGTGGCTATAGACTACGCTTTACCACCAAATATGTCTCGTGTTCATAACATTTTTCACATATCTATGTTACGTAAATATGTGAAAGACTCGAACCACATTATTGAGTTAGAACCGGACGAAATAGCGGAAGATTTAACGTATGAAGAGGTTCCTGTTAAAATCTTGGATAAGAAGGAGCATATTTTACGCTCCAAGGTTATACCTCAAGTCAAAGTTTTGTGGAGAAACCACGATGTTGAGAAAATGACCTGGGAGTTAGAATCTAAAATGAAATCAAGGTATCCTCACCTATTCATCATACCAGGTATGTACCCTAATTTCGAGGGCAAAATTTCATAAGAAGGGGAGGTTGTAAGACCCCAACTTTTATGAATAAAGATGAATTTTCTATAAATATCATTTTTGAATATTATGGAGTGAATTTAATATAATGTTATAGTTGTGGGTAATATTTATAAATTTTGCAAAGTATACAAGTTGTTATATTATATTCGATTGGTTGAGGAATATTCGTTTTAACGAGGAATATTAAATGCGACGACACAATCATTAGTGGACCCCACAACGGAATTATTGTTGGATTGAAAAATGACAAAAATATCTTTTATAAAAATAACGGCGAAAGTTTTACCATTAACTGTTGTTGGAATACCGGTGGTTAAAATATAGTAATATCTGGGGTTGTTGCCGCGTGCTTGCCTGTATTATTACATTATTTTTGAATTATTGATTCTTACGTGAAGGCACTACTTTCGATAATTATTACGATAATTACTATTCAATATTTTATTTTATTGATTCAATAATTGTTTGCGTTGATATTTTATATTATTATTGTTTTAATAATTGTCAACGCAAAGATATTTCCCATTATCAAATCAATAATTCATATTATTTGAATAATATTATTAGATAGCATTATTAGCGATGTCTAGAAAGTTACATCGAGGAGAGGTTTGGTCACCTAATTGCATGCCATGAAGGAGAAATCCTTATCGAAAAGCCCCTCTTTCTTAGGAGCGGCTTTGGTTGTCATTATTGTGATTACGTAATATTATTTGTGAATAATTAATTATTGATTTATATGATAAGTAAATATTTATTTTATGTGGACATAAATGATGGATAGGAAAATATTTATTTTATGTGGTTACAAATGAAGAAATTAATGTTGAGGTGTTTTATCAGTATTTTGTCGGATTGGAGGTACTAAAAAAAATCAAATCAATGTTCTTAAAGCTCTATTGCGTGAGTTATAATTTTAATCTGACCGTTGGATCGTTGTGATTTTTGGATATGTTATGCATATATAAGTTGAGTATTTGTCCACAAATTTTGAACCGTTAAAAATTAACGTATGATTTGTTATGAATTTTAAGAGGTGTTGAAAATTATCCGTTTGTGGAATTCGAATATTTTCTGTTTGGAATTTGGAAAAACTTTCTTCTGCAAAGTTGTAGAGAATTCAATTTCATGTGGAATGGACATAAAATTCGTATTTTTCTGATAAAAGGGCTATTTTTTTTTATGAATTATTGAAGTTTTGGAAAATAAATATTTTTATTAAAAACATGGTGGACCCCACTTTTTGGTTGGTGTGGAAAGTTGCTGATTTTGGTGGGGCCCACTAGTGGTGGCTGAGTTTTGGTCAAGAAAATGTGTGTGAAAAAAAATATTATTTTATTATTTAGTCTCCTATGGTGTTCTAGCATTTTCCTATAAATAGACGCTTAAGTTAGAATTGAAAATCACACCAGAATCAGAGAATTCTTCTTCTATAATCTTGAGCGTATTTCTTTCGAGTTTTAGAAAGCTTTGAGCGTAGAAAATAGTGAAAGTTTTCTTCAAGAATATCCCCGCTATACCAGTTGGAATACTCTTCTTTTCAAGGTAAGGGATGTTATTTTTGTTCAATATTCGCTTGAAATAATATTTTCTTCCATACTCTGTAGTATGTAAGTAATATTATTTCGTTTCAGATTTCTAATTTTATACTCGTTTTGTTAAAATTTTGGCTTCTATACTCCATGAAATTAGTAGAATATCCTTGATATTTGTGCTTCATCCAGTATCTTTTCATGGAAATATTATTCTGAGCATTCTTGATAAGTTTTAACTTTTTCATGCCAGAGTTGTGAGACCCCAGATTTTATGAATAATGATTTAAATTTCTCAAAATATTTTTTTTGAATATTATGGTGTGGATTTGATATAATGTTATAGTTGTGGGTAATATTTACAAAATTTTGCAAATTAAGCAAGTGGTTATATAATATTCGATTGGTCGGGGAATATTCTTTTTATCGGGAATATCCGTGATGATGGCACAATCATTGGTGGACCCCACAATGTAAGTATTGTCGTAGTTAGAAAACTTGCATGTAATTATCTTTTATAAAAATAACGGCGAAAGTGTTACCGTTAAAACTGTTGAACTACCCTTAGTAAAAAAGTACAAGAATACGCGTGGTTGCGTAGTAGCACCTAGTATTGATTATTGATGCTTACGTGAGAAGTCACCGCTTATACTCAATTATTGCTACGATAATTGCTTTGCATCATATCTCTCATATTATTGATTCGATTATTGTCACAGTATCATCTGCATAATATGATATATTATTAAATCAATAATTGAGACGACAAAGTTATTCATATTATTAAATTGCAATATTTACAATGTCTAGAAGTTCTGTCAAGGAGAGGTTTGGTCGTCTAATTGCGTGCCAATAAGGAAAAATCCTTATCGAAAAGCCCCCTCTTTCCTGAGAATGACTTGGTTGTTAAATATTGTGAGTTATAATATTAATGATGAATAAGTTCGTGTTGATTAAAGATGAATTTGATAGTTCCATTGTGTTGGGATTATTAGTGTTAGTAGAAATCGACATCTATTCCGATGATAATTGATGTCTGGGGGTTATATTGATAAATCGGGTAATTAATCGGATAAATGAGCAATTAATTGCTACTAATTCACATGCTTAAATAACTATTTGTTCACATGTGTGTACTATTGAATCACATTCTTGTACTATTAGGGGAGTTGGTGCAAGATTGATAATACTTGCATGACTAAGTTAAAAATGGAGGTATAGATGGATGTACTATACTATAATTCATGTTTTCACATGAATATAACTATTGATTCACATGATTGAACTATTGATTCACATTATTTACTATTAGGGGAGGTGGTGCAAGTTTGATAATACTTGCAGGACTAAATTAAAAATGAAAGAAAAGTTGAGAGGTATTGTCTCGTAATATTTTGAGCCCCAAAACATGCAATTATCGAAACTATATTTTTCTATAAATAGAAGCTCATTCTTCCTTCATTTCTCACCAATTCACTAAAGCTATAGAGCAATTATTATAGAGAGAAATTATAGAGAGAAAGAAGAAGAGAAGTCTCGCTACCTCACTATTCCAAAGATCCAGCCTTTTTTTGAGGTAAGGGTATTATTTCTTTCGTATTCATGAAGAGAGTCATTTGTTATTCCATTCCTTATTATTCTGTTGAATAACTTTGCCTATACATCTGCAAGTACCGCATACATGGTGAAATTCTTCTATTATTCCATTCTTTATTATTCTGTTAGAATAACCTATATATGCGAAGTAATGCATATATGGTGAAATTCTTCTATTATTCCATTCCTTATTATTATGTTGGAATAACCTGTCTATGAGAAGTACCGCATACATTGTGAAATTCTTCTGTTATTCCATTCTTTATTATTCTGTTGGAATAACCTGTCTATTTTGATTACCACATGCATGGTGAATGATCCTTTGTATTCATTCCTTATTAAATTGTGGAAATGATCTATCTACGTGGATTACCGCATGGCGGGCAAAAATCCATTTGCAGTTTCATATATTCTATTATACTCAGTTGGTTAAAGTTTTGGCTTTTATACTCCATGAAATTAGTAGAATATCCTGGATATTTGCGCTTCATCCAGTATCTTTTCATGGAAATATTCTTCTAAGCATTCTTGAATTTTACTCTACAAAGCAGTATCATGTTGACAATTTGGACGTAATTGATTTCAGGATAAATTAACTTATAAATCTTTAAAATTTATTCTTGAACTTGTTTTATTGAATTATTATGACATTTTCATCATCCTCATGCTTATATTGTGATGAAAGTCATCTTTGGCTTATGTGCATAGATGAACTTGGTATGATTATGACCAGGGATCATTCGGTATAATCATGACCTGTAATGTTATAAATGATGTGGTAAAAGTCCTCAGTGGCCTGTAGTGTATTGATGGACATTTTTTTGGTATGATTATGACCAGGGATTATTCGGTATAGTCATGACCATTTATGATTTAATGAATATCCTTGGCCCGTAGTGCAGGGATGACTCGATGATGTGGTTTATTTATTAAAATTTAGTCTCAAATGATAAAAATTGATGAAAACATTTTAAATCATAGAAGATAGTAGATATTATGCTCTACTTGACTCTTCTAATGGATTGCTTATTCTGCTGCAGTTAAACTTGATGTCTATTCTATTTTATCAGTTTAACATTGTTGAAGACTAATGATAATTTATTATGCATTATCTTAGTCATAATATTTATTACTGGGCTAGTTGAGCTCACCCTTTCTTTCACTGTTCTCTTCAGGAAATGAGAATATAGCTGGGACGAGTCGAGAAACGGAATGACGGTCCAGATGATAACATTAGTAGTCCTCACTATTTTGTTAAATAGTGTGATAATAAATGTAATGAGGACTCCATTGAGTGTGGATATTGTCTAGATGACAATATTTGTATTAAAACTCATAACATATGTTTTGTCGTATATTACACGACGTTTGTATAATTAAGTTTGTATTTGAATTTTGTACCATGTATTTGGCGACTCAAGATGGGTGATGTATACCTGCTTTGTGGGCGTCACAATTTGGTATCAAAACTTAGGGATATGATCCCCAGGTGAGATGTGAGACAAGAACTAGGAGGGGAGACGGAAATTCCTTCGCTAGTATGACCTACCTAAGTTTATTTGGTATTTAATTGGCCGGTCAGAGTATAGGGATAATATGTGATATGTTAATTAACCTTTGTTTTGTGGCAGTATTTGAAAATGGCATCCGAAAATGTTGAGATAAGCAATGAAGCAATGAGACCGTTGAGTCACCACAGATTAATACCCAGGATAATGTGCAACAGGAAGGCAATAATCCTCAGGTAAATAACAACACTGATCAGATGATGAACGATAAGATGTTCAGAGGCTTTATGCAATTCATGCAATATCAGACGAGAGAGACTCCTGTTCAAAATATAGGTGGAAACAATGGCAACCCAAGGTCGGTCACTGCTAAGTAGTTCAAGGAGCTGGGACCGCCGGAGTTTTTGGGAAAGCCAGAACCACTTAAGGTGGAGACGTGGTTAAAGCAGATCACCAAGATATTTGATGTCTTGGGATGCTCCGAGGAGAAAAAGGTTCCCTTTGCCACCTTTATGTTGCGTGAAGAGGCAGATTACTAGTGGAAATCAGAAACGCACTCCAACTTTGGCCTTTCAAGATGTCTTGGGAGAAGTTCCAAGAGTTGTTCAATGATAAGTACTTTCCCAAAAGTATTCATCATATGAAGGAGGTGGAATTCATCAAGTTGGAGAAAAACAATATGACCGTGTCGCAATACGAGGCTAAATTTGCGGAGTTATCCCGATTTGCATCCCATTTGGTCGATAATGAGGAGCGAATGACGCGAATGTTTCTAAGAGGTTTGAAACCCAATATACGTTAATACCTCATTTCTCACAAACTTTGTTTATATTTAGATGTTGTGAATAGGGCTCAGTTATTGGAGCGCGATAATGAGTCAGCACAACCAAAAGGCAACGACCAACAACGCGATAATAATTGTACCAGTGGCAGCGGCCATCAGAACAATGATAACCATCGTGGGGGAAATTATCATGCCAAGAATGGTAACCACTTCGGTGGTAATCATGGCCAAGATAATATGAGTGGAAATTTCAAGAAGAGAAGGTTCAACAACGATGAAAAGACAGCAGCACCAACACCCGTTTTCAAGGAAGGAGAACGACCACCAATTGTATGCTTCAAATACTGAGGGGAGGGACATATCAGTCCAAACTGCGTGATGCAATCCAAAGCATGTTACAATTGTGGAAAAGAAGGTCACCTAGCTCGATTTTGTCGTGCACCAAAGTCAAGTCCAGCTGGGACGGTGGCACCAAAGGCGGATACGTACAAAATAAAGTCGGTGGTTTCAGGAATAGCGTTTTTTGCGACTTCTCAAAAAAGCGAATAACCCGAACGAAGTTAACACGGGTTAGTTAATTATAAATTCTTGCGAAGTCTATACCTTATTAGATACCGGTTCTACCCATTATTTTATCTCTCTTGCTTGCTCTCAACGTTTAAATTTGACTACGGAGAAGTTAGACTTTGACTTATTGGTTGAAACTTCGTTAGTAGAAACCTTCGTTGCCTCCACTATTTATAAATCTTGTTTGATTTAAATCGGTAACTGCACGTTACCTGTCGATCTTATTTCTTTGAAAATACTTGCATTTGATGTGATTTTAGGGATGGATTGGTTAACTACTCATCATGCTAAAATTGATTATTTTCGTAAGGTTGTTAGCTTTTATTTTCCTAACCAACCTGTTATGCGAATTCAAGCAACCAAACCACTAAAGTCAATCACTGTTATATTAAGCCATAAGTAAAGAGCCTTGAGCCTTTCATTGTTGACTTCCTTGTGTGGAATGCACCGAAGCCAGACTTTCTATAGGCGACGTCGTGAATGACGATGGCAAGTTGATAGGTATCAATGTGACGTACTATTCAAGTCTTGGATGAGAGTCACAGTTTTGAATGATATTTCTATTGTTAATAAATTTCCTGACGTATTCTTGAAGACTTCTTAGCCTAACCTCAGAGCGTGAAATCAAATTTTGTATCAACCCCAAAAGATAAAACCCATTTCTAAAACCCTTAAATATTTCTTCAACCAAAACGAACGTATAATGCGCCAAAGACGTTGGCTCGAACTGTTGAAGATTACGACTATACCATTCAATATCATTGTGGAAGAGCGAACGTGGTAGCTGACGCGTTGAGTAGAAGATCGTATGCGTTTGTGAGTGCGATGTTGTTAACACAAAAACCCATTTCATATAACTTACAAATGATGAAGATAGAGTTAAAGACTCTAAGGACCCACGTGGTGATATCAAATATACTATTAGAATCGACTTTAATCGATAAAGTTAAAGCCGCTCAAGCTACATACTCAGAGCTGATGAATGTGAAGAAGAAGGTTCAAAAGGGCGTTATTCTAGAAGCAAGACTCGATGAAGAGAGGAAATCTCAACCCTTGATTTTATTGGTTCATTTGAAATCCTCGATCGAGTAAGAACTGTGGCCTATAAACTCGTTTTACCACCAAGTATGTCGCGTGTTCATAACGTTTTTCATGTATCGTTGTTAATAAAAACTTAGTCTTGGGGGACTTTGGAGCCAAATTTTGGAATAATTAATGAATCTGAAAAATTATGAAATCATGGGGATTTTATAGAGCATGTTACAAGCTTTCTACAGCCTTGAAAACAGACTAATTCCGATAACGGATGAAGAAGTTATGAAGATTTAAAGTATGTGTGTCAAAAGTAGCAAAATCTGTCCAGACGTCCTTTAGTAAATTGAGCATAACAATTTCATTAAAACTCCGATTGAGGTGATTTAGGATGATTCAGAAAGATAACGAGTAGACCTAAAACTTTCATTCTCTCTATTTTGAGATTTGAGGTCGGTATCAAGGCCTCAAATGGCTATTTTAGGGACTGATGTGCATTCAGAGGCAATCGGAGGACATCGGGCATGCACGTATGCAACGTGTAATGTTTTCAACGATAAAGGTTTTCAAGATATCCTCACATCTTCGGCATACCAGGTATGTACGTAAATTTCGAGGGCAAAATTTCATAAGGAGGGGAGATTCTGAGACCCTAGATTTTATGAATAAAGATTTAAATTTGGCAATATTTGTTTTTAATATTATGGTGTGGATTTGATATAATGTTATAGTTATGGGTAATATTTACAAATTTTGCAAAGTAAGCAAGTGGTTATATAATATTCAATTGGTCGGGGAATATTCTTTTTGTCGGGGAATATCCGTACGACGGCACAATCATTGGTGGACCCCACAACAGAAGTATTGTCGTAGTTAGTAAACGACATGTAATTATCTTTTATAAAAATAACTACGAAAGTGTTACCGTTAAAACCGTTGAACTACCCTTAGTAGTAAAAGTACAATGAATACGCTATGGTTGCATAAGTAGCACACGATATTAATTATTGATGCTTACGTGAGAAGTCACTCAGCTTATACTCAATTATTACTACAAGAATTGTTTGCATTATATCTCTCATATTATTGATTCAATTATTGTCACAAAGATCATCTCGCATAATATGATATATTATTAAATCAATAATTGAGACGACAAAAGTTATTCATATTATTAAATTATAATATTTACAATGTCTAGAAGTTCATTAAGGAGAGGTTTGGTCATCTAATTGCGCGCCAATAAGGAAAAATCCTTATCGGAAAGCCCCCTCTTTCCTGGGAACGACTTGGTTGTTAAATATTGTGAGTTATAATATTAATGATGAATAAGTTCGTGTTGATTAAAGATTAATTTGATAGTTCCATTGTGTTGGGATTATTAGTGTTAGTGGAAATCGACATCTATTCTGATGATAATTAATGTCTGGGGGTTATATTGATAAATCGGGTAATTAATCGGATAAATGAGCAATTAATTGCTACTAATTCACATGTTTATATAACTATTTGTTCACGTGTGTACTATTGAATCACATTCTTGTACTATTAGGGGAGTTGGTGCAAGATTGATAATACTTGCATGACTAAGTTAAAAATGGAGGTATAGATGGAGGTATTATAATTGTATTCGTATTTTCACATGATTATAACTATTGATTCACATGATTGAACTATTGATTCACATTATTTACTATTAGGGGAGGTGGTGCAAGTTTGATAATACTTGCAGGACTAAATTAAAAATGAAAGAAAAGTTGGAGGTATTGTACTGTAATATTTCGAGCCCCAAAGCATGCAATTATCGAAACTATATTTTCCTATAAATAGAAGCTCATTCTTCCTTCATTTCTCACCAATTCACTAAAGCTATAGAGCAATTATTATAGAGAAAATTATAGAGAAAAAAGAAGAGAAGTCTGTTACCTCACTATTCCAAAGATCCAGCTTCTTTTGAGGTAAAGGGTATTATTTCTTTCAGATTCATGAAGAGAGCTATTGTTATTCCATTCCTTATTATTCTGTTGGAATAACTCGTATATGTGAAGTACCGCATATACATGGTGAAATTCTTCATTATTCCATTCTTTATTATTCTTTGAATAACTTGTGATATGCTGCCCGTGAATCTTTGCGCATACATGGTGAAATTCTTCTGTTATTTCATTCCTTATTATTATGTTGGAATAACCTGTCTATGCGAAGTACCGCATACATGGTGAAATTCTACTGTTATTCCATTATTTATTATTTTGTTGGAATAACCTATCTATGTGGATTACCACATGCATGGTAAATGATCCTTTGTATTCATTCCTTATTCAATTGTGGAAATGATCTGTCTACATAGATTACCGCATGACGGGCAAAAATTCATTTGCAGTTTCATATATTCTATTATACTCAGTTGGTTAAAGTTTTGGCTTCTATACTCCATGAAATTAGTAGAATATCCTGGATATTTGCGCTTCATCCAATATCTTTTTATGGAAATATTCTTTTAAGCATTCTTGAATTTTACTCTACAAAACAGTATCATGTTGACAATTTAAACGTAATTGATTTCAGGATAAATTAACTTATAAATCTTTAAAATTTATTCTTGAACTTGTTTTATTGAATTATTATGTCATTGTCATCATCCTCATGCTTATATTGTGATGAAAGTCATCTTTGGCTTACGTACATAGATGTACTTGGTATGATTATGACCAGGGATCATTCGGTATAATCATGACCTGTAATGTTATAAATGATGTGGTAAAAGTCCTCAATGGCCTGTAGTGCATTGATGGACAGTTTTTGGTATGATTATGGCCAAGGATTATTCGGTATAGTCATGACCATTGATGATTTAATGAATATCCTCGCCCATAGTGCGTGGATGACTCGATGATGTGGTTTATTTATTAAGTCTCAGTCTCGATAAAATTGATGAAAACATTTTAAATCATAGAAGATAGTAGATATTATGCTCTACTTGACTCTTCTAATGGATTGCTTATTCTGCTGTAGTTAAACTTGATGTCTATTCTATTTTATCAGTTTAACATTGTTGAAGACTAATGATAATTTAATCTACATTATCTTAGTCATAATATTTCTTACTGGGCTAGTTGAGCTCACCATTTCTTTCACTGTTCTCTTCAGAAAATGAGAATATAGCTGGGACGAGTCGGGGAACGGAGTGATGGTCCAGATGATAACATTAGTAGTCCTCACTATTCTGTTAAATAGTGTGATAATAAATGTAATGAGGACTCCATTGAGTGTGGATATTGTCTAGATGACAATATTTGTATTAAAACTCATAGCATATGTTTTGTCGTATATTACACGACGTTTGTATAATTAAGTTTTTATTTGAATTTTGTACCATGTATTTGGCGACTCAAGATTGGTGATGTATACCTGTTTTGGGGGTGTCACAGGAGTACTATTCACGGGGTTACTATTCCTGAAGTACTATTCACGGGGTACTATTCACTCAAGTACTATTCACCCGGGGTACTATGCATGATAAAAATTGATTCATTTTCGGTCCAAATTATTTTTGGTATAATATTATTCTTGAATTTTACTCCACAAAGCAGTATCATGTTGACAATTTGGACATTATTGATTTCTGGATAAATTAAATTATAAATCTTTAAAAATTTATCCTTGAACTTGTTTTATTGAATTCTTATATCATTGTCATCATCCTCATGTTTATATTATGTTGAAAGTCATATGTGGCCTGTAGTGCATAGATGGACTTGGTATGATTATGACCAGGGATTATTCGGTATAATCATGACCATAATATTACAAATGATGTGTTCAAAGTCCTAATTGGCCCGTAGTGCATTGATGGACAGTTGTTGGCATGATCATGACCATTGATGAATACACGAATATCCTTGGCCCGTAGTGCATGGATAATTTATGGTCGTGATACTAAAGAATATCCTCGTCAGTAGTGCGGGGTGATTCGATGATGTGGATTATTTATTATTGTCGAGTCTCGATGATAAAAGTGATGAAAACCTTTTAAATCATAGAAGATAGTAGATTTTATGCTCTACTTGACTCTTTTAATGGATTGTTTGTTCCGCTGCAGTTAAACTTGATGTTTGTTATATTATATCAGTTTAACACTATTGAAGACTAAAGATAAATTATTTTGCATTATCTTAGTCATAATATTTCTTACTGGGCTAGTTGAGTTCACCCTTTTGCTTTCATTGTCCTCTTCAGGAAATGAGAACGTAGCCGGGACTAGTCGGGGAATGGAGTGACGGTCCAGATGATAACATTAGTAGTCCTCATTATTCTATGAAATAGTGTGATAATAAATGTATTGAGGACTCCATTTGAGTTGAATACTGTCTAGAAGACAATATTCGTTTTAAAACTCTCAGTTTATGTTTTGTCGTATTTTACACGACAGTTGTATTATTAAGTTGTATTTGAATTTTGTACCATGTATTTGGCGACTCAAGATGGGTGATGTATACCTATTTTGGGTTATTGATGTCACCCCTTTATTCCCTTTTATCTGTCTATTGTGGCCCCTTTATTTACCTTCACATGTCTCTTTCTTGAAATTATTTGTTATTATATAAATATCAACTTGTTTGGGTATTATATTGTGGTCCTAATGTTGTCTGATAATAATTATATACTGTCTCATATGTATCTGTGGTCTGTCTTTTTGTTCCATAGTCAAACATTTTATTTTACTGTAGATTATTGGTAGTGGAACTCCACCCTAGATTATTGTATGTCTTTTGCTTCCATAGTTAAGCTTTTAATATTCTGTTGGAGGGAAGTCAATTATTGTTTGTCCTGTTATAATAATAATATATATTTTTAATTCATGTTTATGGTATTTTTATTGTAGAAACTTGGAAGTGGAACTCCACTATGGGGGTTTATTTGGGTTACATCCAGTTTTCCATTATGATTATTGGAGAATTGATAAGTTTAAAATCCTTTATTTTGAATTGAATTTTGAGAAGCTGAGGGCAATGTGTGAGGGTTTTGGGTACAATGATGTAATTGGTTTATATTACAGATTGCCTGAAACTATATTTTATAGGCATTTTGAAAATCTTGCAAATGACGATGACATAAATAAAATGTTGGATGAAGTTGTAGATTTTAAATATGTTAAGATTTATTTTGAGAATGATTGTGAAAGGGGTAAATAGGCTAAATAGGCTAAACATGCTACTAATGCTACGGATAGGGATAAACAGGCTAAGAAGGTTAGTTTGTTAACCGATATTAGTCATGATGGTGATGTGGCGGTGGAAGAAAATAATTATGAGGACTCAAGTTCTTCTAGTGATAGTGATATTCTTGATGAGGAGGAAGAATAAATGTTTCTAACTGATGATGAAGAAATGATTGAGGCAAAAAAAATTATAGAATATATAGAACAGAAGAAGAAAGTAAAACAACCAAATGTTGAGGGTGGCTATACTGTTGAGGGTGACAATACTATTGAAGGTGACAATACTGTAGAAGAACAAGGTAATGAGAGTGATGATGACTATTTTAATGATAGTGAAACAGGTAGTGGGGAAACTGAAGATTATGACTCTGATCAAGTAGAAAATGACAGCCAAAAAGAAGCTGACTATGAGGATGATACACTTGTGTGGAGGCAAAACCCTTTCCCAGTGTTAATCCCAACACCAAAATCATGGGGAAAAACTTAGAGTTAGGTATGTTATTTGCAAATAAGAAAGAATTCAAGAGTGTAGTCATTAATTGGTCATTAACAAAAGGTTTTGATTTAAAATTTGTGAAAAGTGAAAAACAGAGGGTTAAAGGGAGGTGTATGAATAACAAAAATTGCCCTGTGAAAGTATGGGGAAGTAAAGTTCAATTTCAACAAACTTTTCAACTTAGAACAATGAGAAAAAGACACAGATGTTCAAAAACTTTAGTTATTAGGCAGGTTAATGCTAAGTGGTTAGCAAAGAATTTGAATACAGAACTTAAATAATTTAAGAATTGGAGACTGGTTGATATTCAAGGTTATGTGAAAAAGACCTTTCTAGTTAATGTGTTAATAGAAAAATGTTATAGGGCTAGACAATTTGCTTTGCAAGAGTTGATGGTGAACATGAAAAGAACATTATGCCAAGTTGCATAGATATATTGAGGAGTTAAGAAGGTCAAATTATGGGATTACAATTGACCTATATCAAGTATTTCATTTTGGTGCACCTGAATTCAAAAGACTTTATATTGGATTTAAGGCTTTTAGAGTTGGTATGCTAGCTGGTTGTAGGAAAATAATTGGACTGGATGGTTGCTTTCTAAAAGGCTATTTTGGTGGGCAGCTTTTAAGTGTTGTAGCTAAAGATGGAAACAACTAAATGTTTTCAATCTCTTGGACAGTTGTAGAGGGAAAAAATAAATATTCAAGGGAGTGGTTTCTGGGCTTGCTCAAAGATGACCTGAAATTAGAAGATGGTGAAGGGTGGACCTTCATTACTGATCAACAAAAGGTAAATATCAACTTATTATTTGTTATACATGCTATACTTCAATTTTAGGATTAATACTAATACATGTGATATGTTAACATATTATTTTGTGTTTGTATTGCAGGGATTAGATGGTGTATTAGCTTGTTTGTTTCTTTTCTCAAAAATTAGAAACCGTGCAAGGCATATTTATGCCAATATAAAAAAGAGGTATAGAGGTATAGCTTTGAAGAAAACCTTTTGGAGGGCTGCAAAATCCATAACTGACATTGATTTTTAGGATGAGATGGAAAGAATTAAGGAGTTAGATAAAGGGGCTTATGATTTCTTGATGGCTAGGACTCCTAGGAAATGGTGCAAGACATTTTTCAAGATTGATACAAAGTGTGACATTGTGAACAACAACCTATGTGAGTGTTTCAATGGATACATAATTCAATCAAGAGACAAGCCATTGATTGAATTATTGGAAGATATCAGATGTGACGCCCCCAAAATAGGTATACATCACCCATCTTGAGTCATCAAATACATGGTACAAAAATCAAATACAAACTTCTTTAATACAACTGTCGTGCAAAAATACGACAAAACATAGTTGAGTTTTTACATGAATATTGTCTTCTAGACAATATCCAAACTCAAATTCAATTCTCATTACATTTATTATCACACTAAGTAGTGAGGACTGCTAAAATAACCATCTCAGACCATCACTCCGCTCCCCGACTAGTCCCGGCTACGTTCTCATTTCCTGAAGAGAACAATGAAAGCAAAAGGGTGAGCTCAACTAGCCCTGTAAGAAATATTATGACTAAGATAATGCAGAATAAATTATCATTAGCCTTCAATAATGTTAAACTGATAAAATACAATAAACATCAAGTTTAACTGCAGCGGAACAACCAATCTATTAGAAGAGTCAAGTAGAGCATGATATTTACTATCTTCTATGATTTAAAAAGTTTTTCATCAACTTTATCATTGAGACTCAGCTTAATAAATAAACCACATCATCGAATCATCCCCACTACTTCGGGCAAGGATATTCATGTAATCATCAATGGTCATGATTATACCGAATAATCCCTGGTCATAATCATACCAATAACTGTCCATCAATGCACTACGGGCCAATGAGGACTTTTACCACATAATTTATAACATTATGGGTCATGATTATAATGAATGATCCCTGGTCATAATCATACCATTCAACAGTCCATTTATGCACGTAAGCCAAAGATGACTTTCATCACAATATAAGCATGAGAATGATGACAATGATATAAGAATTCAATTAAAAGAAAGCAAATGATAAATTTTTAAAGATTTATAATTTAATTTATCCAGAATTTAATAATGATCAAATTGCCAACATGATACTGCTTTGTGGAGTAAAATTGAAGAATGATATTGTATCAAAAATGATTTGGACCGAAAAGAAATTAATTTTTGTCATGAATAGTACTCCTGGTGAATAGTACCCGGGTGAATAGTACCTTATGAATAGTACCCTGTGAATAGTACTCATGAATAGTATTTTGTGAATAGTACTTTATGAATAGTACTTTGTGAATAGTACCGTATAAATGAATAGTACTCATGGACAGTACTCCGGCATGAAAAGCTTAAAATTTAACAAGAATGTGTAGAAAATATCCTTGTCAAACGATACTAGATGAAGTGCAAATTTTAAGGATATTCTACTAATTTCATGAAGTATAGAAGCAATACTTTAACATAATGAGGGTATAATCAGGAATATGCGACGAAATAATATTACTCACACACTACAAAGTATGGAAGAAAATATTATTCCTTATGAATACTGAACAAAAATAATATCCTTTACCTCAGAAGAAGACTGGATACTAGAATAGTGAGAGGTAGACTTACTTCTTCTTCTTTCTCTCTAGCTTTCTCTCTCTATAATTGCTCTTATGAGTCTTAGTGAATTAGTGAGAATGAAAGAAGAATGAGCTTCTATTTATAGGAAAATATAGTTTCGATAATTGCACGTTTTGGGGCTCGAAATATTACAGTATAATACCTTCATCTTTTCCTTCATTTTTAATTTAGTCCTGCAAGTATTATCAAAGTTTCACCACCTCCCCTAATAGTACATCATGTGAATCAATAGTACATTCATGTGAATCAATAGTTCTATACATGTGAAAAATAATAGTTACAGTATAGTACCTTCATCTATACCTCTATTTTTAATTTAGTCATGCAAGTATTATCAATCTTGCACCACCTCTGTGACGCCCCCAAAATAGGTATACATCACCTATTCTGAGTTGTCAATACATGGTACAGAAACAACTACAACTTTATTATTACAACAGTAAAACTGTGAGTTTGAATACAAATATTATCTTCTGTACAATATCTATACTCAAATAAATCCTCATCACATTTATTGATACACTATTTTACAAAAATGGTGAGGACTACTAAACAATCCTTTCTAAAACCTTCATTCCATACCCCGACTGCATTTTCGCTATATTCTCGCCTCCCGAGAAGAAAAATGGAACAAAAAGGAAAAGGGTGAGCTCAACTAGCCCAAGAAAGAATATTATGACTAAGATAATATACAACAAATTACCGTTAGTCTTCAACAGGAAAAATCTAATAGAATACAATAGACAACAAATTTTAAATCAATATTCGCAATGAAATAATAATTCATTAGAAGAGTTAAGTAGAGAATGCAAACTACTATCTTCTATGTATGAATTTAAAAGTTCATCGCTCTATCTTTTATCCTGTAACATCAATCAATATATATCCGAATCAAATATTCATCTTTGCACTACTAGCCAAAGATATTCATCAGGTTGGTCATGTTCATCTAAACACTGCTCATCTTTGCACTACTACCAAAAATATTCTTCAGAATCATTCATCTTTGCACTACAAAGCCAAAGATATTCAATAATATCATCATTTAAGATCGAGGATGATGAAAAATATTTTTAAAGAAACGAATCCAAAGGAAACAAAATGACAAGGATTAAGGATTAGGATTCGTACTTTGTTTTATCCATGTCCAAAAATACCTCAAAAATAATCATAGTGGTGTAAAATTCAAGAATGATCAAAACATGGATACAATCAAAGCTAGTATCCAGAATAGATATTTTGGACAAAAAGAAGAAATTTTATTTTTCTATTGAATAGTGTCAGATATCGTGAATAGTGCCGTAGTATCGTGAATAGTAACTCCGACACCAAAAGATAGAAATTTCCCAAAAAACATCTTCACGCTTCATGAATAGTACTCGTGAATAGTAACTCGTGAATAATAACTCATGAATAGTAACTCGTGAATAGTAACTCATGAATAGTAACCCCGACATGGAAAAGTTCCAAATTTGATAAAAAGTTCCAACCAATATTTCAAAGATAATGATATTGAAGAAATAATATCATCTCGAGAAGAAAATAACATCCCTTACCTCGAAAGATCGCACTTAAATCTGAACACCTGGATATAGGCTATGACTTAGACTTGCACCAGATAGCAATACTCAAAGTATACTCAAAATACTCACAAGAATACGCTCGATAATATAGAGAGAAAAACTCAGCTTACGGTGTGATTTTCAATTCTAACCTAAGCACCCTATTTATAGGAAAATGCTTAGAACACCAAAGCAGAAAATTTAATAAAATATTAATATATATATTAAAATTTCTACGCCAACCTTCTTAGATCTGATCTCAGCTCATTTTGCACATGTTGTAACCCACAAAACAAACAAAAAACGTTTTTATTATTTAAAATATTTTAAACTTCTAAAAGTCAATTATTTCGTAGCTTTCATAACTTCAATAATTCATAATAAATAGCCTTCTATAAAAAAATTCGAATCTCATGAGTTTTTATAGAAAATTCAATTCTCTACAACTTTGCAGTAAGAAAGTTTTTCCAAATTCCAAACAAAAATGGCCAAAATCCACAAACGGCGATTTTATAAAGCTATAATCAAATTTCACCAATAAATGGGGTCCACCGACATGTTTAACATGTTTTAAACATTTATTGCAACAAAATACTCTTCCTCCTCGTATACTCATATATCCCACATTCGTTGTAAAATATCACCATTATTATATTATTAAAATATAATAATATATTTATTTTATCGTAAAAGATAAAATTTCAATTTTTCAACAATTATCACAATAAAAATTTTCTCCATCTATATCCACATAAAATTAATAATTTTCTCATCATATGAATCAATAATTAATTATTCACAAATAATATTACGTAATCACAATATTAACAACCGTGCAGCTTCTGTGAAAGAGGGGCTTTCCAATAAGAATTTCTCCTTCAAGCGCCAAGAATTAGGTGACCAAACCTCTCCTTAGATGTAACTTTCTAGACATTGCCAATAATGTTATCTAATAATATTATTCAGATAATATGAATTATTGCTTCGATAATGAAAAATACCGTAGTAATGACAATTATCAAAATAACAATAATATAAAATATCAACGCAACAATTATTAATAAAATACCGAATAAGAATTATCGTAACCATTATTGAGTAGTGCCTTCACGTAAGAATCAATAATTGGTGCAATACTGGTAAGCACTCGTGTTTTAACCAATTTAGTATTTTAACAAGATTATCTGTAATAACTACGCCGTTATTTTTAACCAACTTATATTTGTCGCTTTCTTCATCCAATCGCTTTCACATGGGGCCCACACACGGTCGCTACTGGTCGCATTTAATATTCCCTGACAAAGATTTAATATTCCACGACCAAAAACGAATATTCCCGACAACAATGAATATTTTATAACCACTTGCTTATTTTGAAATATTTATGTATTTTACCCATAACTATCCACATTAATCAAATCAACCCTTACTATTTCAAAATAATAAATAGAGAAAATTAAATTTCATTAATAATAAGTTGGGGTCTTACAACCTCCCTCCTTATGAAATTTCGCCTCTCGAATTGACGACGTATTCTGGTGTTTTTCAAAAGGTGAGGATACCTCGCTTTCATTTCCGCTTTCCAATTCCTGTGTCATTTCCTCTATAGCATGATTCCTCCACAAAACCTTAACTTGTGGTATGACCTTTATACGCGTAGGACATGCTCCTTCCTATCCAAGATCTTGACAGTACCTCCTCATATCGTTAAGTCTTCTATATTTTGTCCTGTTCTAACTCTATAACGTGGTTCGGGTCTTTCACATATTTACGAAATGAGATATGTGAAACACATTATGAACACGAGACATACTTGAGGTAACACAAGTCTATAGGCTACATTTCCTACTCGGTCAAGAATTTGAAATGGACCAATAAATCGTGGATTGAGCTTTCCTCTCTTCCCAAATCTTGTAACTCCCTTCCATGGAGCAACACGCAATAATACATGATCCCCTACACTAAATTCCCCGTCCTTTCGATGAAGATCCGCATAACTCTTTTGTCGATCTTGTGCCGCTTTGTATACGCTTGTCGAATCATTTGGATCTTTTCGGTGAGTCATACGTATTTAACTCCTGGGTCCCAACAATGTTGCTTCACCCACCTCATCCCAACATATTGAGAGCGACACTTTCGTCCATATAATGCTTCAAATGGAGCCATACCTATACTTGCCTCTG
The DNA here is from genome assembly GCA_020205615.1 of Panax quinquefolius. Classification (NCBI taxonomy): domain Eukaryota; kingdom Viridiplantae; phylum Streptophyta; class Magnoliopsida; order Apiales; family Araliaceae; genus Panax; species Panax quinquefolius. Next base: position 69,384,115 of record CM035156.1, on the reverse strand, counting down.
ATAACTGTTGTTGTAGGAGAATTCTACCAATGGTAAATACTTATCCCAACTGCCCTTGAAGTCTAGGACACAGAGTCTTAATAGATCTTCAAGAGTTTGAATAGTCCTCTCGATTGTCCGTCTGTTTGGGGATGGTATGCCAAACTAAATCGCAAATCCGCGCCCATAGCTTTTTTCAAGCTAACCCAAAATCTTGAAGTGAATCTTGGGTCACGATCCAAAACTATGGATACTTGGCATGCCATGCAACCTTACAATCTCATTCACGTATATACTAGCAAGACGTTCAAGGAATAAGTCTCCGTGATCGGCAAGAAATGAAAGCGGACTTGGTTAATCTATCAACAATAACCCAAATAGCATTGATGCCTTGAGAAACCGTAGGAAGACCCGTAACGAAATCCATGGTAATGTGTTCCACTTCCATTTCGAATCTCAAGTGGTTGCAACGGACCCTTAGGTACTAGATGCTCGCCTTTACACATTGGCAAGTTAAACACATCGAGATAAACTTTGCAATCTCTCTCTCATATTGTTCCACCAAAATGTATGTCAAGATCACGGTACATTTTAGTACTTCCGAGATGGATTGCAAATGGTGTATTGTGTGCCTCCATCATAATCTTGTACTTCAAATCGTGAGTCATTAAGGACACAAAGTCTAGAGTGGACTCAAGTATCCCTTCTTCATCAATTCTCGCCCTAATAACTCCTTCTTGTACTTTCTTCTTCATACGCGCCTCGGCTCCGGGTTACGGTGGCTTGAGCAACCTTAACTTTTTCTATTAAAGTTGGCTCTGTCATGCGATACTAGACATCATCGCACTGCCCTCGTTCCGCATATGATCTTCTACTCAACGCGTCGGCTACCACGTTCGCTTTTCGTGATGGTATTGAATAGTGTGGTCGTAGTCTTTCAATAGCTCGAGCCAACGTCATTTGCCAAGTGTTGAGTTCTTTTTGAGTGAAGAAATATTTAAGGCTTTTATGGTCTGAATATATCTCCACTTTCTCCCCATATAGATAGTGCCTCCATATCTTTAGCGCGAAAATGACTGCTGCCAACTCTAGATCATGAGTAGGATAATTCCTCTCATACTCTTTAAGTTGTCGCGAGGCATAGGCTATGACTTTCCCACGTTGCATGAGAACACATCCTAACCCTTTGCCTGAAGCATCACTGTAGATAACAAATCCATCCGAACCAGATGGTATTGTTAGAACAGGTGCCGAAATAAGTCTCCTCTTAAGCTCTTGGAAACTTTTCTCGCATTCTTCGCTCCAAACGAATTTTGTATCTTTTCGAGTCAGCTGAGTTAATGGAGTAGCGATTCGAGAAAATCCTTCCACGAATCTCCGATAATAACCAGCTAAGCCCAAAAAGCTACGTAGTTCAGTCACCGACTTCTTTTGCTGTTGCTCTAACTTTGTATTGCTTTAATCTTCACGGATCCACGATACTCCATGTTTTGACACTGCGCGCCCAAGAAATGCTACTTCCTCGCCGAACTCGCATTTCTTCAATTTGGCATATAGTTGGTTTTCACGAAGCCTTTGGAGTACCAGCTTCAAATGGTGCTCATGATCTTCACGGCTTTTGGAATATATGAGGATGTCATCAATAAAGACAACAACGAATTGATCCAAATATTCCTTGAATACTCGGTTCATCATATCCATGAAAGTCAGCAGGAGCATTAGTTAGTCCGAAAAGACATGACTAAGAATTCATAATGCCCATACCGAGTTCAAGGCGCCTTTTGAATATCCTCGGTTCTAATCTTCACCGATGATATCCGAATCGAAGATCGATTTTTGAAAAGAATTGTGCCCCTTGCAACCGGGTCAAACAAGTCATCAATACGAGGTAGAGGATACTTATTCTTGATGGTGACATGGTTCAATTCCCCGATAGTCAATACAAAGTCGCATACTCCGCCTTTCTTCTTTACTGAATAAAACAGAGCACCCCAAGGAGATGTACTAGGATGAATGAAACCGATGTCCAACAATTCCTGTAGTTGGACCTTTAACTCCTGAAGTTCAATAGAGCCATTCGATATGGGGTTTTAGAAATGGGCTTTGTACGTGTTCAAGATCAATAAAGAATTTAACTTCACGCTACAGGGTAGACCGGAAGTTCTTCGTGAAATACGTCGGAAAGTCAATAACAACAGGAATATTATTCAAATTTGACGTGTCTTTATTCAAATCCATAACATGGGCTAAGAAAGCTTGACATCCGCTTTTTCAATAAACGAATAGCTTTATGATTAGATATGACAAAGTGATTGATTTTAATGGTTTAGTTGCTTGAATTGCATAACAACAGGTTGGTTAGGAATATGAAAACTAACAACCTTACGAAAACAATCAATTTTGGCATGATGAGTAGTTAACCAATCAATCCCTAAAATCACATCAAAAACAAGTATCTTTAAAGAGATAAGGTCAACAGTAAGGTAATGGTGCCAACTTGAATCAAACAAGATTTATAAGCGATGGATGTGATGAAAGTTTCTCCTAACGAAGTTTCCACAGATAGGTCAAAGTCTAATTTCTCCTGAGTCAAGTTTAAACGTTGAGCACAAGCGGAGAGATAAATGAATGGGTATGCACGGTATCAAGTAAGGTATAAACTTCGCAAGAATTTATAAATAGCTTACCCGTGATCACCTCGCTTTGGGTTCCTCGATTTTGACCAATCACAACAAAACGCTTCTTCCTAATCGTTGACTTTGACTTTTCTCGAGACGATCTTTTGAGTCACCATCCCCACCGAACTAGGTTTTTGCTACTGTATAATCTCGAGCGATATGTCCTTCCTTTCCACAATTATAGCATACCTTGAATCATTGTGGACAGTTTGACCGATATGTCCTCTTTCCCGCATTTATAGCATATGACCCGGTGGTCGTTTCTCCTCCCTTAGAACCCGATTCTTGCACGTAAGACTGCTGCGTCTTCATATATGGTCGTTGTTAAATCTCCTCTTTTAAAATCTCCTCCCGACTCGCTTCTTCATTTTCATGGCCATGATTACCACCAGAGTGGTTACCATTTTGTCCGTCTGTTTTTTTCTCCGTTTGGTTATCATTATTCATTGCTGATCTATCTCTACGTACGATCCTCGTTGTGGTCCCTCGGTTGAACATACTCTTTATCTCGCCTCTAACAATTGAGCCACATTAACAACATCTCGAATAGAGAGAAAATTTATGAGAAATGAGATATTGACGTATCTTGGGGTTTCAAACCTCTAAGAAACATTCACGTCATACGCTCCTCATTCTCCACCAAATGAGGTGCAAACTCGGATAACTCGCAAACTTTGCCTCGCATCGAGACACCGCCATGTTGTTTCGCTCCAATCTAATAAACTCCACTTCCTTCATACGACGAACACTTTCGTGAAAGTATTTGTCATTAAATAGTTTCAAAATGTCTCCCCAAGACATGCCGAAAGCGCTGCGATGGATGTACGCTTCACGCACTCCCACCAAGAGGTCTCGCCTCGCCACGAAAAACATAAAGGTGGCAAATGGAACCTTCTGTTCTTCCGCATCCCAAGACATCGAATATCTTGGTAATTTGCTTGACCCATGTTTCCGCCATGATCGGATCTCGCTTTTCCTTAAATTCGTGTGGTCCCAACTCTTTGAATCGCTTATTGCATGACAACCCGTGAATTGCTATCATTTCCTCCTCAGATTTTGAACACGAAGTCTCCTCGTGCGATTTTGCATGAATCGCAAAAGCTTCTAAACATCCCCTCGCTCATCATCTCGCTTTCGGTGGTGTTGTTCACAGGGAGGAACATTGCCACTGTTGCACGCTCTCTCCTCGTTGGTGAGTACAAAGCGCTCTCCACGGTCTCATTTCCATTGTTAATATTCTCGACCGACATTCTCAAATCTTGTAATAAAACAAGGGTTAATTAAGAAATCAATATATCACAAAATATCCCTATATCTCGACAAACTAACAAATAAGCTTAGGTAGGACACACTAGCGAAGGATTTACTCGCCTCTCCTCCTAGTTCTATTCCCCATCTCCGCCAGAGATCATATCCCTAAGCTCGATACCAAACCGTGACGCCCCCAAAATAGGTATACATCACCTATTCCGAGTTGTCAATACATGGTACGTAAACAACTACAACTTTATTATTACAACAAGAAATCGTGACTTTGAATACAAATATTATCTTCTGACAATATCTATACTCAAATAAATCCTCATCACATTTATTGATACATTATTTTACAAAAATGGTGAGGACTACTAAACAATCCTTTCTAAAACCTTCATTCCATACCCCACTCTGCATACTCGCTATATTCTCGCCTCCCCGAGAAGAAAAATGGAACAAAAAGGAAAAGGGTGAGCTCAACTAGCCCAAGAAAGAATATTATGACTAAGATAATATACAACAAATTACCGTTAGTCTTCAACAGGAAAAATCTAATAGAATACAATAGACAACAAATTTTAAATCAATATTCAAGCAATGAAATAATAATTCATTAGAAGAGTTAAGTAGAGAATGCAAACTACTATCTTCTATGTATGAATTTAAAAGTTCATCGCTCATCTTTTATCCCCTCGTAACATCAATCAATATATATCCGAATCAAATATTCATCTTTGCACTACATGTGCCAAAGATATTCATCATTAATCATGTTTCATCTAAACACTGCTCATCTTTGCACTACTACGGCCAAAGATATTCTTCAGAAAATCATTCATCTTTGCACTCACAGCCAAAGATATTCAATAATATCATCATTTAAGACCGAGGATGATAAAAATATTTTTAAAGAAAAGAATCCAAATGAAACAAAATGACAAGGATTAAGGATTAAGGATTCGTACTTTGTTTTATCCATGTCCAAAAATACCTCAAAAATAATCATAGTGGTGTAAAATTCAAGAATGATCAAAACATGGATACAATCAAAGCTAGTATCCGTAATAGATATTTTGGACAAAAGAAGAAATTTTATTTTTCTATGAATAGTCAGATATCGTGAATAGTGCCAGTATCGTGAATAGTAACTCACACACCAAAAGATAGAAATTTCCCAAAAAACATCTTCACGCTTCATGAATAGTACTCGTGAATAAGAACTCTCGTGAATAAGTAACTCGTGAATAGTAACTCGTGAATAGTAACTCATGAATAGTAACCCCGACATGGAAAAGTTCCAAATTTGATAAAAGTTCCAACCAATATTTTAGCATAATGATATTGAAGAAATAATATCATCCGAGAAGAAAATAACATCCCTTACCTCGAAAGATCGGTACCTCTAATTTGAAACACCTGATATATAGGCTATGACTTGGACTTGCCAGAGTATAGCAATACTCAAAGTATACTCAAAATACTCACAAGAATACGCCGATAATATAGAGAGAAAAACTTCAGCTTACGGTGTGATTTTCAATTCTAACCTAAGCACCCTATTTATAGGAAAATGCTTAGAACACCAAAGCAGAAAATTTAATAAAATATTAATATATATATTAAAATTTCTACGCCAACCTTCTTAGATCTGATCTCAGCTCATTTTGCACATGTTGTAACCCACAAAACAAACAAAAAACGTTTTTATTATTTAAAATATTTTAAACTTCTAAAAGTCAATTATTTCGTAGCTTCATAACTTCAATAATTCATAATAAATAGCCCTTCTATAAAAAAATTCGAATCTCGCGAGTTTTTATAGAAAATTCAATTCTCTACAACTTTGCAGAAGAAAGTTTTTCCAAATTCCAAACAAAAAATGGCCGAAATCCACAAACGGCGATTTTACAGGCTATAATCAAATTTCAGTCAATAAATGGGGTCCACCGACATGTTTAACATGTTTTAAACATTTATTGCAACAAAAATACTCTTCCTCCTCGTATACTCATATATCCCACATTCGTTGTAAAAATATCACCATTATTATATTATTAAAATATAATAATATATTTATTTTATCAGAAAAAGATAAAATTTCAATTTTTCAACAATTGTCACTATAAAAATTTTCTCCATCTATATCCACATAAAATCAATATTTTTCTCATCATATGAATTAATAATTAATTATTCACAAATAATATTACGTAATCACAATATTAACAACCAAGCGCTTCCCAGAAAGAGGGCTTTCCAATAAGAATTTCTCCTCATCTGGTAGCCGCAATTAGGTGACCAAACCTCTCCTTGTATGAACTTTCTAGACATTGCCAATAATGTTATCTAATAATATTATTCAGATAATATGAATTATTGCTTCGATAATGAAAAATACCGTAATGACAATTATTGAAACAACAAAGAATATAAAATATCAACGCAACAATTATTAATAAAATATTTGAACAAAGAATTATCAGTAACCATTATCGAGTAGTGCCTTCTTACGTAAGAATCAATAATTGGTGCAATACCGTGCTACTTCTTGTGTTTAACCAATTTAGTATTTTAACAAAGATTAATCTGTAATAACTACGCCTATTATTTTTAACCAACTTATATTTGCTGCTTTCTTCATCCAATCGCTTTTTATGGGGCCCATACACATGGTCATACCGTCAGCATTTAATATTCCCCAACAAGCATTTAATATTCCACGACCAAATGAATATTCCCCGACAACAATGAATATTTTATAACCACTTGCTTATTTTGAAATATTTGCGTATTTTACCCATAACTATCCACATTAATCAAATCAACCCTTACTATTTCAAAATAATAAATAGAGAAAATTAAATTTCATTAATAATAAGTTGGGGTCTTACAACCTCCCCTAATAGTACATGCATGTGAATCAATAGTACACACATGTGAACAAATAGTTATAAGCATGTGAATTAATAGCAATTAATTTCTCATTTATCTGATTAATTACCCAATTGGTCAATATAATCTCCAGAAATCAATTATTATCGAAATAAATGTCGATTTCCACTTAACACTAATAATCCCAACACAATGGAACTATCAGTTTCATCTTTAATCAACATGAACTTATTCATCATTAATATTATAACTCACAATATTTAACAATCATATCATTCCCAGGAAAGAGGGGGCTTTCCGATAAGGATTTCTTCCTATTGGCGCATAATTACGTGACCAAACCTCTCCTCGACAGAACTTTCTAGACATCGTCAATATTACAAATAATAATATGAATTAATTTGCCATCTCAATTATTGATTTAATAATATAAATATTGATACTGTGACAATAATTGAATCAATAATATGAGAGATATTATGCAGTAATTACTGTAGCAATAATTGAGTATAACTGAGTTACTTCTCACGTAAGCATCAATAATCAATACCGTGTGCTACTATGCAACCACGCATATTATTGTACTTTTACCACCGGGTAGTTCAACAGTTTAACGGTAAAACTTTCATAGTTATTTTTATAAAAGATAATTACATCATTTTCTAACTATGACAATACTTCCGTTGTGGGGTCCACTTAATGATTGTCTTGAATCGCATTTAATATTTTCTCGTTAAAATGAATATTCCCCGACCAATCGAATATTATATAACCACTTGCTTACTTTGCAAAATTTATAAATATTACCCACAACTATAACATTATAACAAATACACACCATAATATTCAAAAATATATTTCAAGAAAAATTAATCTTTATTCATAAAAGTTGGGGTCTTACAACCTCCCATTCTTATGAAATTTCATCCTCGAAATTAGGGTGCATACCTGGTATGTTGAAGAGGTGAGGATACCTTGACTTCATTTCAGATTCTAACTCCCAGGTCATTTCCTCAACATCATGGTTTCTCCACAAAACTTTGACTTGAGGTATAACCTTGGAGCATAGAATATGATCTTTCTTATCCAAGATTTTAATAGGTACCTCTTCATACGTTAAATCTTCCGCTATCTCGTTCGATTCTAATTTAATAATGTGGTTCAGGTCTTTCACATATTTACGTAACATAGATATGTGAAAAATGTTATGAACACGAGACATACTTGGCGGTAAAGCGAGAGTCTATAGCCCGCAGCCCTACTCGATCGAGGATTATAAATGGGCCAATGAATCGAGGATTGAGCTTTCCTCTCTTTCCAAATCTCGTAACTCCTTTCCATGGAGCACCACGTAACAACACATGATCTCCAATATTGAATTCCACGTCCTTTCGATGAAGATTAACATAACTCTTTTGCCGATCTTGTGAGGTTTTTATACGTTGTCGGATCGTTTGAATCTTTTTTGTAGTCATATGTACCAACTCCGGTCCCAACAACATTGCTTCACCCACCTTATCCCAACATACTGGAGAACGACATTTTCTTCCATACAACGCCTCAAATGGAGTCATGCCAATACTTGCTTGATAACTATTGTTATAGGAAAACTCCACTAATGGTAAGAACTTGTCCCAACTTCCTTTAAAGTTAAGGACACAAAGTCTTAATAAATCTTCAAGAGTTTGAATAGTCCTCTCCGACTGCCCGTCTGTTTGAGGATGATATGGCGAACTAAATCGTAAATTTGTGCCCATAGCTTTTTGCAAACTAACCCAAAATCTTGAAGTGAATCTTGGGTAACGATCAGAAACTATGGATACTGGCATACCATGCAATCTTACAATCTCGTTAATTATGTACATACGATTAAGACGTTCAAGTGTAAAAGTTTCTCGTATCAGTAAGAAATGAGCAGACTTAGTCAATCTATCAACAATGACCCAAATTTCTTCTATGCCTTGAGAAACATTGGGAAGAACAGTAACGGAATCCATGGTAATGTGCTCCCACATCCATTCTATATTTTCAAGTGGTTGCAATGGACCTTTTGGCACTTGATGCTCTGCCTTGACTCGTTGACAAGTTATACACCTTGAGATAAACCCCGCTATCTCTCTCTATATATTGCTCCACCAAAATGTATGTCGAAGATCATGATACATTTTGGTACTCCCAGGATGGATTGCAAATGGTGTGTTGTGCGCCTCCATCATGATTTTATACTTCAAGTCAGAATCGTTAGGAACACAAAGTCTGGAGTTGACTCGAAGTATTCCTTCTTCATCGATTCTTGCTTTCAGAATAGCACCTTCTTGCACTTTCTTCCTCATATGCATCAGTTCCAAGTCTGTAGCTTGAGCAAGTTTAACTTTATCAATTAAAGTCGGTTCTACTCGTATATTCGCCATCATCACATGGGTCCCTGGAGTCTTTAACTCTATCTCCATCCTTTGTAAGTCATACAAAGTGGGCCTTTGCGTTGACAATATCGCACTCGTACCCGCATTTGATCTTTTACTCAATGCGTGAGCTACTGCGTTCACTTTTCCAGGATGGTATTGAATGGTATGATCGTAATCTTTCAACAACTCAAGCCATCGTCGTTGCCGCATGTTGAGTTCCTTTTGAGTGAAGAAATATTTGAGGCTTTTATGATCCGTATAGATCTCCAACTTCTCTCTATACAGGTAATACCTCCAAATCTTAAGCGCAAAAACGACAGCTGCCAACTCTAGATCATGAGTAGGATAATTCCTCTCATATTCTTTTAATTTTCGTGAGGCATATGCTATGACTTTCCCCTGTTGCATGAGAACACATCCTAAACCTTTGCACTCAATCATCATTTGTATATGAAAAATCCTCCGAACCGGATGCTATTATTCGAGCAGTGTCTTTGAAATGAGTCTCCTCTTGAGTTCTTGAAAACTCTTCTCACATTCCTCGCTCCAACCGAATTTTGTATCTTTACGAAGTTATTTGAGTTAATGGAGTAGCGATTCGAGAAAACCCTTCTACTGAATCTCGATAATAACCAAATTCGGTGAGAAAGCTACGTGCTTTTGTCCATCGACTTTAGGTTGCTCCCAACTTTGAATTGCCTCAATCTTTTTTGGGTCAACAGATATTCCATGATTTGATATCACGTGCCCAAGGAATGCTACTTCCTCAAGCCAGAACTCACATTTCTTTAACTTGGCATATAACTTATTTTCACGAAGCTTTTGAAGTATCAACCTCAAGTGTTGCTCATGATCTTCATGGCTTTTGGAATAAATGATGATGTCATCAATAAAGATGACCACAAAGTGATCCAAATATTCCTTGAATGCTCGGTTCATCATATCCATGAAGGCAGCAGGAGCATTAGTCAATCCAAAAGACATAACTAGGAATTCGTAATGCCCGTACCGAGTTCTAAAAATAGTCTTTGGAATGTCATCAGTTTTAATATTTAATTGACGATATCCGGAACGAAGATCAATCTGTAAAAAGAATTTAGCGCCTTGCAACTGGTCAAACAGATCATCAATACGAGGTAAGGGGTACCTATTTTTGATGGTGACATGATTCAACTCCCGATAATCAATACAAAGTTGCATACTTCCATCTTTCTTCTTCACGAATAGAACAGGAGCACCCCAAAGAGACGTACTAGGACGAATAAAACCGATGTCTAACAATTCCTTTAGTTGGGGTTTTAACTCCTGAAGTTCAATATGAGCCATTCGAAATGGGGCTTTGGAAATGGGTTTTGTACCAGATTCAAGGTCGATACAAAATTCAATTTCACGCTCTGGGGTTAGGCTAGGAAGTTCTTCAGGGAATACGTCAGGAAATTTATTAACAATAGAAATATCATTCAAATTTGACGTATTTTTATTTAAATCCGTGACATGGGCTAAGAAAGATTGACATCTATTTTTCAATAAACGAATAGCTTTATGGCTTGATATGATAGTGATTGACTTTAGTGGATTGGTTGCTTGAATTCGAATAATAGGTTGGTTAGGAATATGAAAGCTAACAACCTTATGAAAATAATCGATTTTAGCATGATGAATAGTTGTGACAACCCGAATTTTCATAAGTTATTAAAATAAGAATTTAATAATTAAAATTCTTATTATGAGGTGTATATATTTTGAATTATGTGATTTAGTGTGAAGAGAATTATATATTCATATGTTGGAGAATGTGAGATTTAATAATTAATTAAACTATTAAAGAAATTAAATAATATTAGTTAATTGAATTAAGTTGAAATTATGTTATGAGATAATATAATTTTAATTGTTATGTCTTATGGGTAATGGAAATTATTATTAGTTAAGTTTCATAAATAGTATGAATAATTCACTTAATTAAAATAGTGAATTAATACAAGTATAATTGATTTAATAAAGTGAGAAGGTAATATATTGCATGAAAATATAAATGTTAGTATAATGCTGAGTAAAATATTTATTAAGTACATTAAATATTTTAGTGGAAATTTTACTGAATAAAATGAATATTTATGGTATTAAATAAATATTTGATGAAAATTGTTACGGGATAGTTTATTTAAGTGTGATAAAATAGATGAGATTTATACGTTTTTATTACGCTTAGTATAATGAGTGATATTCTAATTTAATTAAGTAATTAAATTAGAGGAGTGAAATTTGTTAAATAATGTTAAGATTATAATGGTTGAATAAAAATTATAATTTTACTTGATAATGTTAATTTTATTTCTTAAGGAATTAAAGGTATATAATCTAGTTTATATTTCTAGTTTATGTGTTCTTGAGTTTCATTTAAAATTGGGGTTTTGGTTAATGAATTTGTGGGTTATGATGTTATATATGTTATTAGATTTTATAATTTCATAATGGTCATCTAAAAACGATTTTTCAGAAATCAAATTCATGTATTTATGCTAAAGAAGAGGAATTTGGGTTTTGATGGTAATGTGTGTTTTGGTGTACTTTGAGACTAAAATTGATGATGAATTTGTGATTGAAACTTTAAATTGATGGATGATTATTGTTCTCCTCTATAAAACGAAAACAACGCAACTTGAACGGATCGAATTGGTTAAGAAACGAATTCGTGATGAATGAATACACTTAGCATGTTAAAAATATGAAAAATTAGTATAAACCAATTAGAATTAGTATAAACCAAGTTCCACATCGACTAAATTGAGAACTTTACCCCTTTTTTAAACCTATAAATAGAAGGGCTTGGCCCATTGTTTCATTCACCAACAATAAGACATCCAATTTTGAGAAAGGCTTTGTTGTCGGAAGACTTTTTATAAAGATCTCCTTAGTTAAATCTTGGTCGAGTATGTATTCAGTTTGTGGAACTCGTATTTTTGGGTATGTTTCTTATTTAATTTTTGGTAATGGTATTATTTTAAATATTGTATTTAGTTTGTTAGTTAAAGTTTGAATTTTGAAAGTTTAGTTAGTTTTGTTAGTAAACTAGTTAGTTTACTATGTTTATTTTGGCTTGGAATTGATTATGTAAATGAGCTCTAATGATTATAATTAGATATATGGAGCCGAGACCTTAGACCAGTCTGATTATGTTAAATAAAACTTATTTGTAAAGAAAGTTGGGTTGGAACGAGTCGAGGCGAATTTTAGATGCCAAAACGAGATGTCCGAAAAACTAGTGGACTGCTGATTCAAAAATAAAAATTCGGGGTTAGCTAGATTGTTTAGAAAATTCTGGGCTTTTGGTATATTATATTACACTGAATAAGATTTTCATAGACTCTAGAACGGACTAATTCCGACTTCGGAGCAAAGAGTTATGACCATTCAAACTAGTCGCGTCAAAACTGTCTAACCAACTCGGGGCAGTCACCTTGAACGAATTTTCTGGAATTATGTGTTTTGAATTTGGTAATGGTCAAATAATAAAAGTTGTAGCCTCGGAAGTTAGCTTCGCGTGGGCTCAAGAATCCCTCAAAAATGTTTTGAAATGAATTAGTTATGATTGTTTTATCGGGAGAGGGTAAAGTTGGAAAAAATTGAAGACTGCTATGAACGTCAATTTTTGGCACGCTGTTTAGACTACTTAACAAACCCGAAATGAGAGGTTAGTATTTCTTAAAAATATTCTTTTATGCCATGAAAAACATACTAAAAACGCCTTACTATTGGATAAGTAGATTGCAAGCTATTAAGCCACGAAGTTGGTGTCAAAGTTGAGGGTCGCTACTTGTGGCGGCGAAATAGAGCAAGCAAAGAACCATGTCTTTATTCAACGTATGATTTTTCCATAGCAACGCTTTTGGGTGGTTTTGTGGCTGTTTAACATGTAACAAAACACCGAGAGAGATGTATAGATATTATATAATGCTTATATATCGCGAAAACTCACTTTAAATGTAAAGAAAACGATAGAAATGTAATGTAAACGTAAGTTTTCATAACTATGCGAGCGTAATTCGGAAAATGATATGTAAAACGTATATGTAGCATAATGAAATGCGCAAACCCGTTTGAAATTATATTGAACCTAGTAATGTAAAACGAAGGAGTTTTCTGAGTTCGAAACAAAGATTTTGAACACGGAATTACGTAATGACATATGTATGAATTTAAGCCATATGCGAATTAAGAATGTAAATTATTTGCGAGAATAAATGCAAAGCTAAGTGACTAACAAAATAAATCATTCATATACATGATAATAGTGTGGGTTAACACATAAATTATCGCAAAAGCATAAAAAATTATGTAAATTAAAGAAATGATGATGTGAACTATATTTAAGCAATAAAAGCTATTCCTAAACCCCTATGATCTCGGGTTTATAAATAGAGGCAAAAAATATTTCAAAAAAGGGGATATAAATGGTTTATGTTTTGATACGTAAAGTATTTACATACTAAATCCATGAGAGAACCTTTTTGGGCGTAAAAAAGGTTATAACGGACAAAAGTTTCTAAAGAAACATGGAATGGTTTTAAGACAAGAACAAAATATTATAGTTAAATAAAATTAGTTTACATTGAGTATGTGAATTTTGTATGTGAAACTAATATAGACATGTATGTATCCTCAATTTGTGTAGGATCATCACAGAGCAGATAAGTTATAAACATTAAACAACATCCAAGGCAAGTTTTTCAGTTCTATTATGTTTGTGGATTAAATGTGATTATGTGGTGAGTTACATACCATGCTTTATGACTTGTTAAAGTCAAAATATGACTAAGTTAATTGGGTTATGGAACTCAATTTATATGTGATATGTGATAGCACATGCATGTTGTATAATGTAACTCGATAAATTAGAAATGTATAATGCATGAATGTATGCTTTGTAAGGAATTATTATTACATGTAAGATATGTATAGTAAAGAATATATGTTGCATGTGGATTTGCATAGTAAAGGAAATATAGTGCATATGGAATTGTGTGCTATGTGAAACATGATAGACTATTAAATTTGCTGGGCTGTCGAGCTCAACCTTGCAAATAACCACTTTTGTAGGTTAAAGATTTAAGGTAAAGTTATGTGCTACTTGAAAGATAGGAATCAGATGTGATACTTGAAGATTTATATATTTTGGCTGAGTTATTATTATTTGAACCATGTTTAAGGTTTTGAATAATGTATTAATGAACTCTATAATATCGTTTTGCGATGAAAACTCTTGTAGTATTAAAATGATTCTGAGATATTTAGATGTAAAGGTTGAAAGTTTTGGGAACGAGAATAGTTTGTAATAGAAAATTTTAATTGTAATAGAAAATTTTAATTATTCCGTAAATTTTAATGGTTGTAATATCGTTTAATGATGTAAAATTAGAGGTAGAATGTATTGTTAATGACCGAAGTCGAGAATTAAATTATATGAATTTTAGGGTCGTTACAGTTGGTATCAAAGCTGATAGGTTAGAAACCTTAAGTAAGATTACCTTAGGCTATAACCTTAGAGAAGAGAGGCGAAGATAATGAACGAATAAGCTCAAATAGAGTTTGAACATTAAGAAGTAATTTAAGAAATTTATAAAGAAGGGATTAAAGCATACATGAGAGGATTCAAAGAAGAATCTGGCAGAGTTATAAGGAATATAAATGTGGGGTTACCCAAATCCAATAATAAGTATGTAAGGTGATAATAAATAGACAATGTCTATAAGAAGAGAATGATAAAGAAGTTAAGAATAAAAAAGTTATATTTAAGTATGGTACAATCGTACTCTTTAATAGTTGATGTATGGTATCTGGGCTAAACGATTTCTTTATAGAGCAGAGGTATATACGAACTAGCAATTCGAAACCTAGTTTGTTGGTTGTTTGTGGGAAACCACTCGGCGTACCATATTGAAACTATTAGAGACTCGATGTGTACCAAGTATAGAAATTGGATATGTGTGATGAAAATGTGGAATTCGAATGAAATGTTGAGCAATGTAAATGAAGTTAGAAATTCTTAAAGGAAGAATTGTTAAATAAACAAGAAAATTCAAAGAAGAATCTTGAAGAGATATAAAGATAAGAAATGGGAGTTACCTAACTCCAATAGCCAAGATAACGAATAATGATGAATAGACAAAGCCTGTAAGATTAAAAGCATAAATGAAATCGTAAATGATGAAAAAGGAAAGAAAGAGGATCGTAAAACAAAACGATCACGAGTTAAGAAAAGAATTTTAAGGGAGATGATTATAGAATAAGATCACGACGTGATCTATTTAAGTTATAAGAGAAAGATGCTTTGTAATGTTTGAATAATTATAGCTTGATGCTATGAAGGTAATGTATTATGATATAGTACGAGATAAACTCACGAGAAGTTATAGATAATGTGATACGAGGAATTCGTATTGAACAAGTAAAGGGTAAGTTATGAGTAAGATAGATTTAGGTGGGATTTCAATTGAGGACTCATGTGATGTCTAAGTTATACAAACCTTTGTATGGGCGAGGGTTTTGTGCTTGCACTCAGTTTATCACATTGATAATCATTGGAATGTCGGTGTCGTGCTATCAATGTATGTGTGGTGAAAAGGTGATTCTTTTCTCATGTGTATATTTGATAGTTAGAAACTATTAAGATTAGTCAGATATTATTAGGATTAGGTGCGGTTCTTAAAACTAATGCATATGGTAAGTTCGTGACTCATAATAATATAGTATGTTTTGAACCCCTCAGCGAATGGATGCCTATGGTCTGACTAGGACAAGTTCTTAAACTCATATTATTGTAGCAAGTTCCTGAACTTCCAATGTGCGGTAAGTTTGATAAACTATACTGGGGGTATAGGAGGATGGTAAGTTGAAATACAAGAATATTCAGTATAAAGATTGAAATTGTTGGAGAAAATTAGATATTCCAAATCTTCTAGCTTTGCTAGATTTTCAAAATATATTGACTTCGTGCTGATGGTTGCATTTCTATTTTTCTTGAAAAACATTGGATCAAACGATGGAACCAATGAGTTTTAAAAACAATATCGTTATTCGTATATCTATGCTAATTGTTTCGGCTAGACAAAAATGATTTAAAAATATCAAAATGTATTTTATTTTTTTCCCGTAGTTATTAAGGCATCACTAAATATGATGCTGATTTGACAAACGAGGAAGTCATCAATACAATTGAACCTGGTGTTGGATGTGATCATAATATCGTCAGCCCACTATGGTATGATGTAGCATGAAAAAGTCATATAATAACTGAATCCTCAACGTACTATCGAGATAGTATGGTATCATGTCATCATAAAAGGATTTTTGGTTTTCTTTAAACTAAGATATGCCATATGAATTGGATAAAACTATTTCGTTTGTTGTCCGAGTTGTTGTTAGAAGTCTATGCTATTTGATTCAGCTAGACAAATATTGAAAGATGTTTATGCAGTTCAAGCGTTTCTTGAGAAGTTATGCCAAACCAAATTATTTTGGTGCGGATACCAAAAGACCAAAATTTTCTAAACAATCTAGCTAACCCCGAATATTCATTTTTGGATCAGCAGTCCACTAGTTTTTCGGACTTCTCGTTTTTGGCATCCAAAACTCGTATCGACTCGTTCCAATCCAACTTTCTTTACAAATAAGTTTTATTTAACATAATCAGACTCATCTAAAGTCTCGGCTCCATATCTCTAATTACAATCATTAGAACTCATTTACATAATCAATTCCAAGCTAAAATAAACATAGTAAACTAACTAGTTTACTAACAAAACTAACTAAACTTCCAAAATTCAAACTTTAACCAACAAACTAAATATAATATTTAAAATAATAACATTGCCAAAAATTAAATAAGAAACATACTCAAAAATACGAGTTCCACAAACTGAATACGTACTCGACCAAGATTTAACTAAAGAGATCTTTATAAAAAGTTCTCCCACAACAAAGCCTTTCTCAAAATTGGAGGCCTTATTGTTGGTGAATGAAACAAAGGGCCAAGCTCCTCTATTTATAGGTTTAGAAAAGGGGTAAAGTTCTCAATTTAGTCAATGTGGGGACTTGGTTTATACTAATTTTTCATATTTTTAACATGCTAAGTGTATTCATTCATCACGAATTCGTTTCTTAACCAATTCGATCCGTTCAAGTTGCGTTGTTTTTGTTTTATAGAGGAGAAATCATCCATCAATTTAAAGTTTCAATCACGAATTCATCATCAATTTTAGTCTCAAAGTACACCAAAACACACATTACCATCAAAACCCAAATTTCTCTTCTTTAGCTTAAATACATGAATTTGATTTCTGAAAAATCATTTTTAGATGACCATTATGAAATTATAAAATCTAATAACATATATAACATCATAACCCACAAATTTATTAACCAAAACCCAAATTTTAAATGAAACTCAAGAACACATAAACTAGAAATATAAACTAGATTATGTACCTTTAATTCCTTAAGAAATAAAATTAACTTTATCAAGTAAAATTATAATTTCTATTCAACCATTATAATCATAACATTATTTAACAAATTCTCACTCCTCTAATTTAATTATTTAATTAAATTAGAATATCACTATTATACTCAGCGTAATAAAATACGTATAAATCTCATCTATTTTATCACACTTAAATAAACTATCCCATAACAATTTTCATCAAATATTTATTTAATACCATAAATATTCATTTTATTCCATAAAGTTTTCAACTAAAATATTTAATGTACTTAATAAATATTTTACTCGCATTATACTAATATTTACATTTTCATGCAATATATTACCTTCTCAATTTATTAAATCAATTATACTTATATTAATTCACTATTTTAATTAAGTGAATTATTCACACTATTTATGAAACTTAACTCATAATAATTTACATTGCCCACAAGACATAATAATTAAAATTATATTATCTCATAACATAATTTCAACTTAATTCAATTAACTAATATTATTTAATTTCTTTAATAGTTTAATTAACTATTAAATCTCACATTCTCCAACATATGAATATATAATTCTCTTCACACCAAATCACATAATTCAAAATATATACACATCATAATACGAATTTTAATTATTAAATTCGAATTTTAATAACTTATGAAAAATCGGGTTGCCACATCCTTCCCTCCTTATAAGGATTCCGTCATTGGAATCAAAGAAACCTCCCTTACTCGGTTTTCACCAAATCTATTTTCAAAATTTATCGTTGAATATCTTCAACACATTACCTTAATATAGGTTTTATATTTCCTACTACATTCATTACCTAAACAAATTCTAGGTTTTATTTCATAACTTTCACTTGAACTCAATTATATTTTGAGTATTATATATTCTTTAACCCATTCATTTTCTTTTCTAAGGATCATTATCATAAACACTCGGGATATTACATTCACCCTTTCTTCTAAGAATTTCATCCTCGAAATTTTATCTATTAATCTTTATTCATTCAATCTATCAAAATAGATTTTACGTTAATACTTTATTCATTCATTTTTCTTCTTTCTTTCCACAAAGATCTTTCTACAATTATTAACTTTTCTATTAAAAGTTTTACATTATTCTTTGATAAGTCATCTCCTTCTCATTTTAAAATTTCTTTTCTTACTTATTTAATATATTCATCATTCAGTGTCGCATTCTACGACTTAATTCTTTCTAAGGAATATCATCCTTACCACATTCGCCTTTTAGAATAACAAGAATCTTCCATAATTGCTCAATAATTGGGAAGCAGTATGAATAACTCAGGAATTTAAAAGATTCTCGAATCATGCTGAGGGGTCACAAGACCTTAAACTACGTCCCCAGGTTATTAAGTATCTCGACTTGAACCTTTAACAGTCATAAGATTATATGGACCTTTCTTCTCATACTTAGGGAAATCAGCCCTTCGTACAATGTTTTATGCATAAACATTTTAACGCTTTCGCGTAATATAATCCCCTATAAAAGGGTTATTCACCTCAACTTCTCAAAAATTCAAGATATGTGACTCACTCTAAAGTGCAATATGAATTTCCTCACTAAGAACCCTAATTCATGGATTTCTGAGTTTGAGTTGAATATATGTGGTGAACTTGGGTTGTGAGGGTGTGAATATATAGATCTGATAGGATGGTGTAAGGTGGTGGTGTGAAGTAATGGGTTAGTGGGTAATTGTGTTAATGAAGTGGGAAGATGGAGTGTAAGTTTCCAAAATCATGGGTAGAGAGTGGGTATAATGGATGGGAGTTGTAATTGATGAAGAAAAAGTAGGAGTGGGCACAACATGTAACTGCCGAAACAAGCTAGTTCGAATTTTAGGAACCCTTCCCGTGCCGACGAAAGTAAGTTTATTGCCTATTAAGCACGCACACCTGCCTAATCGACTTGAAAGACCCACCTGACGGGGTGTGTTCTGTTAACTGGGTTTGTTTTGCTTATTTTTTCCTTCAACTCCAAACCATGAGCATTTTAAGATCCTACAAGACCATGAAACATAAATTTGAGTAGATTGTTAGCGATTTTAAACATGATGGAGAGATTATCAAGAATATGTAACTTAACTAATTAATAATTGATTTATTCTAAACTATAATTTGACGGTTATGAATAAAAATATGAAAAATAAAAGTACGATTAGATTGCCTCCCAATTAGCGCTTAATTTTAAGTCGTTCAGCCTGACTAATCCCTGTTTATGGTACGTCAGATAATGTGATTGCGATGACATCCGTGTTGGATTCGCCACCCTAATAATGCTTCAACCGTTGACCGTTGACCTTGAAAGTCTCCAATGGGTTTCTACTGTAGAGTTCAGCAGCGCCATGTGAGAAAACTCTTTTGATGGTGAATGGACCCGACCACCTTGATTTTAGCTTGCCTGGGAACAACCTCAACCCTGAGTTAAACAACAGGACTAATTTCCCCGGCTCGAACGTTCTTTGCATGATTTTCCGATCGTGCCATTTCTTGACCTTTTCTTTGTATAATTTTGAGTTCTCGTAAGCTTGCAGTCAGAATTCGTCGAGTTACTGAAGTAGTCTCTTTTCACCCACAGCTGCTTGATCGAAGTTTAGTTTCTGAATATCCCAGTAGGCTTTGTGCTGTAACTCCACAGGCAGGTGACATGCTTTCCCATAGAGTAATTGATATGGTGACATACCAATTGGTGTCTTGTAAGCCGTTCTGTAGGCCCATAGTGCATCGTCTAACCTGAGAGACCAATCCTTTCTATTCGGGTTTACCACCTTTTCCAAGATTCTCTTTACCTCCCTGTTTAAAACTTCAGCTTTCCCACTTGTTTGGGGATGATATGTTGTAGCTACCTTATGGTTGACCCCATACTTTACCAAGAGAGCTATAAATGATCTGTTACAGAAGTGACTACCTTCATCACTTATAATAGCTCTTGGCGTGCTATAATCTCATAAAAATATTCTTCTGTAGAAATTTGAGAACCACTCTGACATCGTTAGTTGGGAGTGTTGTAGCTTCAACCCATTTTGATACATAGTCAACTACAAGCAATATATATGGATTTCAATTCACTCCATACGACCAACTACTATCATCTGCGGTTGATGACTCATACTTAATTGGTATGTTTAACAATAATTAACCCTATATATTTTTACATACTGAAATTTTTAATAACTTGCATAATTTAATTTGTTGCGTATAACTAGATGTTATTGGACAATTAACTGCGATAGGGAGCGTAGAAATCAGTTCAAGCAATGGTAAACAGTGCAAGAGAGTTAATATTGAATTAACTGATAACAAGTAAATTTTATAATTGAACAAGAACTTAATACACTGAATAATCTTTTCATAGACTCCGAAACGGACTAATTCTGACTTCGGAGCAAAGAGTTATGACCATTCAAAGTAGTTGCGTCAAAATTGTCTAACCAATTCGGGGCAGTCACCTTGAACGAATTTTCTGGAATTCTATGTTTTGAATTTGGAAATGGTCAAAGAATGAAAGTTGTAGCCTCGGAAGTTAACTTCGTGCGGGCTCAAAAATCGCTCAAAAATGTTTTGAAAAGAATTAGTTATGACTGTTTTATCGGGATAGGGTAAAGCTGGAAAAAATTAAAGACTACTATGAACGTCAATTTTTGGCACACTGTTTAGACTACTTAACAAACCCAAAATGAGAGGTTACTATTTCTTAAAAATAGTCTTTTATGCCATGAAAAGCATACTAAAAACACCTTACGATTGGATAAGTAGATTGCAAGCTATTAAGCCGCGAAGTGAGTGCAAAGGTGAGGGGCTGCTGCCTTGTGGCAGCAGCAGATAACAGCAGTCATGGGTTGTTCAGCGTGCAATTTTTCCGCAACGCTTTTGGGTGGTTTTGTGGCTGTTTAACATGTAACAAAACACCAAGAAAGATGTATAGATATTATATAATGCTTATATATAGCGAAAATTCACTTTAAATGTAAAGAAAATGATAGAAATCCATAATTTGATAGAATTAAGCCAAACACCCTAATTAACTAATTCACTATATCTCTATGTGAATTAAAATCAAATAAGGTTTAAATCCCAAGTTTTTCACGCGATTACATGCGATGTTAGGTATATCTCTATCCTAAACATTCATCAAGATTCCATTAAATCACAACATTCAAGAACACATGCTAAAGTGATTAGGTCTAGATTCATACACCATCTCTCGAGTCCATACAAATCCACACAGAATTGGTGATCAAGCAATTCATAAATTAAAGTGCAAATCACAATAGATAAACAAAATTGATAGTATTAATAAACTGAAATCAAGGCATGACAATTGTCGTTCAACACTAAAGATCCATTGCAAGCCTAATTAGTAATTTAGTTCATCATAGACAAATTAAAAACTGAAATAAGTAAAGAATCCATCATCCCAATTACAAAATTCAAAATTAAAGAAATATAATAGTATAAAACCACCCTTCTTTGCTTTCGATTCTGTAATCTTCGTGATCTTGACCTTCCTTGCTCTCCTTCAATGTCTTCTCTCAAATTAGGGCTCCAAGTATGAATGATTGATTGATATAATTGATCTCCATTATGTTATGTGTTATCTCAACATAAGTCATGTATAACACTACTAACATGACGCCCAACATAGTCCCAGTCCATGCCAAATTGTTCCATCCACGTAGCTGCAGAGTTCTAACCAAAGTTGAAAGCTTCTCTCTCCCCGTACCCCCGCCCCGGCAGGGGGTTTTCTACTGGTAAGGGCCCTCCCCGGCGGGGGATGCTTCTGTACTTGCTTCATGTACACCAGCCCCGACTGTGGGTTTTCTTCACAAATATGCACGCCCCAGCGGGGGGTGTTTCTGTAGTGCTGATTTCTTGCCTTTTTCATGCCAAGTCTCGCCATAATGCTGCCATTATACCATCATGCCACATAATGCAATCCTAAACACAAAACAAACACAAAACAAAGAAAAATATACAAAAATAGACAGAATCAACAATGTTTAAGTTCAAATCAGAAGCCGATTCGTAGGTATAAAACCCAATCATCACTTTCCCCTTTTCACCTCACGAATTTCTGAGATGAAAAGCCACTGAACGCGAAAGATGGGAGCGAGAGAGAGAGAGAGACGACTATTAAACCTTAACTTTTTGCCTCAACTTACCGAACCCTCGCTTGTGGGTAACTGAAATTTCTCAACTTTAGATGAGAGATAGAGACAAAGATGATGAACTGAGACTTAGCTAATCTGAAGGATCTATTTTGTCTTTTAGTTTTTTGTGGGGAAATGAATTATTTCGTTATAAAGGTTAATCCTTGCAAAATATTAATAGCTAGGCCCGTGGTGCTCGGGTAGTCATATGATTAAAGTTTTAAACTGGATGTTTTGAGTTCGAATCCATGGAGCGACATATTTTTGTGATAAAATTGGAAAATGCACACGTCAGCTCGTACACATATAAATTTAAATGAAAAATACTCATGTCAGATCTGCCACGTGTGCCACGTAGGTGCGACATGATGAGTGGGTAATATACCCATGAATTGGATATAATTGGACTTGATTTATTGTTGTTTTTAAGTCCATTAGGATAGTTTTTATGTGTTTACTTGTTATTTTGTTGGATGGGCAAAGTAAGGATGATAAGGGCATTTTAGTGTCATTAATGGCAAGATCGTAATTTGCTAGAAAAGATGCTTACGTCGGGGCACTATACTCAGTATTAAACCCAACGCCGTGTAACTGGGATGCAGGGAGTGCTGATCGGGTTTTGTCAGGCAGGAGAAGTTGAGTGAAAAATGGAGTCTGATGGAAGGCTATTAAGCAGGGAAACAGGGAGAGCTATAAAAGAAAAAAAATGTGTTACATACAGAGAGAGCTAGAGACTAATTGAGATAACATGTAACAATCCAGAATTTTAATTGTAATTTCAAATATTTATTGAATTAAATAAATATTTTAATTTATGTGATTATTATTAAATAAATAATTTATGAGTTGTGAAAATTAACTTAATTAAGGTAATATGAAGTTAATTTAAATAAAAGAGTGATGAATTAATTATTATGAGATAATATTCTAATATAATGTAATGATTAAATTAGAGAGTTGATAAGGATTAAGCGAATTATTATAATGTTGTTTTAATTTAATTTAGTAATAAAAGTAATGTACTAAATTATTAAATAAAATTATAAGGAAATTATAATTTTGTGGCAAATTGATATAATAAGTTGTTATTATCTTTGATTTAATTAAATTTTAATATGGGAATTTAATTAAATAAAGTGTGACAATAAACTATATTATAAATGAGTTATTAAAATAAATTAAAAGAGTTTTAATTTGGTTTAATTTGTCAAACAAAACCTTAGAGCTTTTGAAAATTTTAATTTAATTTTGTTTTTGCCAAACAAGGCACAAGGATTTTAAGTCATTATTTTTAATTGGTTTTGCCAAACAAGACCCGATGGCTTTTGAATTTTTTTAAAAAATTGACATCAGTTATGATTATATATTAATATGTATTATATTATACGTTTATATTTTATATATCAGTTATATTTTTTAAGTTACGTTAAGTTAGAAGAGAAAGAAAGAACAGATAAGAGAAAGAAGAGAGAAAAGAGAGAATGAAGAAGAGAATATTCTCTGTGAGTTTGAAAATTTAGAAGAATGAGGGAGATTATCAAGCCTTTCATATCTTATAGCTAATCAAAGTACAAGCAATCAAATGTATAATTTTAGTTTTTAAGGTTTTAGTTTTTATTCTATCAAAAGTTCTCTGTAAAATTTGTGTGGAAGATGAATTGTTTATCATGTGGTTTTTATATGATTAATTTATTGATATAAATTTTTCTCATATGGTTTATAGATGATTTAGAGTAAATTGATTTATGTAATATGTTTTAATATGGAGAAGATCATATTACAAAGAAGGTTACTGATGACATATGTTTGATATGACTTAATTTAGAGTCAAAATTGATACTCAATTCATAGTATAAAGTGTAAATTGACTATTGATTGTGAAAATACATGAAGAAATGAAAACAAAGTAATTTAAACTAATTGTTTTGGTTCAAAAATGAATTTACAGTAATTTATTTCGCTAAGAATATCTAAAAGTGAAATATTAGCAAGAACAGTGAAATTAGAAGTTTTAAATTTGATGTTTATACTGTTTTTATGGTTAGAAACATTAATTTATTTTTCTGTACATGAAATAGAAACTAAATTATGTATTGAATACAAGTAGTAACTAATTATGTAATGATGACAAGTGTATAGGATATTGAGAATAAAGTTATATAGTTTAGCTTACACGTAAGGCAACTTTGCAAACTCTAATCTCTATTTGAGTTTACCTTATCTTGTTTACAATTGAGCACGTTCTTAATCTTACTCTTATACATCCTAACTTGATTGCATTCATACAAGTTACTTAATATTTTATTAAGCTCTTGAATCCTGTTTATGTTGTATGATGCAAACCATTGAACTAAATTGTTTTCTTATTGTCAAAAAATGTAACCTTAGCTTATTACCATTGTTCAAGCAAGGTTTATTTTACTTTTCAATGCTTTCCAGTTTATTCCTGAAGCATGATTTTGATACGTGATGTTTAATCACTTATAACCTATAGTTACTTCATACTTTGTTGTTTATCAAATCCATGAATTTTTATTACACCTTTGATTCAACTAGTCCTTAGTTGATGTTCGTAGATCTCTAAATTACCCTTGAAGCTTATCCAAACCAAACTTACTTTGGTGTGAACTTGTATTCTAAAAATTGAGATGAACAACTCTATTATAGAGGATAATTTAGGCAAAGCGTTTAGATGTTTGTGCACAATACAAGGTACGGAGGGTTGATCCCCCTAAGTACGGGAAGTCCCTACAGTCTTATGACTATTTAGGTTTAAGTTGAAAGAATACTTATAACATTGGACATAGTTCGTGGTCTTGTGACCCTCAGATACATTTCAAATTCTGTTTTTAGTTCTTGATTATCGTTGATAGAGAATATTATTCAGTTCTATTGAACTTATTCATTGGCAGTTGTTATGATGTTATTATCCATTATCATTTCAAGTGAGAATTTGTTTTTTTCACTCTTGCATATATAATCATTGCAGCTAAAGTTGAGAAGGTTGATGAACTAACCACTAGAAAAGGTAAAGGAAAATTGAATAAGTGTTGAAGACTTGTAAAATTTATTGACTTTCATGATGTCAGACTTTATTTTTAATATTGTGATGTAATTATTTACTTTTCCGCATTAGATGAATGTTTAAGGTTAGACAACCTGAGATTTTATTGGACTTAATGATGTAAACCTTTAATGGGAAGGTTTATTGTTTAAATTTTATTATATTTGGGTAGTTATAAATGAATGTTTAGATAGTGAACACCAAATCTTGTGGGAATTACCCAAATTTGGGAGTGTTAGAAGTTGGTATCAAAACTTTAGGTTATGAACCTTAGGTGGGGAAAAAACCTAAGGTAGTAACCTTATAGGAGATTGAAAAGATAGTGGTGATAAACTCTTATTATGTTTTAAAAAAAAAATAATAAAACACTTTATATGCTTATGTTGTTTCAACCTACGTGTTCGTGAGTTTCGAATAGTGACAAATAGTAATTAAACAATTAAAAATTTTTGTTTTCAGGATGGCTAATGTGGGAGAACCCAGTCAGGCTAGGGAGGAGGGACCTCAGATGCCTAGAGAGAAGGAGCCTCGAGATATCCAGGTAGTATGGGAACAACTGGTGCCAAGGGAGTCATCTTTGTTGGTCACAATGGTTGAGCAGGAGGAGAGTATACCTAATGAGGAGGATGTGGTAGAGACGGATCAAGAAGACCCCGTTGAGCTGCCACAGATGGACGAGGATGAAGAGGAGGAGGAGTTTCCACCAAACTCTATTGAAGCTCATATGTATGACGAAGTATACGACCACAACATTGAGCTTCAGGATAGAGTTGAGGAGTTGGAGGAGCTAGTAGCTGAATGTCAGGCTTCGATGGCGCAGAAGGATGATGAGATCCGAGATCTTGATGAGCGTCTGAGTAATGTTGAATGGAAGATGATTCACACAGAGGGGGAAAATGATCAGTTGACGGAGGAGATTGCGAAGCTGAAGGAAAAATTGAAAGAAGAATCTGCCAAGAGAGCAATAGTCGAAGATGCGTACGAGAAAGCTTCTCAGCGTGCAGACGGAGCAGAGGGAGAGGTACAAGCAAAGAAGATCAAGATGGTGGAAATGAATGGTGTGTTCAACACTATGATAAACCGAGCTCAAGACCGAGTCATGTACTATCCGACTCAGTTCGAAACGCTGCCATGGTATATGTTAGATCGCAGAATAATGTTTCGCATTATAGAGAAGGAGTGTCATAAGGCTATGCAACATTTTAGTAGGTCATAGTAAAGAATGTACTTGTTATGTGATTAATTATATAATAAATAAGATGTAAATCCAAATTGTTATGTAACCAATGAGATATGAGAATGTTATCCTACAACCTTTGTAGTTTAGGAAAAGTAATATAAATAGCAGTGATGCTATTGTTCTTATGTTTTTAAAAATGATGAATGAATAAAATGTTAATATTTATTCAAGATGTTATGTGTTATGTGGTGATCTTTTATGATGTGCAAGTGAAGTAGAAGATACTTAAAAGATTGGGTAATAATCTAATAAGTGTATTTTTTTAATTAGAAAACCTCCAAGAAGACGTTAACCACGACAACAAACCCCTGAGGGGTCTACCAATAACAACAATGTTGATGCTAACCCAGTTCAAAAATTGGTGACATTACTAACGGGAGCGCTTCAGAATCAACCGCAGAACCAATCTGCAACTTTTAAGGATTTTAAGGTGGTTGGACCACCAAAATTTCGTGGGAACATGAATCCAATTAAGGCACAGACCTGGATCATGGAAATAGAGAAAGTTTTTGATGTTACTAGAGTAGATGAGGACCAAAAGACTGCTTTTACAACATTCATGATGAAAGCAGAGGCCAGTTATTGGTGGCAATCCAATAAAACTCGAGGAGGTCAGGGAGTAATGACTTGGGATAAGTTCAAGGAAATATTTTTTGAGACCTATTTCTCAGAGAGTTCACAAAATCAGATGGAGGTGCAATTTTTAGAGCTGAAGTAGGGCACAATGATAGTGTCGAAGTATACAACAAGGTTTAATGAGTTGGTGAGGTTTGTGCCATATCAAGTTAACACAGATGAGCGCAAGGTGAGGAGATTTGAACATGGATTGAAGCCCTGGTTGTATAGCAGAGTCTCCATATTTCAGTTGAAGACATTTTCAACGGTGCTTGAGAAGGCGATTATCGCTGAGGGTGGAGACGAGGCTGTGACGAAGTACAATCAGGAACAAAGAAAGAAGAAGAATAAGAGTGAAGGTAAGAACGGTGGTAGTAGTGGTGGGAATAATAATAATAATCTGAAGAGGAAGTGGAATGCAAGTGTTGGTTCTGGAAGCCAACATAATAGCCAACAGAAAAGGAAGTTTGAAGAATGTGCTACATGCGGGAAGAATCACACTGGCGTGTGCTTAAGGGGTAAGCGAGTATGCTTCAATTGTGACCAGGAGGGTCACATTGCTCCAAATTGCCATCAACAAAAGAATAATGCTTGCTACACATACGGGTCAAATGATCATCTTGCTCGCGAGTGCCCTAAGAAGAAAGTTGAAGAGGCAACTGGAAGCAAGGGAGGTGGCAGTGGATGTACATTGGCTATTGCTAGACCAATGTCATCAAACAGACCCACAACCAGAACCTTCAACATGAATGTGCAGGATGCTGTGCAATCAAAAGATGTTGTGTCAGGTATTATCCCAATCAATGATATAGATGCTTATGTATTATTTGATTCGGGTGCTACTTGCTCATTTATATTTGATGAATTTGCTAAGAGGTTAGGATTGCCTAGTGAAGAGTTGAATTTCCCTTTAAACATAGGAATTGCGAATAGGGAGGTGATTCCTGTTAGGTTTATATATAAGAATTTTAAGGTGAATATTAAGGGGAATATTATGATAGTAGACTTAATCCCGATTAAACTTGGAGAGTTTGATGTTATATTGGGAATGGATTAGTTATTCCATTATGGAGCAATAATTGATTGCCAAAAGAAATGTGTAAACCTTATGAATCCGTCAAAGGTAGTCTTCTATGGTAGCAAATCACGTAGACAAGCAAGATGTCTGACGATTATGTAGGCCAAGAAGTTGTTGAGTCAAGGCTATGTAGGATATTTAGCTTACATAGTCAATACTCAGAAGAAGGGCGTGAAACTGGAAGAGATACTTGTTGTTAGAGATTTTGCAGATGTATTTCCAGAGGATTTGCCAGGACTTCCGCCTGAAAGAGAGATCAAGTTCTTTATCGATTTAGCACCAGGGACTGCTCCGATATTAAAGGCCCCATACAGGATGGCTCCGGTAGAGATGAATGAACTGATGGTGCAACTGCAAGAGCTGCTAGACAAGAAATACATTCAGCTGGGTGTATCACCGTGGGGAGCTTCGATATTATTCGTGATAAGAAGTATGGGTCAATGCATCTTTGCATTGATTATAGGGAATTAAACAAAGTCACTATTAAGAATAAATATCTATTTCCAAGAATAGATGACTTGTTTGATCAGTTGAAGGGTGCCAAGTACTTCTTGAAGATAGATTTGAGAAGTTGGTATCATCAATTAAAATTAAGGAAGGAGGATGTACCTAAGACGACATTCAGAACTCGATATGGACACTATGAGTTTCTGGTAATGTCTTTTGGTTTAACTAATGCCCTTGCAGCATTCATGGATTTGATGAACAGGGTGTTTAAGCCATTCTTAGATAAGTTTGTGGTGGTATTCATCGATGATATCCTAGTGTACTCCAAATCTCAAGAAGAACACGTGGAACATTTACGTTTGACGTTGGAGATGCTAAGAAAGGAAAAGTTGTATGCTAAATTCTCTAACTGTGAATTCTGGCTAGAACGTGTGCGATTTCTTGGTCATGTGATTGACAAAGATGGGATTTCAATGGATTCATCAAAGGTGGAAGCTGTAATAAATTGGGAACAACCAAGGACACCATCAGAGGTGAGGAGTTTCTTAGGATTGGCAGGTTACTACAGCCGATTTATTTAAGACTTTTCCAAGATTGCCACTCCGTTGACAAATTTGACAAGGAAAGCTGTAAAATTTGTTTGGACGGAGAAGTGCGAAGAGAGCTTTCGTGACTTGAAAAAGAAGCTTAGCATGACACCTGTGTTGTCATTATCGGATAATACATGAAACTTTGTGGTATATAGTGATGCATCGCATAAAGGACTAGGTTGTGTGCTTATGTAAAATGGCAAAGTCATTGCGTATGCATCAAGGTAGCTGAAGGACTATGAGAAAGGGTACCCGACTCATGATTTAAAGTTAGCTGCGATGGTATTTGCCTTGAAGATATGGAGACATTATCTCTATAGAGAGAAATATGAAATATGTACAGACCATAAAAGTCTAAAGTATATTTTCACATAGAAAGATCTGAACATGCGTCAGAGGAGATGGTTAGAACTGATAAAAGATTATGATTGTGAGATCTTTTATCATCCAGGTAAAGCAAATGTGGTTGCTGATGCCTTGAGTAGAAAGGATCATGAGAAATTGATGTTGTTAACATCTTAGGAGGAGCTTATCTCAGTAATGGCAAGGCTAGAGTTAGAAATAAAACTTCTGAAAGAATTAGATGAAAGATTATTCCAGATGGAAGCTAGTCCAACTTTAGTGGACAAAGTGAAGAATGCTTAACTACAAGATGAAGAATGTGGGAAAATGGTTAAGGGTAGTGAAGTGAAATAGAAGATCGATACCGAAGGACTACTAAGGTTCGAGGGAAGAATTTGGGTTCCAGCAGTACCGGGTGTTAAAGATGAAATCTTGATCGAAGCTCATAACTCAAGATATTAAATTCATCTAGGAAGTACGAAGATGTATCAAGATTTACGACGACATTATTGGTGGCCAAATATGAAAAGAGTGTTGCAAGATGTGTCACAAAATGCTTGACATGTCAAAGAGTCAATGCCGAGCATCAGAGACCAAGCGGATTACTTCAACCATTGGAAATACCGAAATGGAAGTGGGAGCACATCACAATGGATTTTGTGGTAAAGTTGTATAAACTGACGAAATCAGCACACTTTTTGCCAAAAAAAATTAGATTCAATCTTGATCAGTTGGCAAAGTTCATTTTGAGACATGGAGTTCCAGTGTCAATTATGTCAGACAGAGATCCAAGATTCACATCAAACTTATGGAAGAGACTACAAGAATTCATGGGAACACAATTGAGAACTAAAATAGACGGTCAAAGCGAACGAACAATCCAGACGTTGGAAGATATGCTCAGAGCATGTAGCATAGATTTCAAAGGGAATCGGGATGATCATTTACCATTGAATGAATTTGCCTACAACAACAGTTACCACGTGAGCAGTGGCATGCCGCCTTTCAAAGCATTGTACGGTAGGAAGTGCAGAACTCCACTGTGCTGGGATGAAGTTGGTGAATGTCAACTGTTAGGACCGTAACTGGTACAACAGATCGCTCATGTTGTCAAACTCATCAGGACAAGATTGGTAGCTGCTCAAGACATACAGAAGAAGTATGCTGATCAACACAGACAAGATCGCGAGTTTGACGTAGGAAATTTCATTTTCCTAAAAGTTTCTCCTTGGAAGGGAAAAATCCATTTTGGTAAAAAGGAAAAGCTAAGCCCAAGGTTTATTGGACCCTTTGAGGTGCTACAAAGAGTAGGTGAAATGGCTTACGAGGTAGCTCTACCTCCAGAGTTGGAACATGTTTATAATATTTTTCATGTTTCCGTGCTACGACCGTATAAATCTGATTACAAGCATGTGATTGAGTATAAATCGTTACAGCTTGATAAGGACTTATCGTATGAGGAGATTCCTATCCAGATAGTTGACAGGAAAAAACAAGTGCTCAGGAATAAAGTGATACCTTCTGTGAAGGTGATATGAAGGAACCACAATGCTGAAGAAGCTACGTGGGAACTCGAAGATAAAATGATGAAAAACTATCCTGAGTTATTTGTTTAATTGTGTCTTCGATTCTGGGGAAAGAATCCTTGTAAGGAGGGAAGAATGTGACGAATAAATTGTTTGAGTTGTGATTATGGGGACAAAATCTTTGTAAGGAGGGAATGATGTAACAATGTAGAATTTTAATTATAATTTCAAATATTTATTGAATTAAATAAATATTTTAATTTATGTGATTATTGTTAAATAAATAATTTATGAGTTGTGGGGAATTAACTTAATTATGGTAATATGAAGTTAATTTAAATAAAAAAAGTGTGATGAATTAATTACTATGAGATAATATTCTAATTTAATATAATGATTAAATTAGAGAGTTGATAAGGATTAAATGAATTGTTATAATATTATTTTAATTTAATTTAGTAATAAAAGTAATGTACTAAATTATTAAATAAAATTATAAGGAAATTATAATTTTGTGGCAAATTGATATAATAAGTTGTTATTAGCTTTGATTTAATTAAATTTTAATATGGGAATTTAATTAAATAAAGTGTGACAATAAACTATATTATAAATGAGTTATTAAAATAAATTAAAAGAGTTTTAATTTGGTTTTGTCAAACAAAAAGCCTTATAGTTTTTGAAATTCTTTATTTATTCTTATTTTTGCCAAACAAGGCATAATGATTTTAAGTTATTATTTTTAATTGGTTTTGCCAAACAAGGCCTTATGACTTTTGAATTTTAAAAAAAACTGATATCAGTTATGATTATATATTAATACGTAGTATATTATATGTTTATATTTTATATATCAGTTATATTTTTTAAGTTACGTTAAGTTAGAAGAGAAAGAAGAGAGAAAAGAGAGAAGGAAGAAGAGAGAATTCTCGGTGAGTTTGAGAATTTAGAAGAAGGAGGAAGATTATCAAGCCTTTCATATCTTCTAGCTAATCAAAGTACAAGCAATCAAATGTATAATTTTAGTTTTTAAGGTTTTAGTTTTTATATTCTATCAAAAGTTCTCTGTAAAATTTGTGTGGAGGATGAATTGTTTATCACGTGGTTTTTATATGATTAATTTATTGATATAAATTGTTCTCATATGGTTTATAGATGATTAGAGTAAATTGATTTATGTAATATATTTTAATATGGAGAAGATCATATTACAGTAAGGTTACAGTGACATATGTTTGATATGGCTTAATTTAGAGTCAAAATTGATACTCAATTTATAGTATAAAGTGTAAATTGACTATTGATTGTGAAAATACATGAAGAAATGAAAGCAAAGTAATTTAAACTAATTGTTTTGGTTGAAAAATGAATTTACAGTAATTTATTTCGCTAAGAATATCTAAAAGTGAAATATTAGCAAGAACATTGAAATTAGAGCTTTTAAATTTGATGTTTATACTGTTTTTATTGTTAGAAACATTAATCTATGTTTCTGTAAAGTTTGTGTTTTATGTTTATGAAATTTGTTGTTAGAAAGGAGCTTGTAGGCCAATTTGGCTTGGTTTTGTGTTCTTCGCGAACACTGTCTACCTGGAACTGTACTTCGGTGCTGCAGCACCATCCCATAGTACAATTCCAATGCTGCAGTGCCACTCAATGCCTGTTGACATGTCTTAGACCGCAACGCCTTTGTTATGTGAATAAACAAAGAAGTCTTTATTGTGCCGAGACCGATTCAGCTTGATTACATGCTTTAATCTCATGCCATGCGAAAGCCAAAGTCAACGCCATAATTCCATTCCCTCAGACAAATTGAGCGCTGCGATGCCGATTAGCGATTTAGCCAAAAAATTTATTTTAATTATACAATTATGTAATTGTTGATAAAGAGTAATGTTATGACTGATAAAATATGATTATGTCATATTGTGGTGTTATAGTACCAAGTATTAAAAATATTATTAGCAATTAATGAATTATGTGATAAATTGGAGAGTTATGGTTTAACCAAGTTGTTGAACCTAAGACTACAAGTCGTACATGAAATAGATACTAAATTATGTACTGAATACAAGTAGTAACTAATTATGTAATGATGACACGTGTATAGGATATTGAGAATCAAGTTTTATAGTTTAGCTTACACGTAAGGCAACTTTGTAAACTCTAATCTCTATTTGAGTTTACCCTATCTTGTTTATAATTGAGCACGTTCTTAATCTTACTCTTATACATCCTAACTTGATTACATTCATACAAGTTACTTAATCTTTTATTAAGCTCTTGAATCCTATTTATGTTGTATTATGCAAACCATTGAACTAAATTGTTTTCTTATTGTCAAAAAATGTAACCTTAGCTTATTACCATTGTTCAAGCAAGGTTTATTTTACTTTTTAATGCTTTCCAGTTTATTCCTGAAGCATGATTTTGATGCGTGATGTTTAATCACTTATAACCTATAGTTATTTCATACTTCGTTGTTTATCAAATCCATGAATTTTTATTACACCTTTGATTCAACTAGTCCTTAGTTGATGTTCATAGATCTCTAAATTACCCTTGAAGCTTATCCAAACCAAACTTACTTTGGTGTGAACTTGTATTCTAAAAATTGAGATGAACAACTTTATTATAGAGGATAATTTACGCAAAGTGTTTAGATGTTTGTGCACAATACAAGGTATGGAGGGTTGATCCCCCTAAGTACGGGAAGTCCCTATAGTCTTATGACTATTTAGGTTTAAGTTGAAAGAATACTTATAACCTTGGACATAGTTCGTGGTCTTGTGACCCTCAGATACATTTCAAATTCTGTTTTTAGTTCTTGATTATCATTGATAGAGAATATTATTCAGTTCTATTGAACTTATTCATTGGCAGTTGTTATGATGTTATTATCCATTATCATTTCAAGTGAGCATTTGTTTTTCTCACTCTTGCATATATAATCATTGCAGCTAAAGTTGAGAAGGTTGATGAACTAACCACTAAAAAGGGTAAAGGAAAATTGAATAAGTGTTGAAGACTTGTAAAATTTATTGACTTTCATGATGTCAGACTTTATTTTTAATATTGTGATATAATTATTTACTTTTTCGCATTAGACGAATGTTTAAGGTTAGACAACCTGGGATTTTATTGGACTTAATGATGTAAACCTTTAATGAGAAGGTTTATTGTTTAAATTTTATTATATTTGGGTAGTTATAAATGAATGTTTAGATAGTGAACACCAAATCTTGTGGGAATGAACTACCCAGAATTGGGGGTGTCACATAACAAAAGATCGTGCAAGCGAATTCAAGTGGAAGATTGAAGATTGAAGGACTTATTTAGAGTTTTCTTCTTCTTCTCTATTTCAGTTATGTAATTCAATTAAGATGATTTTTATGAGATTTCTAGTTTTAATTTCCAGTATGGACTAACTTTTTCATTAAGGCTACAATTGAACCTTTTATGTGTGCGAATTGATTATTCAGATTAATCTAGTTATTAAGTCGATTTGAATTGTTTATCATGTTCTATGTTTATTATTTAATTATTAGGCCAATAATTACTGCGTTACACTAGATGAATTTGGGAGATGAAATCTAGGGTTAGAACTGAATATGATAGCATGTATTCTTAATTATTTGCGTGAGATAAATAATTACGGTTGTGAATTGAATAAGGATATCTCTTTTCACTACATGTAAAAATTGGGAATTGGAATTTAATAAATTTAATTATGTTATTTTGCATAGGGATATCACAGAATTAATTGAGTTAAACAATTTTATCAGACCACTTGGAAAAGGGCTTTTAAATCATAAGAATTCTTGATAGCAATTCGGGTGAAATTTATAACTGGAGAAACTGGATAGTTGACTTTTATTGCATAATTGGGGATATTGTAGTCTTAACTTTTATCATTTGTATCGATTTTTAGTGGAAGTTAGTTTTACTTAGTTTAATTAAAGTTAAAAATCATAAGTTACGATTGTTTAAATAAAATTGAATTGATAAAATACTAGTAGTTGGAATTTGTTAGTTAGGATTCCTCGTGGGTTCGACACTCTACTTTACCACTTTATTACTTGTTGACCGTGTATACTTGCACGTAATTGTTGATTGTGAAATCGACCAACAAGTTTTTGGCAACGTTGCCGGGGACTCATTGTTAATACTAATTCCATATTAGTTATAATCAATTCAGTCTTAATTTAAATGCTATTTACCTATTCTTATTCTTTTGCTTACATGATTTATTTATTAGTGTATGCACACTAGATGAAAGGGTAAATAGGAACTTTTGCCTTACGCAGACGATATTGAGAGAATGTTCCGAAAATTAAGGTTGACTAGACAGGTTATACCCTTGGAAGCAGAATTGGTAGAAGAAGAAATTCCAGAAGTCATGGCAGCGGAAGAACAAAAATCACTCAGGGATTATGCCATGTCG
Organism: Panax quinquefolius; assembly: GCA_020205615.1. NCBI lineage: Eukaryota > Viridiplantae > Streptophyta > Magnoliopsida > Apiales > Araliaceae > Panax > Panax quinquefolius. The sequence goes on along the minus strand of CM035156.1, from coordinate 69,347,885 downwards.
ACAGTGATAGACATTCAGTCTAGTATTCAGAGGTGGGCAATCAATGCAAACAATTTTGAGATTAAACCGGGAACTATATAGATGTTACAAAATGCAATTAAGTTTGGGGGTGGTTCGAATGATGATCCGAACGAACATATCTTAAGTTTCTTGGAAGTATGCGACACATTTAAATTCAATAATATTTCGGAAGATGCAATAAGGTTAAGGCTATTTTCGTTCACATTGCGAGATAAAGCCCAAAGTTGGTTACACTCCTTGCCGCTAGGTTCAATCATAGCTTGGGATGATTTAGATCAAAAATTCCTAGCTAAGTTCTTCCCACCAGCAAAGACGACAAAACTACAGAATGATATTCATACTTTTGCACAATTCGACTAAAAAACATTATATGAAGCATATGAAAGGTTTAAGGATTTTCTCCGAAAATGTCCACATCACGGGATTCTAAAGTAGATGCAGGTTAAAAATTTTTGTGTCAGGTTGCATAGGTCTACCTGAGCTAGTATTGATGTAGCAGTAGGAGGAGCTATCATGCAAAAAAGTTTTGATGAGGCTTATCAGTTGTTAGAGACGATGTAAGACCGAAATTTTTTTAAAATAAAAAGGAATTTCCTTTATTTATTATTTTGAAATAGTAAGGGTTGATTTGATTAATGTGGATAGTTAAGGGTTAAATACGCAAATATTTCAAAATAAGCAAGTGGTTATAAAATATTCATTTTGTTTGGGAATATTCGTTTGGTCGTGGAATATTAAATCTTTGTCGGGAATATTAAATATCGACCAGTAGCGACCATGTGTGGGCCCCATAACGAAAGCGATTGGATGAAGAAAGCGACAAATATAAGTTGGTTAAAAATAACTACGTAGTTATTCACAATTAAGATTGTTGGAATACCGTTGGTTAAAATACGATGTACTGGCATGGTTGCCAAGATAGCACACCAGTATTGCACGATATTGTTGAATTATTGATCCTTACGTGAAGGCACTACTCAATAATTTTCCACGGTAGTTCTTGCTCATATTTTATTTTATTGATTCAATAATTCTGCGTTGATATTTTATATTATTGTTGTTCAATAATTGTCAACGCACATTATCTCCATTATCGGATCAATAATTCATATTATTTGAATAATATTATTAGATAGCATTATTGGCAATGTCTAGAAAGTTACATCAAGGAGAGGTTTGGTCACCTAATTGCGCGCCAAGATGAGAGAAATCCTTATCGGAAAGCCCCTCTTCTGAGGGCACTACTGGTTGTCATAATTGTGATTCTGTAATATTATTTGTGAATAATTAATTATTGATTCATATGATAAAGAAATATTTATTTTATGTGGATATAAATGATGGATTTATTTATGTGGTTATAAATGAAGAAATTATTGTTGAGGTGTTTTATCAGTATTTTATCAGATTGGAGGTATTAAAAATTAAATCAGGGGTTTTGAGATATATTGCGGGGGTTATAATTTTTAATCCGACCGTTGGATTGTGGTAATTTTGGGTATGTTATACACACATAAGTTGAGTATATGTCCACAAATTTTGAACCGTTAAAATGCACGAATGATTTGTTATGAATTTTAAGAGGTGTCGATTCGGAAATTAGGTTTATAATTGATTTTGGTGGAAAATTCTAGAATTGAGTGGGCCCCACTTGTGGTTGGTGAAGAAATGTGCTGAATTTTATTTCAAATGTGGTGGGTGGCAATAGTAGCGGTAAAGCTATCGTGTAGCGGTCAAGTCTCGCTTGGTAGGCTAACATTTTCCTATAAATAGAGGGCTAAGTTAGAATTGAAAATCACACCGTAAACAAAGTTTTCTCTCTTTCTCTCTATATTATTGAGCGTATTTTGTGAGTATTTAGATACTTTGAGAGTTCTTTATTGATCAAGTTTCATTCAAAGATCACTTGAGCCTTTCCTTCAAAATCTTGATTCTTTGAGGTAAGGGATATTATTTTTTTTTAAGTAATGATATTATTTCTTCAATATCATTATCTTTGAAATGTTGATCTGAAGTTTTATCAAATTTGGAACTTTTTCATGTCGGGGATTACTATTCATGAGTTACTATTCACGAGTTACTATTCATGAGTTACTATTCACGAGTTACTATTCACGAGTACTATTCATGAAGCGTGAAAATGTTTTTTTTTGTGGAATTTCTATCTTTTGGTGTGAGTTACTATTCACGTATACGGCCTTATTCACGTATATCGACACTATTCACGATATCTGGCACTATTCATCGAAAAATAAAATTTCTTCTTTTAGTCAAAATATCTATTCTCGGATACTAGCTTTGATTGTATCCATGTTTTGATTATTCTTGAATTTTACACCACTATGATTATTTTTGAGGTATTGTTGGACATGGATAAAACAAAATACGAATCCTTAATCCTTAATCCTTGTCATTTTGTTTCACTTTGGATTCGTTCTTTAAAAATATTTTCATCATCCTCGGTCTTAAATGATGATATTATTGAATATCTTTGGCACGTAGTGCAAAGATGAATGATTTCTGAAGAATATCTTTGGCACAGTAGTGCAAAGATGAGCAGTGTTTAAATGAACATATTAGATGATGAATATCTTTGGCCTTTAGTGCAAAGATGAACAGTGTTGAGATGAACATGATGGATTGATGAATATCTTTGGCTTTTGGTGCAAAGATGAATATTTGATTTGAGATGAATATTGATTGATGTTACAGGATAAAATATTGATGATGGATTTGTTAAATTCATAGATTATAGTAGATTTCATTCTCTACATAACTCTTCTATGAATTATTATTTCATTGCGAATATTGATCCGAAACTTGTTGTCTATTGTATTCTATCGATTTTTCCTATTGGAGACTAACGATAATTTGTTGTATATTATCTTAGTCATAGTATTCTTTACTCGGGCTAGTTGAGCTCACCCTTTTCCTTGTTGTTCCATTTTTCTTCTCGGGAGGCGAGAATGTAACGAGTACTAGTCGGGTATGGAAATGAAGGTTCTAGAGAGAGTTGTTTAGTAGTCCTCACCATTTTGTAAAATAATGTATCAATAATTATGATGGGGATTTATTTATGCGTGTGGATATTGTCTAGAAGACAATATTATATTTAAACTCACATATATATATTGTCGTATTTCACACGACATTTGTATTATTGAAGTTGTAGTTTGCTTCTTGTACCATGTATTTGGCGACTTTCGAATGGGTGTTGTGTATACCTATTTTGGGGGCGTCACGGTTAATATCGAGCTTAGGGATATGATCTCTGGCGGAGATCGGGGAATAGAACTAGGAGGGAGAGCGAGTAAATCCTTCGCTAGTGTGTCCTACCTAAGCTTATTTGTTAGTTGGTCAAGATATATAGGGATATTATGTGATATATTGATTTCCTTAATTAACCCTTGTTTTATGACGATGTTTGAGAATGTCGATGAGAATATTAACGATGGAGTAAATGAGACCGTGGAGATGCTGTGCTTTTACCAACGAGGAGAACGTGCAACAGTGGCAATGTTCCTCCCGTGAACAACACCACCGAAAGCGAGATGATGAACGAGGGGATGTTTAGAAGCTTTTTGCGGTTCATGCAAAATCGAGACGAGGGAGACTTCGTGTTCAAAATACGAGGAGGAAATGATAGCAATTCACGGGTTGTCACACACCAAGCGATTCAAAGAGTTGGGACCACGAAATTTAAGGAAAGCCGGATCCGATCATGGCGGAATCATGGGTCAAACAAATTACCAAGATATTCGATGTCTTGGGATGCACGGAGAACGAAGGTTCCATTCGCCACCTTTATGTTAAAATGGCGAAGCGGACTCATCTGTGGGAGTGCGTGAAGCGTACCATCATCCACCGCACTCAAAGATGTCTTGGGAGACGTTTGAGACTATTTAATGACAAATACTTTCACGAAAGTGTTAATCATATGAAGGAAGTGGAGTTCATCGATTAGAGCAAAATAACATGGCGGTGTCTCGATGCGAGGCAAAGTTTGCGAGTTATCTAGGTTTGCACCTCATTTGGTGGAGAATGAGGAGCGATATGCGGGATGTTTCTTAGAGGTTTGAAACCCAGACATCGTCGTCGATCTCATTTCTCATAAACTTTGTCTTTATTCGGATGTTGTAAATGAGGCTCAATTATTAGAGCGAGATAACGAAATACGGTCAACCGAGGACCATAACCAGGATCGTACTCCGAGATAGCGATCAACAGAATAATGATAACTGCGGAGAAAGAAATGACATTTTAAAATGGTAACCACTCTGGTGGTAATCATGGTCATGAAAAGCAGAAGAAGCGAGTGAGAGGAGATTTTAAAAGAGGAGATTTAACAACGACTATGTGAAGACGCAGCGATCTTAGCGAAGTAATTGGTTCTAAGGAGGAGAACGACCACCGGTCATATATGCTACAAATGCGGAAAAGAGGGACATATCGGTCAAACCGCCCACAACAGTTCAAGGTATGCTATAGTTGTGGAAAGGAAGGACATATCGTTCGAGATTATGCGGTAGCAAAACCTATTTCAATGATTCGGTGACTCAAAAAGATCATCCCGAAAAGTCAAAGTCAACGATTACGGGAAGAGCGTTTGTTGTGGATGGGTCATAATGCGAGGAACCCAAACGAGGTGATCACGGGTAAGCTATTTATAAATTCTTGCGAAGTTTATACCTTACTCGACATCTTGTGCTACCCATTCATTTATCTCTCCCGCTTGTGCTCAACGTTTAAACTTGACTCGGAGAAATTAGACTTTGACCTATCTCGTGGAAACTCAGTTAGGAGAAACTTTCATCACATCCATTGTTTATAAATCTTGTTTGATTCAAGTTGGCACCATCACCTTACCGGCCGACCTTATCTCTTTAAAGATACTTTCTTTTGATGTGATTTTAGGGATTGATTGGTTAACTACTCATCACGCCAAAATTGATTGTTTTAAATAAGGTTGTTAGTTTTCATATTCCTAACCAACTGTTGTTATGCAATTCAAGCAACTAAACCATTAAAATCAATCACTATCATATCTAATCATAAAGCTATTCGTTTATTGAAAAACGGATGTCAAGCTTTCTTAGCCCATGTTATGGATTTGAATAAAGACACGTCAAATTTGAATAATATTCCTTGTTGTTATTGACTTTCGACGTATTTCAAGAAGAACTTCCGGTTACCCCCGAGCGTGAAGTTGAATTCTTTATTGATCTTGAACTGGTACAAAGCCCATTTCTAAAACCCCATATCGAATGGCTCCTATTGAACTTCAGAGTTAAAGGTCCAACTACGAGAATTGTTGGACATTGGTTTCATTCGTCTAAGTACATCTCCTTGGGGTGCTCTGTTTTATTTGTAAAGAAGAAAGACGGGGAGTATGCGACTTTGTATTGACTATCGAGAATTGAACCATGTCACCATCAAAATAGGTATCCTCTACCTCGTATTGATGACTTGTTTGACCAATTCTGAGGGCACAATTCTTTTCAAAAATCGATCTTAGATTACGGATATCATCAAATTTGAAGATTAAAAGCGAGGATATTCAAAGACGCCTTGAAACTTCGGTATGGGCATTATGAATTCTTAGTCATGTCTTTCGGACTAACTAATGCTCCTGCGGCTTTCATGGATATGATGAACCGAGTATTCAAGGAATATTTGGATCGATTCGTTGTTGTCTTTATTGATGACATCCTTATATATTCCAAAAGCCGTGAAGATCATGAGCACCATTTGAAGTTTGGTACTCGAAAGGCTTCGTGAAAACCAACTATATGCCAAATTGAAGAAATGCGAGTTACGGCTTGAGGAAGTAGCCTTTCTTGGGCATATGGTGTCAAAACATGGAGTATCTGTTGATCCGTGAAGATTGAAGCAATACAAAGTTAGAACAACCGAAGTCGGTGGATGAAGTACGTAGCTTTTGGGCTTAATTGGTTATTATCGAGATTCATGGAAGGGTTTTCTCGAATCGCTACTCCATTAACTCATTAACTTTCGAAAGGATCTGAAATTCGTTTGGAGCGAAGAATGCGAGAAAAGTTTCCAAGAGCTTAAGAGGAGACTTATTTCTTTTGTTCTAATAATACCATCTGGTTCGGATGGATTTGTTATCTGCAGCGATGCTTCAGCAAAGGGTTAGGATGTGTTCTCATGCAACGTGGGAAAGTCATAGCCTATGCCTCGCGACAACTTAAAGAGTATGAGAGGAATTATCCTACTCATGATCTAGAGTTAGCGCGTGAATCGTTTTGCGCTAAAGATATGGAGGCACTATCTGTATGGGGAGAAAGTGGAGATATATTCAGATCATAAAAGCCTTAAATATTTCTTCACTCAAAAAGAACTCAACATGCGGCAGCGACGTTGGCTCGAGCTATTGAAAGACTACGACCACACTATTCAATACCATCCTGGTAAAGCGAACGTGGTAGCTGACGCATTGAGTAGAAGATCATATGTGGGAACGAGTGCGATGATGTCAAGTATACGCATAGAGCCAACTTTAATAGAAAAAGTTAAGTTTGCTCAAGCCACCCCATTCAAGTCGATACGTATGAAGAAGAAAGTACAAGAAGGAGCTATTAGGGCGAGAATTGATGAAGAAGGAATACTTGAGTCCACTCTAGACTTTGTGTTCCTAACGACTCGATTTGAAGTACAAGATTATGATGGAGGCACACAATACACCATTTGCAATCCATCTGGAAGTACTAAAATGTATCGTGATCTTCGACATACATTTTGGTGGAATAATATGAAGAGAGAGATTGCAAAGTTTATCTCGATGTGTTTAACTTGCTTACGTGTAAAGGCGGAGCATCTAGTACCTAAGGGTCCGTTGCAACCACTTGAGATTCCGAAATGGAAGTGGAACACATTACCATGGATTTCGTTACGGGTCTTCCTCTACGGTTTCTCAAGGCATCAATGCTATTTGGGTTATTGTTGATAGATTAACCAAGTCTGCTCATTTCTTGCGATCACGGAGACTTATTCCCTTGAACGTCTTGCTAGTATATGTACGTAAATGAGATTGTGAGGTTGCATGGCATGCTGTATCCATAGTTTGGATCGTGACCCAAGATTCACTTCAAGATTTTGGGTTTAGCTTGCAAAAAGCTATGGGCACGGATTTGCGATTTAGTTGACATACCATCCCCAAACCGACGGACAATCGAGAGGGACTATTCAAACTCTTGAAGATTTATTAAGACTCGTGTCCTAGACTTCAAGGGCGGTTGGGATAAGTATTTACCATTGGTGGAATTCTCCTACAACAACGCTTATCGAGCAAGTATAGGTGTGGCTCCATTGAAGCATTATATGGACGAAAGTGTCGTTCTCCATATGTTGGGATGAGGTGGGTGAAGCAACATTGTTGGGACCCGAGTTAGTAATGTATATGACTACCGAAAAGATCCAAATGATTCGACAAGCGTATACAAACGACACAAGATCGACAAAAGAGTTATGCGGATCTTCATCGAAAGGACGTGGAATTTAATGTAGGGGATCATGTATTGTTGCGAGTTGCTCCATGGAAGGGAGTTACAAGATTTGGGAAGAGAGGAAAGCTCAATCCACGATTTATTGGTCCATTTCAAATTCTTGACCGAGTAGGAAATGTAGTCTATAGACTTGCGTTACCTCCGAGTATGTCTCGTGTTCATAATGTGTTTCACATATCATGCTTAAGTAAATATGTGAAAGACCAACCACGTTATTGAGTTAGAACCCAGACGAGATAGCCAAGACTTAACGTATGAGGAGGTACTGTCAAGATCTTGGATAGGAAGGAGCATGTCCTACGCCGCAAAGGTCATACCACAAGTTAAAGTTTTGTGGAGGAATCATGCTATAGAGGAAATGACACGGAATTGGAAGCGGAAATGAAAGCGAGGTATCCTCACCTTTTGAAACACACAGTGTGCGTCGTCAATTTCGAGGACGAAATTTCATAAGGAGGGGAGGTTGTAAGACCCCTAAATTTTTTTAAATAAAAAGGAATTTCCTTTATTTATTATTTTGAAATAGTAAGGGTTGATTTGATTAATGTGGATAGTTAAGGGTTAAATACGCAAATATTTCAAAATAAGCAAGTGGTTATAAAATATTCATTTTATTAGGGAATATTCGTTTGGTCGTGGAATATTAAATCTTTGTCGGGGAATATTAAATGCATTTACCAGTAGCGACCATGTGTGGGCCCTCATAACGAAAAGCGATTGGATGAAGAAAACGACAAATATAAGTTGGTTAAAAATAACGGTGGCGTAGTTATTCTGAATTAAAGGAAGCATTGGAATACCGGTGGTTAAAATACGATGTACGCATGGTTGCACAAAGAGCACACGGTATTGCACATGATTGTTGAATTATTGATCCTTACGTGAAGGCACTACTCAATAATTTTCACGATGAGTTCTTGCTCAATATTTTATTTTATTGATTCAATAATTCTTTGCGTTGATATTTTATATTATTGTTGTTCAATAATTGTCACCGCACATTATCTCCATTATCGGATCAATAATTCATATTATTTGAATAATATTATTAGATAGCATTATTGGCAATGTCTAGAAAGTTACATCGAGGAGAGGTTTGGTCACCTAATTGCTTGCGCCATGAAGGAGAAATCCTTATCGGAAAGCCCCTCTTTCTGAACGGCTGGTTGTCATAATTGTGATTACGTAATATTATTTGTGAATAATTAATTATTGATTCATATGATAAAGAAATATTTATTTTATGTGGATATAAATGATGGATTTATTTATGTGGTTATAAATGAAGAAATTATTGTTGAGGTGTTTTATCGGTATTTTATCGATTGGAGGTATTAAAAATTAAATCGGGGGTTTTGAGATATATTATGGGTTATAATTTTTAATCCGACCGTTGGATTGTGGTAATTTTTGGGTATGTTATACATACATAAGTTGAGTATATGTCCACAAATTTTGAACCGTTAAAAAATGCACGAATGATTTGTTATGAATTTTAAGAGGTGTCTGATTCGAAATTAGGTTTATAATTGATTTTGGTGGAAAATTCTAGAATTGAGTGGGCCCCACTTGTGGTTGGTGAAGAAATGTGCTGAATTTTATTTCAAATGTGGTGGGTGGCAATAGTAGCGGTGTAAAGCCATCGGTAGCAGAATCAAGTCTGCCTTGCGGGCTAACATTTTCCTATAAATAGAGGGCTAAGTTAGAATTGAAAATCACACCAGAAACAAAGTTTTCTCTCTTTCTCTCTCTATATTATTGAGCGTATTTTGTGAGTATTTAGATACTTTGAGAGTTCTTTGTTAAGATCTGAGTTTCATTCAAAGATCACTTGAGCCTTTCCTTCCTAAAATCTTGATTCTTTGAGGTAAGGGATATTTTTTTTTTCGTAATGATATTATTTCTTCAATATCATTATCTTTGAAATGTTGATCTGAAGTTTTATCAAATTTGGAACTTTTTTCATGTCGGGGTTACTATTCATGAGTTACTATTCACGAGTTACTATTCATGAGTTACTATTCACGAGTTACTATTCACGAGTACTATTAATGAAGCGTGAAAATGTTTTTTGTGGAATTTCTATCTTTTGGTGTCGAGAGTTACTATTCACGTGATACGGCACTATTCACGTATCGACACTTATTCACGTATCTGGGCTTTATTCATCGAAAAATAAAATTTCTTCTTTTTCGTCCAAAATATCTATTCGGATACTAGCTTTGATTGTATCCATGTTTTGATTATTCTTGAATTTTACACCACTATGATTATTTTTGAGGTATTGTTGGACATGGATAAAACAAAGTATGAATCCTTAATCCTTAATCCTTGTCATTTTGTTTCACTGGATTCGTTCTTTAAAAATATTTTTCATCATCCTCAGTCTTAAATGATGATATTATTGAATATCTTTGGCCTGTAGTGCAAAGATGAATGATTTCTGAAGAATATCTTTGGCCTATAGTGCAAAGATGAACAGGTGTTTAAATGAACATGACCGACTGATGAATATCTTTGGCCTTTAGTGCAAAGATGAACAGGTGTTGAGATGAACATGACCGATTGATGAATATCTTTGGCCTGTAGTGCAAAGATGAATATTTGATTTGAGATGAATATTGATTGATGTTACAGGGATAAAATATTGATGATGGATCATTAAATTCATAGATTATAGTAGATTTCATTCTCTACGTAACTCTTCTATGAATTATTATTTCACTGCGAATATTGATCTGAAACTTGTTGTCTATTGTATTCTATCGATTTTTCCTGTTGGAGACTAACGATAATTTGTTGTATATTATCTTAGTCATAGTATTCTTCTTTCGGCTAGTTGAGCTCACCCTTTTCCTTGTTGTTCCATTTTTCTTCTCAGGAGGCGAGAATGTAGCGAGTACTAGTCGGGGTATGGAATGAAGGTTCTAGAGAGAGTTGTTTAGTAGTCCTCACCATTTTTGTAAAATAATCTATCAATAATTATGATGGGGATTTATTTGCGTGTGGATATTGTCTAGAAGACAATATTATATTTAAACTCACAGTATATATTGTCGTATTTCACACGACATTTGTATTATTGAAGTTGTAGTTTGCTTCTTGTACCATGTATTTGGCGACTCAGAATGGGTGTTGTGTATACCTATTTTGGGGGCGTCACAGACGATGGCCAACAACAACTATTAGTGGCCAATGATGAGGTCTAATCCCCCAAAAACACTAGGGAAGCTCAAACTTGATGTAGTTACAACTTTGGCAGCACAGGTATCAGCGTTAACTAAGAAGGTTGACTCATGGTGTCCACCATCAGTACCTCAAGTAGTGATGGTTTTGCGAGTTAATGTCTTTGGAAGTCATTTTACGATCGATGTGTGCAATTAACGCCGAGTCATTTCGGTTAAATGGGGAGTTATAATAGACCATCACAGCCTTATCAGAATCAGAATGTGTACAATCCGAGGTGGAGGAATCATTCGAGTTTTTCATGGAATAATAATCAAGCCCAAGCTCAAGCTCCTAGACCGCAAAATCCACCTGGATTCTAGAATCAAACTCCACAACAGACAGAGAGGAAAATAAACTTAGAGGAAGCATTGGCAAAATTTATTGTAGCTACCGACAAGAGGATGAATGAGCAAGATAAACTGTTAAGTCAGGTAGATATGAATGTAAAACGTCAAGCAGTCTCGATTAAGAATTTAGAGATTCAGATGGGTCAGATAGCGCATGCTTTGAACAACCATCCGCAAGGAGCACTACCCAGTGACACCGAGATTAATCTAGGCAGAGATGAACAATGGAAGGTTGTGACCTTAAGAAGTGGAAAAGTGCTGCACGAGATAGTGAAGGGTAATAAAAAAATAGACAAAGTAATTGGGGAAAGTAAGAAAGTCTCAGAAACAGGAAAAGAAGAGGATGTGGAGGTAGAGAAGAAATCACCTGAAACAATGCCCCCATACTATATTCGCAGAGATTTCTGAAATCAAAACTAGACAAGGAATTTTCAAGATTCTTGGATATTTTCAAAAAGCTGCATATCAACATACCTTTTGTAGAAGCCCTGGAACAAATGCCTTGTTATGCCAAGTTCATGAAAGAGGTCTTGTCTATGAAAAGGAAATTGGGTGAGTTCGAGATAGTGGCGTTAACCGAAGAATGAAGCGCGATTATACAGAATACATTACCACCAAAGTTGAAAGATCCAGGGAGTTTTACTATTCCATGTGAGATTGGTAACCTATTTTTGGGAAGAGCGTTGTGTTATTTGGAGGCAAGTGTAAATTTAATACCGCTATAAGTTCACACTCAGTTCGGACTAAAAGCATTAAAACCAACAAATATTAGTTTGTAGTTGGCAGATAGATCAGTTATATATCTAAGGGGTATTGTGGAAGATGTTTTGGTAAAGGTTGATAAATTCATCTTCCCGGTGGATTTATTATCCTGGATTGTGAGGTAGATAAGGAAATCCCCATCATCCTCGGTCGACCATTCTTAGCAACATGGAGAATTTTGATAGACGTACAAAAAGGTGAGTTAACAATGCGAGTCGAAGACTAAGAAGTAACCTTTAATGTATTCAAATCAATGAGATTTCCAAAAGAAGAGGGTGAGTATTTGCGGATGGATGTGATGGAAGATAGTGAATCACAAAATTAGCGAAAGTTATTTTGAGGATTTGTTGGAAGCTATTTTGGTTGGGATGGACAACTACGATGACTGGGAAGAATTGGGTTATGTCAAATGGTTAGATGCATTACCAGTTTCCTGGAAGTTCAGAAAACCGTTTGACACTCTTGACCGACCTAAGGGGGAAGAAAACAAATTCAAGCCATCAATAGATGAGCCACCAGTGCTAGAGTTAAAACCTCTACCTTTTCATTTGAAGTATGCCTACTTCAGAAAGTCTGACACCTTACTAGTCATTGTATCGACGGATTTGAATGACACTCAAAAAGAAAAAATGTTAAGGGTGTTGCGAAAGTATAAAATAGCAATTAGATGGACTATAACAGATATTCGGGGAATTAGTCCATCATTTTGTATGCATAAGATTCTACTTGAAGAAGGAGAAAAACTAAGCATTGAGCAACAAAGAAGGTTGAATCCGATTATGAAGGATGTGGTAAAGAAAGAGATCATAAAATGGTTAGATGTAGGTATCATTTATCCAATCTTAGACAGTTCTTGGGTAAGTCCTGTACAGTATGTGCCAAAAAAAGGGGAATGACTGTGGTTAAAAACGAAATTAATGAGCTCATCCCCACTAAAATAGTTACACGCTGGAGGGTATGCATGGATTACCGTAAACTAAACAAAGCCACGCGCAATGATCACTTTCCCTTGCCATTCATTGATCAAATGTTTGATAGGTTGGTTGGTCACCAATTCAATTGTCTATTAGATGGGTATTCAAGTTATAATTAGATTGCCATAGCGCTAGAGGATCAAGAAAAAATCACATTCACATACCCTTATGGCACTTTTGCATTCCAGCGTATGTCTTTTGGTTTATGTAATGTCCCGACAACTTTTCAAAGATATATGATGGCCATGTTTTTGGATATGGTAGAACAGAACTTGGAAGTTTTCATGGATGATTTTTTGTGTGTTTTGTGATAGTTTTGATTTATGCCTGAAAAATCTAGTTTTAGTTTTCAAACGTTGTGTGGAGACAAATCTAGTTCTCAACTGGGAAAAGTGTCACTTCATGGTGAAAGAAGGGATAATTATAGGGCATAAGGTTTCTTTAGCAGGGTTAGAGGTCGATAAAGTAAAAATTGAAACTATTGAGAAACTATCTCCACCAATTTCTGTGTAGGGAATAAGGAGTTTTTTGGGACATAAAAGACATTATGTGCTATGTGTTAATAACTTATGTGCTCGCAAGTATCGAAAATGTTAAGTAAAACTTAAAATATTTTGTTGTCAGGATGTCTAACGAAGGAGGATTTGGTCCAGCTAGGGAAGTGATACCTCAGGTACCTAGAGACGACGAACCCCAGGATATTCATGTAGTGCGGGAGCAGTTGATTCAAGAGGATGTGCTTGTAACCGATCCCGAGGAGGATAGTTCTGAAGAGATAGAGGAAGATGACGAGGAGGAGGATCCTGTGGAGTTTCCACCAAACTCCATATCAGCTGAGATGTATGATGCTCTATACGACCGTAACATAGAATTACAGGACAAAGTTGAGGAGCTGAAGGAGATGGTTGGGATGCATCACGCTTCGATAGAGTAGAAGGATGCGGAGATTCAGGAACTCGACTCATGCCTTGGAAACACAGAGTGGGACCTAGTTCATACCAAGGGTCAGCATGAAGACCTGTTGGCAGTAAACGAAAAGATGAAGACTGACATGGAGAAATTGAAAAATAACTTCAAAGAGGAATCAACTAAGCGTGCAAGAGCAGAGGATGCTTGGATGAAGGCGACTCAACGTGCAGACCGTGCTAAGGCTAAAGTCCAAGTGAAGAAGGCCAAGATGAACGAGATGGATTACGCTTTTAATTCTGCGATTGATAAGGCCCAGGATCGAGTCTTTTATTACCCACCTCAGTTTGAAGATTCGCCGTGGTTCGTGATAGATCGTAGAGCAGTGTACCGCATCATAGAGGAAGAGCGTCGAGAAGCCTTACGACGTCTTAATATGCCTAGATAGAATAAGAGTGATAATAATATGTGGTTAAATATGTGAATAAATAAACTGTGAATCCCTTATATTGAGATAAATAAAGGGATAGTATGAGTATGTAATCCTGGAACTTGTTTAGTTCAGGAAAATGGATGTTTATAGCGGTTATGCTATCTTTATCATGTTTTAAAACGTTATGAATGAATAAAATATTAGAGTTTATTTGAAATGTTATGTGTTATAGCTTTAAATGAGTAAGTTAAACATCAAATACCCAAGAAGTTGAGTAAGGAACTAATAAGCGTATATTTTAACAGAAAATACCTCCTAGAAGAAGATAACCACGTCAACAAGGACCTCCTGAGGGGTCTACTAATAATAACAACGAGACCAACGCTAATTCGGTTCAGCAGTTTGACGGGTGCACTTGCGAATCAACCGCAAACTCAAGTCACGACCTTTAAGGAATTCAAAGTGGTTGGACCGCAAGAGTTTCAAGGATCTATGAATCCAGTGGAAGCATAAACTTGGATCATGGAAATGGAGAAAGTGTTCGACATAGCTAGAGTTAATGAGGATCAAAAGACTGCGTTCGCAACGTTCATTCTGAAGTCTAAAGCTAGCTACTGGTGGCAAGAAAATAAGGTTCGTGGGGGAAAAGGAGTGATAACATGGGATAGATTTAAGGAGATATTTTTTGAAATGTACTTTCCAGCGAGTTCTCGAAATCAGCTGGAAGTACAATTTCTGGAGCTGAAGCAAGGAACTATGATGGTGCCAGAATATGCTGCAAAGTTTAACGAGTTAGCACGGTTTGCCACTTATCAAGTCAATACCGACGAGCGTAAAGCGAGATGGTTCGAACAAGGGTTGAAACCCTGGCTGTATAGCAAGGTTTCAATGTTTCAGCTGAATACATTTACGGCTATATTGGAGAAGGCAATTATCGCAGAAGGTGGAAGCGATGCCTTGACCAAGTACAACCAAGAACAGAAGAAGAGAAAGAATGAGAATGAGAATAAGGCTGGTGGAAGTAATGTTGGAAGTAACAGTCAAAAGAGGAAATGGAGCGAGAATTCAAATACGAGAGGACAACAGGGAAATCAGCAGAAGAAAAAGTTTGAAGCTTGTGCGACGTGTGGAAAGAACCATATTGGAGTATGTTTGTAGGGAAAGCGAGTGTGTTTCAACTGTGGTCAGGAGGGACATATTGCGCTGAACTGTTTCAGTCTGAAGAAAAGAGCATGCTTTACCTGCGGTTTAAAAGATCACATGGCTCGTGATTGCCCTAAGAAGCCAGCGGGAAGTGCAAGTGGCGGAAAGGGAAACAACAACGGTAGTGGTGCATTGACTATCACTAGACCAACACAGTCAAGCCGACCTACTACGAGGACTTTCAATATGACCGTGAAGGATGCTGTACAGTCTAAGGATGCGGTGTCAGGTATCATTCTGATTAACGGTATTAATGCTTATGTACTATTTGATTCGGGTGCTACTTGTTCATTTATATCTGATGAATTTGCTCAGAATTTAGATTTTCCTCTGGAAGAATTAGAATTTCCCTTAAGTATAAAGATTGTGAATAGGGAAGTGATTCCTGTCAGATACATATATAGGAATTGTAGAGTGATTATAAAAGGTCACGAGTTGATGGTAGACTTGATACCAATTAGACTTGGTGAGTTTGATGTTATACTGGGAATGGATTGGTTATTCAATTACGGAGCAGTAATTGATTGCCAAAGGAAATGTGTTAACCTTATGACTCCGTCAAAGGTTGTGTTCATTGGCAGCAAGTCACCTCGACAAGCAAGTTGTCTGACGGTGATGCAAGCCAAGAAGTTGTTGAGACAGGGATGTGTAGGATACGTAGCCTACATAGTCAATACACAGAAGAAGAGTGCAAAGCTAGAAGAAATACCGATATCTAAGGCACCATGCATAATGGCCTCGGTTGAAATGAAGGAGTTGATGGTGCAATTGCAAGAGTTTCTTGACAAGAAGTATATTCAGCCGAGTGTGTCGCCATGGGGAGCACCTGTGTTGTTTGTTAAGAAGAAAGATGGATCGATGCGGCTCTGCATTGATTACCGAGAATTGAATAAGGTCACGATTAAAAATAAGTATCCATTACCTAGAATTGATGACCTGTTCGATTAGTTGAAGGGAGCGAGATATTTCTCAAAGATAGACTTGAGAAGTGGTTATCATCAGTTGAAGGTGAGGCCGGAGGATGTACCAAAAATAGCGTTTAGAACTCGGTATGGTCATTACGAGTTTCTAGTTATATCTTTTGGTTTAAGCAATGCACCTGCAACGTTCATGGACTTGATGAACATGATGTTTAAACCATTCTTAGACAAATTTGTGGTGGTGTTTATTGATGATATATTGGTATATTCCAAAACCAAAGAGGAACATGTGGAACACTTGAGATTGATGTTGGAGACGTTGAGAAAAGAGAAGTTGTACACTAAGTTCTCAAAGTGTGAATTTTGGTTGGAACGTGTGCAGTTTCTCAGACACGTTATTGGTAAGGACAAAATTTTGGTAGATCCATCAAAAGTTGAAGCTGCAATAAACTGGGATCAGCCAAAGACACCGTCAGAAGTAAGGAGTTTCTTAGGATTGGCATGTTACTACAGGCATTTTATTCAAGACTTTTCCAAGATCGCGACTCCATTGACAAACTTAACAAGGAAAGCGGTTAAGTTTGTTTGGACAAAAAAGTGTGAGGAAAGTTTTCGAGAATTGAAGAAAAGGTTGAGTTCAGCACCTGTGTTGTCATTACCTGATGATACAGGAAATTTTATGGTGTATAGTGATGCATCGCATAAAGGACTAGGCTGTGTGATTATGCAGAATAGCAGAGTTATTGCGTATGCATCACGTCAGTTGAAAGATTACGAGAAAGGGTATCCAACTCATGATTTAGAGTTGGTGGCAGTGGTGTTTTCCCTGAAAATTTGGAGACATTATCTTTGTGGAGAGAGGTGTGAGATATATACTGACCATAAAATTTTGAAGTATATCTTTACACAAAAAGACTTGAACATGCGACAAAGAAGATGGTTGGAGCTGATCAAAGACTATGACTGTGAGATTTTTTATCATCCCAGAAAGGCGAATGTTGTTGCTGATGCTCTAAGTAGGAAGGGACGGGAGAAGTTAATGTTGTTGACTATTCAGGAGAAGCTAGTGTCGGAGATGGCTAAGATGGAGTTGGAAATTAAATGTCTGACAGAATCTGATAAAAAGTTATTCCAGATAGGTAACAGTTCAACGTTGGTAGATAAGGTGAAAAATGCACAACTTCAGGATGAAGACTGCGAAAAGATATAACAGAAAATATCTGTAGGTGAGGAAAACAAATTCAAAATCGATTCAGAAGGGTTACTTCGATTCGAAAGAAGAATTTGGGTTCCACCAATATCAGAGGTTAAAGAGGAAATTATGAGTGAAGCTCATAACTAAAGATATTCGATTCACCCTGGGAGTACAATGATGTACCAAGATCTTAGACATCATTTTTCGTGGCCGAATATGAAAAAGGATGTGGCTGAGTGCGTGGCAAAATGTTTAACGTGTGAGAAAGTCAAAGCTGAACATCAAATGTGAGACCCCAAATTTTATGAAAAAAGATCTAAATTTCTCGAAATAATTTTTTGAATAGTATGGTGTGGATTTGATATAATGTTATAGTTGTGGGTAATATTTACAAATTTTGCAAAGTAAGCAAATGGTTATATAATATTCGATTGGTCGGGGAATATTCATTTTAACAAGGAATATTAAATGCGATGACACAATCATTAGTGGACCCCCTAGCGGAAGTATTATAAATAGTTAGAAAATGACGAAATTATCTTTTATAAAAATAACGGCGAAAGTTTTACCGTTAAAAGCTGTTGAACTACCCAAAGTAGTAAAAGTACGCGATGTCTGGCGTGGTTGCATAGTAGCGCACGATATTGATTATTGATGCTTACGTGAGAAGTCACTCAATTATATTCAATTATTGCTATAGTAATTGCTGCATCATATCTCTCATATAATTGATTCAATTATTGTCACAGTATCATCTACATAATATGTTATATTATTAAATCAATAATTGAGACGACAAAGTTATTCATATTATTAAATTGCAATATTTACAATGTCTAGATGTTCTGTCAAGGAGAGGTTTAGTCATCTAATTGCGCACCAATAAGGAGAAATCCTTATCGGAAAGCCCACTCTTTCCTGGGAATGACCTGGTTGTTAAATATTGTGAGTTATAATATTAATGATGAATGTTATTAAAAATTAAATTTGAGTTCGGAGTTGAATTTGGAGACGCGGACGTGATATTTGAGTCCGGAACGATGAAATTAGTAGAAATATACTCTAAACACAAAATTTGTCGGGGTTGACTTTTTGGTTAAAAAAGTTAATAGTTGACTTTTTCAGAAAAAGTCAAACTTTGAAATTTCAAAAATGAAATTTTTGAGAAAAATATTTCCATTGTGTTGGGATTGTTAGTGTTAGTGGAAATCGATATTTATTTCGATAATAATTGATGTCTGGAGGTTATATTGACCAATCGGGTAATTAATCGAATAAATGAACAATTAATTGCTATTAATTCACATGATTATAACTATTTATTCACATGTGTGTACTATTGATTCACATTCATGTACTATTAGGGGAGTTGGTTCAAGATTGATAATACTTGCATGACTAAGTTCAAAATGGAGGTATAGATGGAGGTACTATACTGTAATTCATATTTTCACATGATTATAACTATTGATTCACATGATTGAACTATTGATTCACATTATTTACTATTAGGGGAGGTGGTGAAAGTTTGATAATACTTGCAGGACTAAATTAAAAATGAATAAAAAGAGGAAGGTATTATACTGTAATATTTTGAGCCCCAAAACGTGCAATTATCAAAACTATATTTTCCTATAAATAGAAGCTCATTCTTCCTTCATTTCTCACCAATTCACTAAAGCTTTAGAGCAATTATTATAGAGAGAAATTATAAAGAAAAGAAGAAGAAAGTCTGCTACCTCTTACTCCAAGATATCTAGTTTCTTTCTAAGGTAAGGGTATTATTTTTCTTTCATTATTTTCTTTCATGACTAGAGCTTGTTATTCCATTCTTTATTATTATGTTGGAATAACTTTTACCATCAAATCAGTACGCATACATGGTGAAATTCTTACATTATTCCATTCTTTATTATTATGTTGGAATAACTTTTATGCATGCATTGCAGTATCATTCATATTATAGTGATATTATTACGTTATTCCATTCTTTATTATTCTATTGGAATATCACATGCATGCGGATTACGCTTGACATAGTTCCATTCTTTATTATTACATTGGAATAACCTGTGCATTGGTTTATCGCATGCATAGTGAATTCTTTGTTATTCCATTCTTTATTATTATTACATTGGAATATCTTGTACATGCTCTGATCGGATTGCACGAATTCTTCCATTATTTATTATTTATTATTACATTGGAATAACTTTATCTATGTGGATTCTTGCGCATGCATGGTGAATGATCCTTTATCTTCATTCCTTATTAAATTGTGGAAATGATCTCATTTACGTGGATTACTGCATGGCGGTGAAAAAATCCATTTGCGGTTTAAATAATTTTTGACCCTCAAAATTTCGGAAAAATTTAAAATGATAATTTAATGAGTTTTCTATATTGTGTCCAAAGATGGCGACTTTTGGATGTATAGATTAAGAGTTATGGATTTTATGAGAAAAAACTATTTTAAAAGTAATCCCTTATAACTCTTTGTGGTTAACTCCAAAATTGGTGAAACTTTTATTGGAAGTACATGTATATAACAAGAGTATACCATGTAAATTTCGGAATTTTTGGACAAAAGCACAATTTATAATAAATGTCTAAATATTTGGCAGTTTTGGCCATATGAAAAATAGTAAATGAATTTTAAAATTTCGAAAAATATATATTCAATATGGGACTATATTACGCTAAATCCCGGAAAAAAATATTTTTTTGGGGACTGATTTGGTATTTTTTATGAAAATGAACTAGTTATAAGTAAATGAATTAAATATGTTATGTGAAGTAACAAAATTGGAAAATAGGATTTTATGGCTTGGGAATCCTATATAGGGTATATCTGATTTTTGATGAGGATTTGATCATTGGTGATGAAATCTTATGAGTATGGCATTTTTGAATGATTAAATACATTATTTGGTAAAGTGTGAACAATTGAAATAAATTGTTAATAAGTTTAAGAAGTGATTAAAATATTATTATAATATTAATAATATTAGATTATGAGTTTATTAAGTGATTGATAATATTTGGATAAATTTAAAGTCTTTAATATTTATCCTTATTTTCGTTTGATTAATGCTTATATCATTGTCATCATCCTCATGCTTATATTGTAATGAAAGTCATCTTTGGCTTACGTGCATAGATGGAATTGGTATGATTATGACCAGGAATTATTCGGTATAATCATGACCATAATGTGACGAATGATGTGGGGAAAGTCCTCAGTGGCCTGAAGTGCATTGATGGACAGTTTTTGGTATGATTATGACCCGGGATTATTCGGTATAGTCATGACCATTGATGATTTAATGAATATCCTTGGCCTGTAGTGCAGGGAAGATTCGATGATATGGTTTATTTATTAAGATGAGTCTCAATGATAAAAATTGATGAAAATATTTTAAATCATAGAAGATAGTAGATATCATGCTCTACTTGACTCTTCTAATGGATTGCTTATTCCGCTGTAGTTAAACTTGATGTCTATTGTATTTTATCAGTTTAACATTGTTGAAGGCTAATGATAATTTATTATGCATTATCTTAGTCATAATATTTCTTACTGGGCTAGTTGAGCTCACCCTTTCTTCACTGTTCACTTTAAGAAATGAGAACGTAGCCGTGACTAGTCGGGGAATGGAGTGACGGTCCAGATGATAGCATTAGTAGTCCTCACTATTCAGTTAAATAGTGTGACAATAAATGTAATGAGGACTCCATTGAGTGTGGATATTGTCTAGATGACAATATTCTTATTAAAACTTTTAGATTATGTTTTGTCGTATTTTACACGACTGTTGTATAATTAAGTTGTATTTGAATTTTGTACCATGTATTTGGCGACTCAAGATGGGTGATGTATACCTGTTTTGGGGGTGTCACAGTTGGTATCAAAGCTTTGGGATATGATCCCTGGCTGAGATGTGAGACAAGAACTAGGAGGGGAGAGACGGGGAATTCCTTCGCTAATATGACCTACCTAAGTTTATTTGGTATTTAATTGGTCGGTCAGAGTATAGAGATAATATGTGATATGTTAATTAACCCTTGTTTTGTGGCAGTGTTTGAAAATGATATCTGAAAATGTTGAGATCAGCAATGAAGCACATTAGATCATTGAGACACCTTTAAGCACCAACCAGGTTAATGTGATGTCAGACGAAGAAGAAATTAGAGATATCTACGTGGTGAGTGAAGAACTAATAGCTGCACCCGAGCTAGTCGCAGAGGTAGCAGCTGAGAGTGAGGAAGAAGAGAAAGAATAGGAAGAAGATGAAGAAGAGGAACATGAGGAGAATTTATTAGAAGAATTTTATGATTAAAATTTAGAATTAAAAAAATCGTATTCATGAGTTAGAAGAGCAGGCTGAAGAATGGCAGGCGGTCGTGGAGCAAAGCGATGCAACAATTCAAAATTGTGTTACCCGATGTACGATGCTTGAACAGAAGCACTCTTTGGCAGAGTATAAGATATTAGAGCTGGAATCTGAGAATGCTATGATCAAGGTTTTGATGAAAGAAGAAGCAACTGAATGAAGGAGAATAGATGATGCATAGGTAAAAGTCGCACGACGCGTTGATATTGTAGAAAAAGATGTCCGATCTAATAAGGCAAAAATAGATGAAATGGAGTCACTTTTTGGACATCTATTGGGAGAATCCAACATTGAATTCGGAATTACCCGGTATAGAACGGTTAACCCTAATTCGATATGGATCGGAGAGTAATGATTCGAATCATGGATCAGGAATGTGGCGAAACAATTAAGGGTGGAATGTACTCTATAGCAAATTTAAGTTCAACTGGGATGGTGATGCCAAAGGATGTCTCAGACAAGTCAAACTTGGTAGTTTAAGTGAGAGCGTTTATCGAGGAACCTGAATGAAGTTATCACGGGTTAGTTAATCATAAACTCTTGCGAAGTCTATACCTTATTCGATACCGCATCTACCCACTCTTTTATTTCACCTAGTGGTGTTCAATGTTTGAACTTGGCTCTTTTATCTGTTGAAACTCTGTTAGGAGAAACATTCGTTACCTCCACTATTTATAAATCTTGTTTAATTCAAATCGACACTTTCACGTTACCTGTCGATCTTATTTCTTTGAAAATACTTGCATTTGATGTGATTTTAGGAATTGATTGGTTAACTACTTATCATGCTAAAATCGATTATTTTCATAAGGTTGTTAGCTTTCATATTCCTAACCAACCTGTTATGTGAATTCAAGAAACCAAACCACTAAAGTCAATCATTGTCATATCAAGCCATAAGTAAAGAGCCCTGAGCCTTTCGCTGGTGACTTCCAAGTCTTGGAATAAACCAAAGCTAGAATATCCATAGGGGATGTCGTGAATAATGGTGGCAAGTTGATAGATATCAATGTGACGTGTTATCCAAGTCTTGGATGAGGTTCATAGTTTTGAATGATATTTCTATTATTAATAAATTTCCTGACGTATTCCTGAAGACTTCTCAGCTTACCCCTAGAGCGTGAAATCGAATTTTGTATTGACCCAGTACAAAACCCATTTCTAAAACCCTTAAATATTTCTTCAACTAAAATGAACGTAACATGCGCCAAAGAAAGCGTTGGCTCCAAATTGTTAAAGATTACGATCATACCATTCAATATCATTGTGGAAGAGAAAACGTGGTAGTAGACGCGTGTTGAGTAGAAGATCGTATGCGTTTATGAGTGCGATGTTGTTAACACAAAACCCATTTCAGTATAACTTACAAATGATGAAGATAGAGTTAAAGACTCTAAGGACCCACGTGGTGATATCAAATATCTGAGTAGAATCGACTTTAATGGATAAAGTTAAAAGCTAGCTCAAGCTACACCCCGAATCGATGAATGTGAAGAAGAAGGTTCAAGAAGGTGTTATCTCAACCCTCGATTTAATAATGGCCCATTTGAAATCCTCGATGGAGTAGGAACTGTGGCCTATAGACTCGTTTTTACTGCTTGAAGTATGTCACGTGTTCATAACATTTTTCACGTATCGAGGTTACGTAAATATGTGGATGACCCGAACCACGTTATTAAATTAGAACTAGACAAGATAACAGAAGATTTAACGTATGAGGAGATACGTGTTAAAATCTTGGATAAGAAGGATCGTATTCAACACTCAAAGGTTATACCTCAAGAGTTGGAATATGAAATGAAGTCAAGGTATCCTCACCTCTTGACATACCGAATGCGTCGTAAATTTCGAGGGCAAAATTTCATATGGAGGGGAGATTTTGAGCACCCAAATTTTATGAATAAAGATTTAAATTTCTCGAAATATTTATTTGAATATTATGGTGTGGATTTGATATAATGTTATAGTTGTTGGTAATATTTATAAATTTTGCAAAGTAAGCAAGTGGTTATATAATATTTGATTGGTCGGGGAATATTTGTTTTAACAGATAATATTCGTACAACGACACAATCATTGGTGGACCCCACAACGGAAGTATTGTCGTAGTTAGAAAATGATAGAATTATTTTTTTATAAAAATAACGGCGAAGGTTTTACCGTTAAACTGTTGAACTACCCGATAGTAAAAGTACAGTAATACGCGTGGTTGCATAGTAGCATACGTTATTGATTATTGATGCAATTGTGAGAAGTCACTCAGTTATATTCAATTATTACTATAGTAATTGCTGCATCATATCTCTCATATTATTGATTCAATTATTGTCACAGTATCATCTGCATAATATGTTATATTATTAAATCAATAATTGAGACGATAAAGTTATTCATATTATTAAATTACAATATTTACAATGTCTAGAAGTTCTGTCAAGGAGAGGTTTAGTCATCTAATTGCGCACCAATAAGGAAAAATCCTTATAGGAAAGCCCCCTCTTTCCTAGGAACGACCTGGTTATTAAATATTGTGAGTTATAATATTAATGATGAATGTTATTAAAAGTCGAATTTGAGTTCAGAGTTGAATTTGGAGACGCAGACGTGATATTTGAGTCCGGAACGATGAAATTAGTAAAAATAGACAAAACAAAAAATTTGTCGGGGTTGACTTTTTGGTCAAAAAAGTCAACAGTTGACTTTTTCAGGAAAAGTCAAACTTTGAAATTTCAAACATGAAATTTTTGAGAAAATTATTTCCATTGTGTTGGGATTGTTAATGTTAGTGGAAATCGACATTTATTTCGATAATAATTGATGTCTGGAGGTTATATTGACCAATCGGGTAATTAATCGAATAAATGAGCAATTTATTGCTATTAATTGACATGATTATAACTACTTGTTCATATGTGTGTACTATTGATTCACATTCATGTACTATTAGGGGAGTTGGTGCAAAATTGATAATACTTGCATGACTAAGTTAAAAATCGAGGTATAGATGGAGGTACTATACTGTAATTCGTATTTTCACATGATTATAACTATTGATTCACATGATTAAACTATTGATTCACATTATTTACTATTAGGGGAGGTGGTGCAAGTTTGATAATACTTGCGGGACTAAATTAAAAATGAAAGAAAAAGAGGAAGGTATTATCTTTGTAATATTTTGAGCCCCAAAACGCGTGCGATTATCGAAACTATATTTTTATAAATAGAAGCTCATTCTTCTTTCATTTCTCACCAATTCACTAAAGCTTTAGAGCAATTATTATAGAGAGAAATTATAGAGAGAGAAGAAGAAGAAAGTCTTTACCTCTACTATTCCAATATCTAGTTTCTTTCTAAGGTAAGGGTATTATTTCTTTCGTATTTATTTAAGAAGAGCTTCGATACATTTGTTCCATTCTTTATTATTATGTTGGAATAACTTTTGTCTGTCTGAATCTACCGCATATGGTGAAATTCTTACATTATTCCATTCTTTATTATTATGTTGGAATAACTTTTATATCATGCATGATCTACCGCATACATGGTGAAATTCTTCATTATTCCATTCTTTATCATTACATTGGAATATCACATGCATGCGGATTATGCTAGACCTAGTTCTATTCTTTATTATTATTTGGAATATCACATGCATGCGGATGAATTCGTCACATTCCATTCGCATTATTATGTTGAATTCTTTGTTATTCCATTCTTTATTATTATTACATTGGAATATCACATGTCTGCAATGCGATTACGCTAGACTCTTTCCATTCTTTATTATTCTATTGGAATAACCTATCTATGTGGATTATCGCATGCATGGTGAATGATCCTTTGTATTCATTCCTTATTAAATTGTAGAAATGATATGTCTACGTGGATTACCGCATGGCGGGTGAAAAATCCATTTACAGTTTCGTAATTTTTCTAACCCTCAAAAATTTTGGAAAAATTTGAAATGATAATTTAATGAGTTTTCTATATTGTGTCCAAAGATGGCGATTTTTGGATGTATAGATTAAGAGTTATGAATTTTATGAGAAAAGACTATTTTAAAAGTAAACCCTTATAACTCTTTGTGGTTAACTCCAAAATTGGTGAAACTTTTATTGCAAGTACATGTATATAACAGGAGTATACCCTGTAAATTTCAGAATTTTTGGACAAAAGTACAATTTATAATAAATGTCTAAATATTCGGTAGTTTTGGTTATATGAAAAATAGTAAATGAATTTTAAAAATTCTGAGAAAAATAAAGTGAATTTTTTTTGGGACTGATTTGGTATTTTTCATGAAAATAAACTAGTTATAAGTAAATAAATTAAATATGTTATGTGAAGTAACAAAATTGAAAATAGGATTTTATGGCTTGGGAATCCTATATTGGGTATATGCAGATTTTTGATGAGGGATTTGATCATTGGTGATGAAATTTTATGAGTATGGCATTTTTGAATGATTAAATGCATTATTTGGTAAAGTGTGAACAATTGAAATAAATTGTTTACAAATTTAAAAAGTGATTAAAATATTGTTATAATATTAATAATATTAGATTATGAGTTTATTAAGTGATTGATACTATTTGGATAAATTTAAAGTCTTTAATATTTATCCTTATTTTCGTTTGATTAATGCTTATATCATTGTCATCATCCTCATGCTTATATTGTAATGAAAGTCATCTTTGGCTTACGTGCATAAATGGACTTGGTATGATTATGACCAGGGATTATTCCGTATAATCATGGTAAGTAATGTGATGAATGATGTGGTGAAAGTCCTCGATGGCTTTGAAGTGCGTTGATGGATAGTTTTTGGTATGATTATGACCAGGGATTATTCGGTATAGTCATGACCATTGATGATTTAATGAATATCCTTGGCCCGTAGTGCAGAGAAGATTCGATGATATGGTTTATTAATTAATATGAGTCTCAGCGATAAAAATTGATGAAAACATTTTAAATCATAGAAGATAGTAGATATCATGCTCTACTTGACTCTTCTAATGGATTACTTATTCTGCTGCAGTTAAACTTGATGTCTATTGTATTTTATTAGTTTAACATTGTTGAAGGCTAATGATAATTTATTATGCATTATCTTAGTCATAATATTTCTTACTGGGCTAGTTGAGCTCACCCTTTCTTCACTGTTCACTTTAGGAAATGAGAACGTAGCCGGGACTAGTCGGGGAATGGAGTGACGGTCGAGATGATAGCATTAGTAGTCCTCACTATTCTTTTAAATAGTGTGACAATAAATGAAATGAGGACTCCATTGAGTGTGGATATTGTCTAGATGACAATATTCTTATTAAATCTCTTAGATTATGTTTTGTCGTATTTTTCACGACTGTTGTATAATTAAGTTGTATTTGAATTTTGTACCATGTATTTGGCGACTCAAGATGGGTGATGTATACCTATTTTGGGGGCGTCACATCAAAGGCCAAACGGATTATTACAACCATTGGAGTTACCAGAATGGAAATAGGAGCATATCACAATGGATTTTGTGGTAGGTCTTCCAATGACCCAACAAGGTTATGATGCCTTCTGGGTGATTGTGGATCGATTGACGAAGTCGACACACTTTTTGCCAATCAAGCTTCAATTTACCCTAGGAATTTGTGTCAAGACACAGAGTACCTGTGTCCATTGTATCAGACAGAGATCCACGTTTCACATCTAATTTTTGGAAACGATTACAATAATGCTTGGGAACACAGCTGAGAATGAGCACAACATACGATTCTCAAACTGATGGACAAAGCGAGAGAACCATACAAACACTAAAATATATGCTCAGAGCATGTATCATGGATTTCAAGGGAAATTGGGATGACCATCTACCATTGGTGGAATTTGCTTATAATAATAGTTATCACGCGAGTATTGTCATGCCGCCTTACGAAGCGTTATACGACAGAAAATGCAGAACTCTGTTATGCTGGGATGAAGTAGGTGAACGTCAGCTATTGGGTCCAGAATTGGTACAACAGACTGTGCAGATCATCAAGATTATTCGAGCAAGATTAATAGCTGCACATGATAGACACAAGAAATATGCCAATTAACATCGACAAAATAGAGAATTCGATGTCGGTAGTTATGTTTTCCTGAAAGTGTCTCCCTGGAAGGGAAAAATTCGGTTTGGCAAGAAGGGGAAATTGAGCCCTTGATTTATAGGACCTTTTGAAGTGCTTCGACGAGTTGGTGAAGTGGCGTACGAGGTAGCTTTACCTCTGAAGTTGAAACATATTCATAATGTTTTCCATGTCTTGGTATTGAGACCATATAAACTTGATTATAAGCATGTTATAGAATATGAGCTGAGGAATAAGGTCATACCTTCTAATAAGGTAATCTGGAGAAACCACAATGCTGAGGAAGCTACGTGGGAGCTTGAAAGCGTTATGATGAAGAATTATCCTCAGTTATTTGCTTGATCTTCTATAGCGATTCTGGGGACAGAATCTTGTTAAAGAGGGAAGAATGTAACAAATAAAATTTTTTGAGTTGTGATTCTGGGGACAAAATCCTTTTAAGGAGGGAAGGATGTAACGATCGAGAAATTTGTAATTTAATTTAAATATTTATTAAATTAAATAAATATTTTAAATAATTTATTTATTGAGGAAAATAAATAATTAGTGAATTGTGGTGAAATAATTTAGTAACTGAATTAATTAATGTTAATTAAATTAAGTAATGATAATTTTATCTGAAGGATTTAATTTAAGGAAATAATTAAATTAAATCAATTGCTTAATATTTAAGAAGATAATTAAATTAAATGAATTATTTAATTTAAAGGAAATAAATAAATTAAATAAAGTGATGTTTCTAATTTATTAATTAAATTAGATATATAATTATTTATTAATTATAAGTATAATGATAATAAGATTATTATTATTATTATTATTATTATTATAAGTTATTTAAATTAACTAAAGTGTGACACAAAGTAACTACATAATATAAATAATATAAAAATAATCTAGTTTGGGGGAAATTTTGGTTAGCCAAACAAGGCCTTGTGGCCTTTGGCTTGTTTCTAACTGACGCCTTTTTGTTTTTTTTTAACTGACGTACGTGGGATTGTGGCCATTTTATTACTTCACGTCTTATTCTTCCAAGGCCAAAATACCAGAGGGTTTAGAGAGAGAGAGAGAGAGAGAGAGAGAGAGAGAGAGAGAGAGAGTTTGGAAGCAAGAGAGAAAACACTGTGATTTTGAGTTTCTGAGATTGTCAATGAGGAAGAAGGAGAATTTCTAAGCCCTAACATTATCTTTTGCTAGCATTCAATCAAGGTAATCTACCCCTAATTCTAATATTTGGTTTTTGTAATTTTTTATTCACTAGAAATTGGGTTTTGGTTGAATTGTTGTAGAAGATGTTGTTTATCTGTATGTACTCTCTTGCTAAATCTACTAGTTATCCTTTATAAGTCTATGTTGGTGTTCAAATACATGAAATTTGGGTTTATAAGGAGAAAAATAAATAATAGTGTTTTTGTTTGAAAATGGCTTTAGAAAGTACAAAATTTCATGCGCAATATGTGTTATAATATATTATTTGATGTTAGAATATGTTATTATGTTAAGAAACGAAAGCGGCATAGTTGGAATCGTGTCAATTGATTGAGAAACGAATTCGTGGTGATCGAATTCGCTAAAAGTGTCATAATTGAAGAAATTTGGAAAAGTATGGTTTTGATTCCTTAAAATTGAGTGTATGTAATGTTGTTGTATATAGAATGATGGATAACATGAGTAGTTATGTTATTACAAGGTTTAGTTGTTAATTCTCATGTAAATATGTGGTTATTGGAATGATTTGGGTGGCTGGTGCATTATCAAAGCTTTGCGGTTTACATGCAGACCTACAAGCCTTGTCTGCTACTACTATCGAAAATGGCGCAATGACGCCAATTGGGTTTCTGAAGAGCAGCATCAAATCAGTTGCATTGCTGCAAGTACAAGGCAAGGACAACACACCGCCGGTCAGGTGCACGAGCCCAGCGGTGACTTCGCCTATTCGCGGTCATGTGTAATGGACTTATATTAGTTTAGCATGCCTGTTAATAATGTTGAGGCATAATATAAACCACAATAGCAGATTGTAAGGTGTTGTAATACAAAGTGTGAAGATTTTAAGTAATTATTTATATAAGTTATGTAATGAACCAAATGTGATATTTTCAAAAGTTAAAGATAAATGATAAGGTTTATGTTAGTTTATAGTGTGATTTTAGAATCATTAAGGTGTTAACCACCATGGTTAGGTACTAGGTTAGGGTTATGACCTAAATGATGGTTTAAACCCTAAAGCTAATATTCATGCAACTAATTGTTGTTGCGATTTCAATGATATATATAGGGTAATTGGTGAATATTACATTTGTGTAGATTACATACAAGGCAAGTTTCTAAACCTTAACTCTTTATATTGAGCAAGCTATCTAACTTCATTCATTTCATATTGAATGCAAGTTCCCATTACTAAATCATTATTGTACAAGTTTCTAAAATTCTTTGTAAAGTTGAGTAAGCCTAGTCTATTTTGTGTATGTTTGTACAAGCTCTTGTAACCTAATTCGTTACACCGAGCGAGTTTCACTTTCCTAATTATTATATAAAGCATATATTGTTCTAATATGTCGATTCAAATGAGATTGTTCTAACTCTTTCGGATATAGCACTTTGCATGTATATCATGTTTAATCAATTATATATTGTTATATCCGATCTTTGACTTTGATAGCCTTGTTCAGTTTTACATTCTTGTGTTAGACCTTTAATTAGTAAGAAAACTCTTATTGATTAAATTCTTCTATAACTAAATAGTTTTCTAAAATTCTAGAAACATTGATAAGCTAGTTCTAAACTAAACTTTCTTTAGTACGGAAATTATAAATTCAAATTGAGATGAACAACCCTAACATAGGTGATTTTGTACGTGTAACATTTAGATGTTTGTGCACAATACATGGTACAAAGGGCTGATCCCCCTAAGTACGTTAAGAAGGGTCCGTATAGTCTAAATGACTGTTAAGGTTGGGTAATAATACCTAAGCACCAGGGAAATAGTTCGTGGTCTTAAGACCCACAGATATTAAAGTTCGAACTTGTTTTCTATTTTGATTCGTGGAACAAGTTCATTATTATTCAGCTTTCGTTGTTCATTCTCATGTTGTTGTCATTACTACTTTCTATATTAGTGAGTATTTGTTTGCTCACTCTTGCAATTAACATTGCAGCTAAAATGGAGAAAGTTGATGAGCCGTCTACTAGCAAAGGAAAGGGTAAAATGTCCAAGTGTTGAAGACTTATGAGAAATATATTTAAATGTTTTATGTTACCAGACTTGTTTTATTTTATGATGTATTCCACAAACTGATGTAATAAATTCAAGGTTAGATTACCTGGGATTATTTTTGAGATGATGATGTAACCCTTTAATGGGAGAGATTATTGCTTAAGTTATTTAAATTATGTCTTTATCCTTTATGATAGGTAGTTAGATGTAATGGTTTTGGATAGTGAGCACCAAATTCTGTGGGAATGGAGTACCCAGATTTGGGGGTGTCACATAAGATCTTTCACACTATCTACTACTCTAGCAAGACATTGACGGATGCTCAATTGAAATACACTACCACTGAAAAAGAATTGCTTGCAGTTGTATTTGCTTTTAACAAATTTACGGCTTATCTAATAGGGACCAAGGTAATTGTCTACATTGATCATTCCGCAATAAAGTATTTAATTAAAAAGAAGGATGCTAAACCAAGTTTGATTCAGTGGGTGCTTTTACTTCAAGAGTTTGATTTGGAGATCTAGGATAGAAAAGGTACCAAAAATTAGGTGGCGGATCATCTTTCTCGGCTGGAAAATTCAGAAATTCAGAAGACAGATGAAGTTTTGATTAATGAGATGTTTTCAGATGAATAACTTCTCCAAGTTACAATGAAAGTGCCTTGGTATGCGGATTATGTGGACTATCTATTTAGTAATGTGTTTCCTCCAGATTTAAATTCTTAACAACGGAAAAAGTTCATCCACGATGTCTGACAATATTTTTGGGAAGAACCTTTTCTGTTCAAGACTTGTGCGGATCAAATGATTCAAAGTTGTGTGCCACACGAGGAGATGGATAGCATACTCGGTCATTGCCACTCATCATATTACAGAGGCCATTTTGCAGGTGATCGGACAGCAGCCAAATTAAGACCCCAACTTTTATGAATAAAGAATAATTTTCTCGAAATATATTTTTGAATATTATGGTGTGGATTTGATATAATGTTATTGTTGTGGGTAATATTTACAAATTTTGCAAAGTAACCAAGTGGTTATATAATATTCCATTGGTCGAGGAATATTCGTTTTAACAGGGAATGTTTGTACGACGACACAATCATTGGTGGACCCCACAACAGAAGTATTGTCGTAGTAAGAAAAATACAGAATTATCTTTTTATAAAAATAACGGTGGAAGTGTTAACTTTAAAACCGCTGTTGAACTACCCTTGTAGTAGTAAAATACGATGTCTGGCGTGGTTGCGTAGTAGCACACCGTATTGGTTATTGATGTTTACGTGAGAAGTCACTCGGTTATACTCAATTATTGCTACAAAGAATTGCTTGCATCATATCTCTCGTATTATTGATTCAATTATTGTCACGAAGATCATCCGTGCATAATATATATTATTAAATCAATAATTGAGATGACAAAGTTATTCATATTATTATTTGCAATATTGACAATGTCTAGATGTTCTGTCAAGGAGAGGTTTGGTCACCTAATTGCACGCCAATAAGCAGAAATCCTTATCGGAAAGCCCCCTCTTTCCTGGGAATGACGTGGTTGTTAAATAGTGTGAATTATAATATTAATGATGAATAAGTTCGTGTTGATTAAAGTTGAATTGGATAGTTCCATTGTGTTGGAATTATTAGTGTTAGTGAAAATCGACATTTATTTCGATAATAATTGATGTCTGGAGGTTATATTGACCAATCGGGTAATTAACTGGATAAATGAGCAATTAATTGCTATTAATTCACATGATTATAACTATTTGTTCACATGTGTGTACTATTGATTCACATTCTTGTACTATTAGGGGAGGTGGTGCAAGATTGATAATACTTGCATGACTAAGTTAAAAATGGACGTATAGTTGAAGGTACTATACTGTAATTCGTATTTTCACATGATTATAACTATTGATTCACATGATTGAACTGTTGATTCACATTATTTACTATTAGGGGAGGTAGTGCAAGTTTGATAATACTTGCAGGACTAAATTAAAAATGAAGAAAAAGAGGGAGGAATTATACTGTAATATTTCGAGCTCCAAAACGTGCAATTATTGAAACTATATTTTCCTATAAATAGAAGCTCATTCTTCCTTCATTTCTCACCAATTCATTAAAGCTATAGAGCAATTATAGAGATAAATGAGAAGAGAAGTCTGCTACCTCACTTTTCCAGTATCAAGTTTTTTCTAAGGTAAGGGGTATTATTCTTTCGTATTCATGAAGAGAGTTGTTTTCTTTCAATACTCGTAAGGGTTATTATTCTATTCTTTATTATTATGTTGGAATAACCTGTCTATGCGAAGTACCACATACATGGTGAAATTCTTCAGTTATTCCATTCTTTATTATTACATTGGAATAACTTTTATGCATGCTTGACTATCGCATGCTTGGTGAATTTTGTTGTTATTCCATTCTTTATTATTTTGTTGGAATATCCTGTCTGTGTGGATTACGCATGACCTAGTTCCATTCTTTATTATTTTGTTGGAATATTCTTTCTGTGCGGATTACGTATGACCTGGTTCCATTCTTTATTATTCTGTTGGGAATAACCTGTCTGTGCGGTCTATCGCATGCATAGTGAATTCTTCTGTTATTCCATTCATTATTATTCTATTGGAATAACCTGTCTATGTGGATTACCACATGCATGGTGAATGATCCTTTGTATTCATTCCTTATTAAATTATGGAAATGATCTGTCTAAGTGGATTATCGCATGGCGGTTGAAAATCCACTTGCAGTTTCATATATTCTATTATACTTAGTTGGTTAAAGTTTTGGCTTCTATACTCCATGAAATTAGTGGAATATCCTTGATATTTGCGCTTCATCCAGTATCTTTTCATGGAAATATTCTTCTGAGCATTCTTGAATTTTACTCCATAAAGAAGTATCATGTTCACAATTTGGACGTTATTGATTTCTGGAAAAATTAAAATTAAAATTTTTTAAAATTTGTCCTTAAACTTGTTTTATTGAAATATTATGTCATTGTCATCATCCTCATGCTTATATTGTGATGAAAGTCATCTTTGGCTTACGTGCATAGATGGAGTTGGTATGATTATGACCAGGGATTATTCGGTATAATCATGACCGTAATGTGATGAATGATGTGGTAAAAGTCCTCATTGACCCGTAGTTCATTGATGGACAGTTTTTGGTGTGATTATGACCAGGGATTATTCGGTATAGTCATGACCATTGATGATTACATGAATATCCTTGGCCGTGATGCAGGGATGATTCGATTTTATTTATTAAGTTGAGTCTCAGCGTTAAAGTTGATGAAAAACTTTTTAAATCATAGAAGATAGTAGATTTTATGCTCTACTTGACTCTTCTAATGGATTGCTTGTTCCACTATAGCTAAACTTGTTGTCTATTATATTCTATCAGTTTAACATTGTTGAAGGCTAATGATAATTTATTCTACATTGTTTTAGTCATAATATTTCTTACTGGGCTAGTTGAGCTCACCCTTTCTTTCACTGTTTTCTTCAGGAAATGAGAACGTAGCCAGGACTAGTCGGGGAACGGAGTGATGGTCCAGATGATAGCATTAGAAGTCCTCACTATTCTGTTAAATAGTGTGACAATAAATGTAATGAGGACTCCATTGAGTGTGGATATTATCTAGATGACAATATTCTTATTAAAACTCTTAGATTATGTTTTGTCGTATTTTACACGACTGTTGTATAATTAAGTTGTATTTGAATTTTGTACCATATATTTGGCGACTCAAGATGGGTGATGTATACATGTTTTGGGGGCGTCACAATTGGTATCAAAGCTTAGGGATGTGATCCTTGGCTGAGATGTGAGACAAGGACTAGGAGGGGAGAGATGAAGAATTCCTTCTCTAGTATGACCTACCTAAGTTTATTTGGTATTTAATTGGTCGGTCAGAGTATATGGATAATATGTGATATGTTAATTAACCCTTGTTTTGCGGCAGTATTTGAAAATGGCATCCTAAAATGTTGAGATAAGCAATGAAGCACATGAGACCGTTGAGTCACCACAGTTTAATACCCAGGATAATGTGCAACAGGAAGACAATAATCCTCAGGTAAACAACAACGATAAAATGATGAACGATGGGATGTTTAGAGGCTTTATACAATTCATGCAACATCATGCGAGGGCGGCTCCTGTCCAAAATGCAGGTGGAAACACTGACAACTCTCGGACGGTCACCGCTAAGCAGTTCAAGGAGTTGGGACCACCAGAGTTTTTTTGGAGAGCCAAAACCACTTAAGGCGGAGACGTGGATAAAGCAGATCAACAAGATATTTGATGTCTTGGGATGCTTCAGGGAGCAAAAGGTTCCCTTTTCCACCTTCATGTTTTATGACGGAGGCGGCATTCATCGGTGGGAATCAGAAAGCGTACTCAACCAAATTGACCAAGATGTCTTGGGAGAAGTTCCAAGAACTGTTCAACGATAAGTACTTTCCTGAAAGTATTGGTCACATGAAGGAGGTAGAGTTCATCAAACTTGAGCAAAACAATATGACCGTGGCGCAGTACAAAGCTAAGTTTGCGGAGTTGTCCCAGTTTGCGTCCCATTTGGTTGATAATGAGGAGAGAATGACACGGATGTTTATAAGAGGTTTGAAACCCGAGATACGTCAATACCTAATTTCTCATAAACTGTGTTTGTATTCAGATGTTGTGAATAAGGCTTAGTTATTAGAGCGCGATAATGAGTTAACCCAACCAAGAGAGAGCAGCCGACAAGTCGATAATACCAGTGGTACCAGTCATCAAAGCGGTGACAACAAGCATGGAGGGAATCAACATGCCAGAAATGGTAATCACTTCGGTGGTAATCATGGCCATGACAATAAGAGTGGAAATTTCAAGAAGAGGAGATTTAACAATGATGGAAAGACGTCAGCATCAGCACCTGTTGTTAAGGAAGGAGAACGACCGTCGATCGTATGTTACAAATGCGGAGGGGAGGGACATATCAGTCCAAACTATGTGATGCAGTCCAAAGCGTGTTACAATTGTGGAAAAGAAGGTCACCTAGCTCGATTTTATCGTGCACCAAAGTCAAGTCCAGCTGGGATGGAGGCATCAAAGGCCGTCCCAGATAAGACAAAATCGGTAGTTCAAGGGAGAGCGTTTGTCATAACCTCGCAAAAAGTGAGGAATCCGAACGAGGTGATCACGGGTAAGCTAATCATAAACTCTAGGGAAGTTTATACTTTATTTGATACTAGTTTTACCCATTCTTTCATTTCTCCTACTTGCGCTCAACGTTTAAATTTGACTCCAGAGAAATTAGACTTTGACTTATCTGTTGAAACTCCGTTGGGAGAAAACTTCATTACATCCACTGTTTATAAGTCTTGTTTGATTCAAATCGGTAATTGCATGTTACCTGTCGATCTTATTTCCTTGAAAGTACTTGCATTTGATGTGATTTTAGGGATTGATTGGTTAACTACTCATCATGCTAAAATCGATTGTTTTCGTAAGGTTGTTAGCTTTCATATTCCTAACCAAACTATTATGCGAATTCAAGCAACCAAACCACTAAAATCAATCACTGTCATATCAAGTCATAAAGCTATTCGTTTATTGAGAAACGGATGTCAAGCTTTTCTTAGCCCATGTCACAGATTTAAATAAAAATACGTCAGATTTGAATGATATTTCTATTGTTAATAAATTTTTTGATGTATTCCCTGAAGAACTTCCTGGCCTACACCCAGAGCGTGAAATTGAATTTTGTATTGACCTTGAATCTAGTACAAAACCCATTTCCAAAGCCCCATATCGAATGGCTCCTATTGAACTTTAGGAGTTAAAAACCCAACTACAGGAATTGTTAGACATCGGTTTCACTCGTCCTAGTACGTCTCCTTGGGGTGCTCCTGTTTTATTTGTGAAGAAGAAAGATGGAAGTATGCGACTTTGTATTGATTATCAGGAGTTGAATTATGTCACCATAAAAATAGGTACTGCGTTGCCTCGCATTGATGACCTGTTTGACCAAATTCTGAGGAGCCAAATTCTTTTCAAAGATTGATCTTCATTCCTATATCATCGGTTGAAGATTAAAAGCGATGACATTCAAAGGATCGCTTTAAACTTCGATGCGGGCATTATGAATTCCTAGTCATATCTTTTGGATTGACTAATGCTCCTGCTGCCTTCATGGACATGATGAACCGAGTATTCAAGGAATATTTGGATCACTTTGTGGTCGTCTTTATTGATGACATCCTTATATACTCCAAAACCCGCGAAGACTATGAGCAACACTTGAGGCTCATACTCCAAAAGCTTCATGAAAACAAGCTATATGCCAAGTTGAAGAAATGTGAGTTCTGGCTTGGGGAAGTTTCACTCCTTGGGCACGTAATATCAAATCATGGAATACATATTGACCCGGCAAAGATTGAAGCAATTCAAAGCTGGGAGCAACCTAATTCAGTGACCGAAGTACGTAGCTTTCTCGGCTTAGCTGGTTATTATCGAGATTCCATGAAAGGTTTTTCTCAACGCTACTCCCCTTAATTACATCTAACTCGAAAAGATACAAAATTCGGTTGGAGCGAGGAATGTGAAAAGAGTTTTCAAGAACTCAAGAGGAGACTCATTTCAGCACCTGTTCTGACAATACCATCTTGCTCGGAGGGATTTTTCATCTACAATGATGCTTCATGTAAAGGGTTAGGATGTGTTCTCATGCAATATCGGAAAGTCATAGCCTATGCCTCGCGACAACTCAAAGAATATTAGAGGAATTATCCTACTCATGATCTAGAGTTTACAGCAGTCGTATTTGCTCTTAAGATTTGGAGGCATTACCTGTATGGAGAGAAGGTGGAGATCTATACGGATTATAAAAGCCTCAAATATTTCTTCACTCAAAAGAAACTCAACATGCAGCAATGATGATGGCTTGAGTTGTTGAAAGATTATGATCATACCATCCAATACCATCCTGGAAAAGCGAACGTAGTAGCTGACGTATTGAGTAGAAGATCATATGCGGGCACGAGTGCAATATTGTCAATGCAAAGGCCCATTTTGTATGACTTGGAAAGGATGGAAATAGAGTTAAAGACTCCAGGGACCCATGTGATGATGGCGAATATACGAGTGGAACCGACTTTAATCGATTAAGTTACAGCTGCTCAAGCTACAGACCTGAAGCTGATGCGTATGAGGAAGAAAGTGCAAGAATGTACTATTTCAGAAGCAAGAATCGATGAAGAAGGAATACTTCAAGTCAACTCCAGACTTTATGTTCCTAACAATTCTGACTTAAAGTATAAAATCATGATGGAGGCGCACAACACACCATTTGCAATCCATCTTGGGAGTACCAAATTGTATCGTGATCTTCGACATACATTTTGGTGGAGCAATATAAAGAGAGAGATAACGGGGTTTATCTTAAGGTGTCTAACTTGTTAACGTGTCAAGGAAGAGCATCAAGTGCCAAAAGGTCCATTGTAACCACTTGAAATTCCAAAATGGAAGTGGGAGCACATTACCATGGATTTCGTTTCTGGTCTTCCCAAGGTTTCTCAATGTATAGATGCGATTTGGGTCATTGTTGTTAGATTGACCAAGTTCGCTCATTTCTTACCGACACGAGAAACTTATACACTTGAACATCTTGCTAGTATGTACATAAACGAGATTGTAAGATTGCATGGTATGCCAGTATCCATAGTTTCTGATCGAGACCCAAGATTCACTTTAAGATTTTGGGTTAGTTTGCAAAAAGTTATGGGCACGGATTTATGATTTAGTTCGCATTTCATCCTCAAGCGGATTGGCAGTCGGAAAGGACTATTCAAACTCTTGAAGATTTATTAAGACTCTGTGTCCTTGACTTCAAGGGAAGTTGGGACAAGTTCTTACCATTGGTGGAGTTTTCCTATAATAATAGTTATCAAGCAAGTATTGGCATGGCTCCATTTGAGGCGTTGTATGGAAGAAAGTGTCGTTATCTAGTATGTTGGGATGAGGTGGGTGAAGCAACGTTGTTGGGACCGGATTTGGTACGTATGACTACGGAAAAGATTCAAACGACAACGTATAAAAACCTCACAAGATCGACAAAAGAGTTATGCTGATCTTCATCAAAAGGACGTGGAATTCAATATTAGAGATCATGTGTTGTGTTGCTCCATGGAAAGGAGTTACAAGATTTGGAAAGAGAGGAAAGCTCAATCCTCGATTCATTGGCCCATTTTTAATCCTCGATCGAGTAGGAACTGTGGCCTATAGACTACTTTTACCGCTAAAGTATGTCTCAGGTTCATAACGCTTTTTAACATATCTATGTTACATAAATATGTGAAAGACCCGAACCACATTATTGAATTAGAACCGGACGAGATAGAGGAAGATTTAACGTATGAAGAGGTACCTGTTAAAATCTTGGATAAGAAGGATCATATTCTACGCTCCAAGGTTATACCTCAAGTTAAAGTTTTGTGGAGAAACCATGATGTGGAAGAAATGACCTGGGAGTTAGAATCTGAGATGAAGTCAAGATATCCTCAACTCTTCGATATACCAGGTACGTACCTTAATTTCGAGGATGAAATATCATAAGAAGGGGAGGTTGTAAGACCCCAACTTTTATGAATAAAGAATAATTTTCTCAAAATATATTTTTGAATATTATGGTGTGGATTTGATATAATGTTATAGTTGTGGGTAATATTTACAAATTTTGCAAAGTAAGTAAGTGGTTATATAATATTCGATTGGTCGGGGAATATTCGTTTTAACAGGGAATATTCGTACGACGACACAATCATTGGTGGACCCCATAACGGAAGTATTGTCGTAGTAAAAAAAATGACAAAATTATCTTTTTATAAAAATAACGACGGAAATGTTACCGTTAAAACTATTGAACTACCCGGTAGTAAAAATATAGTAATACGCGTGGTTGCATAGTAGCACACGGTATTGGTTATTGATGCTTACATGAGAAGTCACTCAGTTATACTCAATTATTGCTACAGTAATTGCTGCATCATATCTCTCATATTATTGATTCAATTATTGTCAATGTATCATCTGCATAACATATATTATTAAATCAATAATTGAGACGACAAAGTTATTCATATTATTATTTGCAATATTGACAATGTCTAGAAGTTCTGTAAAGGAGAGGTTTGGTCACCTAATTGCGTGCCAATAAGGAGAAATCCTTATCGGAAACCCCCTCTTTCCTGGGAACGACCTGGTTGCTAAATATTGTGAATTATAATATTAATGATGAATAAGTTTGTGTTGATTAAAGTTGAATTGGATAGTTCCATTGTGTTGGAATTATTAGTGTTAGTGAAAATCGACATTTATTTCGATAATAATTGATGTCTGGAGGTTATATTGACCAATCGGGTAATTAACTGGATAAATAAGCAATTAATTGCAATTAATTCACATGATTATAACTATTTGTTCACATGTGTGTACTATTGATTCACATTCTTGTACTATTAGGGGAGGTGGTGCAAGATTGATAATACTTGCATGAATAAGTTAAAAATGGAGGTATAGTTGAAGGTACTATACTGTAATTCGTATTTTCACATGATTATAACTATTGATTCACATGATTGATCTATTGATTCACATTATTTACTATTAGGGGAGGTGGTGCACGTTTGATAATACTTGCAGGACTAAATTAAAAATGAAGAAAAAGAGGGAGGTATTATACTGTAATATTTTGAGCCCTAAAACGTGCAATTATTGAAACTATATTTTCCTATAAATAGAAGCTCATTCTTCCTTCATTTCTCATCAATTCACTAAAGCTATAGAGCAATTTCATAGAGAGAAAGGAGAAGAGAAGTCTGCTACCTCATTATTCTAGTATCAAGTTTTTTCTAAGGTAAGGGGTATTATTCTTTCGTATTCATGAAGAGAGTTATTTTCTTTCAATACTCGTAAGGGTTATTGTAGACACTCGAAATTTTCTGCACACCTGTTACTGATATTACAGGAGGGCAGTTTCATCTTTTGGATATAACCCTAGAAGACAGCATATATCCATTCCGGATACTACCGAAAGTTCAAGTTCAGAACCCAGGACACACACTAGGAACATCATTTCCAAACCCCAGAACACACACCGGAATGATCATTTCCAACCTCGGAGATAATCCCGAGTTTCATCCTTGGCGATAACCCCAAGGAATACTGTTGCAGTTCCGGCGATAACTCAGGATATGCTTGTTTCAAACACATGCTATCAGCTTCAAGCTCAAACCTCCTGTCGAGGCACTCATCCCTTAGACCCGGAGCTAACAACGGGTAGACAGGCACACTCACAAGATGACCTTGCGGCATTCAAACACTTGCAACAGTCCAATCTCAGATGTAACCTTGAGCAACGTCTGTTTTCAACTCAAACTGGCGATAACCCCGGAGAAGAGTCAAACGTCATCTTGCCACATCAACACCTACACGTCATCTCAACACTTCATACATACATACATACAACAATGTCCCACAAGAATTAAGGAGTTACAATCCCGAGTGACTATTACGAGTGGCAGTACACCGGATAGAATTTGAAGCTTGAAGACTATGGGCATGGTCCCCTCTTCCTGACTGCGTACAACCTCTAATCCATGTCATTGCATAACTCTCGACACAAACGATCCGAAGAAGGTCACATATACCTCGTTCGGATGCTTGGATTGATGTTCTACAAGTTCGAACGGATATTACAGTGCATGAGTGCACGTACTTCAAGATGACGGGACCCGCGAAGCCCGGGGACACCTCGACCAGCCGCAGGTGTAACTACGGCTGCCACAGGTACACCTGCGGCCATCATTCTATAAATATAGACCTTGGGGTCAGCCATTTGAGAGAGAGAAGAGAGAGAAAAGGCGAGGAAGCCTTGTCCAATTTACTCTGTATACACCCATATTGAGTGTTTCCTCAGTTCAAACATTTGTTAGCTCACATATAGCTATACTTTTATGCGGTAGGAGCTGAGTGTTTATCTACATAGAGTCATAGAAGTCTACATTGACAGCCCACTGTAAGCCTTCTTACATTCTATAAAGCCTTTCTTTCCATATTAGCACACATTGTTATACACATTGAGAGTCGTGTTGTGTGTGTTTTTTCGAACTTTGATCCGTGGTTTTCATTTCTGTATGTATATATATACTTATATATATGTATATATTTTATATGTGGACTAACATTATTGAGTTATGCCTCGATTGAGGCTAGACTTATGTCTGGAGCATTTATTTGCTTATATATATATACTTATATATATAAATTATGGTTATACTCTGTCTGATGAGCCTAGACTTAGGTCTGGAGCGTTTCTTTGCTTATATATATAACTGTTGTTAGACATATCTGATGAGCCTAGATTTTATATCCGGAGCATTTACCTACTTATATATATATATAATTGTTGTCGGACATATCCGATGAGCCTGGATTTACATCCGGTGTGTTTACTGCTTTTATATATATATATATATATATATATATTTACATTTCTATCAGGTCTAGAGTTTACTTCGTGGGCATTTACAGCTTTATTTATATTTCATCCTGCCTAGAGTTTAATTCATGGCAGTTGATCGCTTTTACAGCTTTATTTACATTTCGTCCCACCTGGAGTTTACTTTGTGGTGGTTGATCATGTCCATATATATATATATATATTTATCGCTTTTATATATTTACATTTCCGATCCCCCATGGAGTTGCTTCGTGGTGGTTGATCATGTCTCTATATATATATTTTACAACTTTTATATATATAATCGCTATCGCTTTTCCATACAAACTGCAGTATCATGTGATCCTATGAATCATGTGATCACAGATTCAGCCCATTGAATCTAGATTCGGTTCCCGTGATGGACGTTTTTCAGCTGTAAGCAGCTTGTACATTATTTACAGTGTCTGAATTTCCTTGGATGGTTGTCATGCCCATGAGGAGTTTGGCACTGCTGTATATTATTTTCTCGAAGATGCCTCGCATCTTGAAAATAAAATTAAACAAGCTGAACATTTAATAACAAAATAGAAGTATCAAAGGCCTCAATTATTATTGAGCATAGGGTTTGAAAAACCTCTTTTTACAAAACTTCATTGATACATCTGGTTAAAACTGAATTTTTCTATAAATTCAAACCATTTGTATATAGGTGCGAACAAGGTATAACACTACTTCCAAATAATTGCACATTGATCCACACACACACACACATTCATATAACGGTTTCTTTGAAAAGTGGTGGTCACCGTACCAACACGGATGTCGTGGGGTGCCTAACACCTTCCCTCCACATAATCAAGCTCCCGAACTCAAAGAATCTCGGTTTCTCAGACCCATTTAGCAGTGTCACATCACTGGGTCAATGTGCAAACCTTTTCGGTTGCGTTGGTGCAACCAGTTAAATACACCAACTGGCGACTCTTAATTTCAAATTATCGACATTATACATGTCGGACCTTTTTCACTTATTTTTTCAAACAAATCTCATATTAACATGAGAACACCAAAGAACAAGTAACGAAAAGGGACACTAAAAAATCCCGACGTTGACAGGTGGCGACTCTGCTGGGGACTCCAGTAAGAGGGCTTAAGCCGCTATTACAAGCTTTTCAAAATTGTTATATACTTGTGTGTGAATGTTGCATTTACAGTTACGATGAATGTGTACTAATGCATCTTACTTACTGCACAGCTAAATATCTATCTATGATATTAGTGCTTCGTACATGTCATCATTTTGCATAAACGGTGAGACACGTTGTATGTGAATGTATGTTGTGTGGTTCCTCCACCAGGAGGCTATCCTGTCGGTGTTTGATTACTGGACTCGTAGGAAGAATAATTCAACGGGGCTTAGGAAAGGCACCACCCAGATTCGCTCCAGTTAAAAGACCGGATTAACTTCCCGTCAAGTAGATTACGATGATCTAGGAACCTTCATGCCAAAAAGCCGTGAGAGTAACCCTAAGATAGGTCAACCTCTGATAAACCAAACGCGGAGGAAAGTCTCTTCATGCTTTACATTTTCAATTACTTGTAAAAGCATTTACTTGTAATTTTATTCCATGTTCATCTTTATGTAATGGAAAATATGAAGATTATCTGTGCATGCATATTATCAATTAACACCCGGTTTTATAGGACACTATTCCTAAAACGGACATGTTATGATAACATTTACATTATCCCTAAGACTAAACTACGTAAGTCTTTTATAGGGAAATCATTGGGCCTATTACTCGCTCAAAATCCAAAAAGGCCACGAGCCTACATCCAATCATGTCTTCTTCTGACTACTCTAATACTGTTTCCCGAGAAGAATTTGACGGATTGAGTAAACAAATTAAAGATTTGGCTGTTCTACTGAAAGAATTGCATCAATCTACTCAGGGTATGAAGATACCAACACATATAGAATCCTCTACACAAG
The DNA here is from genome assembly GCA_020205615.1 of Panax quinquefolius. NCBI lineage: Eukaryota > Viridiplantae > Streptophyta > Magnoliopsida > Apiales > Araliaceae > Panax > Panax quinquefolius. The sequence continues at coordinate 69,303,145 of CM035156.1, read as the reverse complement.
GAGGAGCTCAAGGTTTGGAAAAATAATTCAAGAACCACAGTTGGATACGACCAACAAAGACCCTGAAAACACCCATCTCAAAGGAGATCCAGACACCGGTGATATCATGAAGAAAGTACTTCAAATGGAGGAAACTATCCGTGTTCTCAAAGGGATTGGAACACATGGAAGTGTTTCATATGCTGACCTTTGCATCTTTCCGGGTGTTCATTATCCAGAGAAATTCAAAACCCCTAATTTTGAAAAGTATGACTGATTAGGGGATCCTTATACCCATTTAAAGGTATTCATTGGAGAACTTAGATCTTACGCGGAAAATGAAAAGCTTAGAATGCAGCTGTTTCAGAAAAGTCTGACTGGAGAAGCCCGTTCATGGTATACCAGATGGGAATAGCTGGCTCACGCTTTCCTCACTCAATACAGTTTTCAATCTTAGATGGCTCCTGACCGGTACCAAATTACCAAGGTCAAGAAACAGTCTAATGAGTCATTTAGAGAGTACGCTTAAAGGTGGAGGCGCCTTGCTGCTCAAGTTATTCCTTCCATGACAGAATCAGAAATGGTCATGACTTTCATAGATGTACAGGAAGCTCCTTCCTATGAAAGAATTCTAGCTGGTATTGGAAAACCATTCTCTGAAATGATCAAGCACGGAGAGATTGCTGAGATGGGATTGAAGTCCGGTAAAATTCAAGACCTAGCCGCTCTTAAAGCTGTTGCTGAGCACATCCAGTCTGGATCTTATGGAAACAACCCGCAGAGGGTCTATAAAAAGAAAGAGGAGGATGTTTCCTTAATACTACAGGGTTAAAAAGGCAATCAAAGCATTCCTATACAGAGGAGAAACTACTCCCCTTTTCAAGCACAGTCTCAAACCCTCCATTGCCTAAAAGTGGAGAACTAAAATGACCTCGAACATTCACACCCTTAGGGGACTCGCTCGAGAATATTCTCGCTCTTTTGACTACTCAGAAGAAAATTACACTTCTTCTTCCACCAGCCAACCCTAATGGGAGGGGTTTTAATGCTACTCGGAAGTGTACTTATCATGTCGGAGCACCTGGACATGATACTCAAGATTGTTGGGCCTTGAAACATAAGATCCAAGATTTAATAGACAACGGTGAGATCGTGGTCACCAAACCAGATCAACCTCATGTGCAAGACAATCCCTTCCTCAACACAAAGAAGAAGAAGAGGTCAATGATCGGTTGGAGCATCAAGCGAGTTCCTGCTTTCAACAATGAATCATTCCCGATCATCAAAGATGGTGCTGACAAATGGGATTATGCAAAGTTCCAGTTTACTATGGAACAAAAGATGAAAGCTCTTTGCAAAAAAATTGAGCAATTGGCAGAACTGGTGACCCACCAACATTAAGTCACACGTCAATTAATCAGGCAGGAGCATGCCTATCTCCTTCCTTTTATTATGAATGCTCCATCACCACCTTCAGAAAGCGAAGCTATGGAAGATAAGGTTGCAAATAGATCAAATGCTAAAGCCCGTCGGGATTTTTCCAATCAGAGGGAATTTATCTATCCAGGCCAATCTATGGAGGAGATACTACAAATATTGATCAACGAAGGAAGAATTACCTTCCTTCTGCCTCCAATCAATCCCCGCCCAGGATGGTTCAATTCTAATGAAGTGTGTCAATATAATTCACATTCTCGCGGTCACAGCATAGAAGAATGCTGGGCACTCCACCATCTCATTCAGAATCTTATTGATAGTGGTGTCCTACAACTAGCAGATGATTACACTGTGCAACTCAAGAGTGGAAATGCATGTCCTAACAAATGGAAGGGATCACTAATAGTTATCTCTGAAGTGGATGATGAGACTGTCAAAGCATTTCCCATACAACCAATTCAACTCAAAGGAGCTGACAATCTTTTAAAAGTGGCCACACCAGAGCCAATTTCTTTACCCTTCAGACTACAACATCCTGTTGTCAGCTTACACAAAGTTCCATGGAATTATGGAGAAGCTGAAGGATCCATGTCTCATCCTACTGCTACAGTGTCGAAGGAAAATCCACTGTATCTTCCTCAACGGGTTATGAAACCTATTTAAGAAGCAAAGGGGAAGATTCCCATGGAGAAGATTGAAAAATTCCTCCGCACTATGGGCCACTATGAAGCCAATGTGGTTTTAAGCTTACGAGAAGCTCCACACCAGATATCTATACTGGACTTGGTTTTCTCTTCCGAAGATCATTAGAAGATCTTATTGAAGGTTTTGGAAGAAGCCTACTTGCCAAAATCAGTGGATGTGGAAAAATTTCAACATTTGGTTGATCACATTTTCAACAACAATGTAATATCCTTCACTGATGACGACATACCACCCGAAGGGACCGGTCATTGTAAGCTATTGCACATTGTAGTTTTGTTTTCCGAGTACATGCTAACTGGAGTTTTAATAGATGGAGGCTCATCTCTAAATATCTTTCCTTATACCACCTTGGTGAAGTTGAATGTCAATCTCAAGCGGATCCAAAGCAGCCATACGGTTATCAGAGCTTTTGATGGATCCCGACCAAATGCCATCGGAAAGATTGAGTTGCCAATTGAGATTGGTCCAAATACATTCAATGTATCCTTCCATGTCCTCAAGATAGATTCAGGATACAACCTGCTATTAGGGAGACCATGGATACACAAGGCTGGAGCTGTTCCCTTCACACTACATCAACAACTCAAATACATTGTCAACAACAGTCTAGTCACTGTTAATATTGAGCCGGAGTATCCTAAACAAGAGATTATCCAATCATCAGTTTCAACTCTGAAGTTGAGCCGGCCAATTTTCATACTCTCGAAGTGAGTACCACGCAGTACCATTCTATTGGAATGCCACTTCCCGTACCCAAGATTTTTGCCGAGGTTATGTCGGCCACTTGAGAAATGATGTCATTGGGTCATCAACCTAGACAAGGGCTTGGTAAAGATAAGCAGGGTATTAAGCACCCTATTCAAATGTCCAGTCAAATTGGAACAGCCGGACTAGGCTATTCTGTCAGTTCTAATCATAGGAATCCTCATAAACTCAAGCCGGTTCCTTAAGCTTCGGCCTCACGACGATTTTCTATACCTTTACCTCATGAGTTGATACAATCTCTATTAAAGGTACCAGCCCTTGTTGTGGCCATACTGTTTTCGAAACCAGTGCCAATTAAAGTAAAAGAGGCGCTGATTCCTGATCCCGAAGTGGAAGAAAAGGAATGGAAACCTAAACATGACATTGCCTAGATGATGGCAGGCATATGCGTCATTGTTCATGATGAACATACAAATAGATACACCCTAGACGATTATTGCCCAGATGTCATGGTTATCATTCGGGAGAAGGAGGACAATGGCGATCCTTCCATCACTGCAGTCCATCAGTACTTTTCCCTCGACTCGTGGAGCAGCACTCCATGCATTGGTCGACGAGGGTAAAATGGGCAGAAAATCCCTCTGCCCTGTAGATAACTTTAATTGCTTACTTTTCTTTACAGTACTAGCAGTTATTTTATCAAGTACATGCTAACACTTTGTATGATCAAATAGTTGCATATATTAAGTGAAAGCATACATTGTTTCAGGACTCTGAATTTAGATGTGCCTGTACTTGCTGATGAGGTGCCTTCTCTCCACAAGGGCTGTAACTTTGATGCAAAGTTGGACTCAGACTTGATGGATATGCAAGAGGATATTGAGACACCTCAGGAGATTAAGGAATGGGTCGCAGACAAACCCAAACCCAATCTTGATCAAACCACTTCTTTCAATTGTGGAACCTTAGAAAACCCTAAGCTAATCCAAAATTGGTTCAAACCTTACCCCAAACCAACGGAATGACATGGTTGCACTATTAACCCAATTCCAAGATGTGTTTGCATGGTCTCATGAAGACATGGTGGGTTTGTCCACTGACATTGTTCTTCATCGCCTTCCCATCAAAGAAGGATTCAAGCCAATTAGGCAAAAACTCAAGCGATTGAAACCTGAGTGGAGTTTAAAAGTTAAAGAAAAAATTGTGAAACAATTTCAAGCGAGAATTATCACGGGGTCTACATATTCGGAGTGGATATCCAACATTGTTCTCGTGCCTAAACCAGGAGGAAAGGTGCAAGTCTGCATGGATTACTGGGATTTGAACAAAGCTTTCCTTAAAGATAGCTTTCCCGTGCCCTTTATTCACATTCTTATTGACAACACTGCTCAATACGGCATGTACTCCTTTGCTGATTGCTTTGCAGGGTACCATCAAATTATGGTCACTGAGGAGGACTGTGAGAAAACTGCTTTCATCACGCCTTGGGGAACTTTTTGCTACAGACGGTTGTCATTCAGCCTCATCAATGCCGGGGCAACCTATCAGCGAGCTATGATGGCTCTTTTCCATGATTTAATGCACAAGGAAATAGAGATCTACGTGGATGACATTATTGTCAAATCCCGAAGGGAGGAGGACCACTTAGACCATCTCAGAAAGCTTTTTAATAGGTTGTGTAAGTACAACTTGAAGTTGAATCCAGCCAAGTGCACCTTTGGTGTTAAGTTAGGCAAGTTGCTAGGTTTCCTAGTCAGCCACAAAGGGGATCCTACAAAAATCTAGACTATTAAGGAAATGCCCATTCCTCAGACAAAGAAGGAAATACGGGAATTTTTGGGAAGAATCAACTTCATTAGTAGGTTTATTTCTCAACTCACAGCAACCTGTGAGCCAATCTTCAAGTTGTTAAGGAAGAACTCCTCCATGAAATGGAATGATGAGTGTCAAAAAGCCTTCCTCACAATTAAAGAGCAGTTGGTTAACGCTCCTGTTTTGGTACCACCCAGGGATGATGTTCCCCTGTTCATGTACATGTCCATAAATGACAATGTCATGGGCTGTATGCTTGGGCAAAAAGACGATAGAGGCCAAGAACGAGCTATCTATTACCTCAAAAAAAGATTTAGCACCAGTGAACACAAGTACACTCTGATTGAGAAGACTTGTTGTGCTTTAACATGGGCTTCCATGAGGTTACAGCATTACCTCCATGGTCATACAACCCATCTTATATCCTGCGTGAATCCTCTCAGTAAGCCCATACTAAATTGTCGACTTTCCAGATGGTAGTTGATCCTACATCAATTTAACATCATCTACGTGACGCAGAAGTCTGTCAAAGGTCAAGGAATTGCGGATCAACTGGCCACCGCACCTGCAGGGGACTACAAACCCTTGGAAACATACTTCCTCGATGAAGGGGTAATGACGATTTCGGCATAACATTAATACGATATATGCCAGACGTGGAAAATGTATTTTGATGGAGTCATTAACACGTAAGGCTCGAGGCGGAGCGCTTCTAATATCCCAGACGGGAGTCAGATATCCGTCAGCCATCAAATTGCAGTTTGTCAGCACCAATAACACATCTGAGTATGAAGGCTGTATCATGGGGCTAAAACTTTCCCATTCAATGGGCATCAGGCGGTTAACTGTCTTTGGGGATTCCGAATTGGTAATCAGACAATCCACGGGAATCTATCAAACCAAAGAATTACATTTGCTGCCTTAGCATCGGCAAGTTCTACAGATGGCTTTGGAGTTCGAAGAAATCTCCTTTCTACACATTCCTCATAATAGGAATGATTTTGCGGATGCATTTGCAATGTTGGCATCCTTGGTTCACATAATTGACAAGGAAAACACGCCAAGCATTACAATTGCAATGCAAAAAGCCCCAGTCTATGGGAATTATGTTGGAGAAGTATTGTAGACACTTGAAATTTTCTGCATGCCTGTTACTGACATTGCAAGAGGGCAGATTCGTCTTTCAGAGATAATCCTAGAAGACAGTTCATATCCATTTTGATTACTACTAGAAGTTCAATTTTAACCCAGAACACAAACCGGGAACATCAGTTCCAACACGGAACACAAACCGGGAGTGTTATTTCCAATCTCGGAGATAACCCTGAGGTATGCAGATCAAAAGATCTAAGAACAACACCGGAGAAAATAGTTACATCTCTATGATAACAACACCGACATTAAAGTTCCAAATCCCAGAACCAACACTGGGAATAGAGACTCCATCCTTGGTGATAGCCTCAAGGGATGCTTTTGTAGTTCCGGTGATAACTCTAAAATTGTTTGTTTCAAACACATGCGATTAGCTTCAAGCTCAGATCTCCTGCCGAGGTACTCATACCTCAGACCTAGAGCTAACAATGGGCAGACAGGCACACCCACAGATGACAGTGAGGCATACAAACAAGCAGTCTAATCTCAGATGTAACCTTGAGCAACGTCTGCTTTCCACTCAAACCGGTAATAACCCCGGTGAGGAGTCAAAACGTCATCTTACCGCCTCAATGTTTTCTCTCACAAGATGATATCGCAACATATCAACAAGTAGTCCAATCTCCGATGTAACCCTGAGCAACGTCTACTTTCAACTCAAATCGGCAATAACCCCAGCGAAGAGTCACACGTCATTTTGTCTCTTCCACACCTACGCGTCGTCTCAACACTTCATACATACATACAACGATGTCCCACAAGAACCGAGGAGTTACAATCCTAAGTGACTATTACGCGTGGCAGTACTTTGGATAGAATTTGAAGCTTGAAGACTATGGGCATAGTCCCCTCTTCCTGACTTCGTACAACCTCTAATCCATGTCATTGCTTAACTCTCGACACAAGCGGTCCGCAGAAGGTAAGATATACCTCGTTCGGATGCTCGGATTGAAGTTCTGCAAGTTCGAGCAGATATTATAGTGCATGAGTTCACGTACTTCGAGACGACGGGACCCGCTAGGCTCGGATGCACCACGACTAGCCGCAGGTACAACCGCGGCTGCCGTAGGTGTACCTGGGGCCATCAGTCTATAAATATGAGCCTTGGGGTCAGCCATTTGAGAAAGAGAAGGAGAGGAAAAGGCGAGGAAGCCCTGTCCACTTTACTCTGTATACACATCTTTTGAGTGTTTCCTCATCTTTAAACACTTGTTAGCTCACATATAGCTATCTTTTATCCGGCGAGAGCTGAGTGTTTATCCATTTAAAGTCATAGAAGTCTACATTGGCAGCCCACTATAAACCTTCTCACATTATATAAAGCCTTCTTCTCATATTAGCTCACACTGTTATACACATTGAGAGTCATGTTGTGTGCGTTTGCCCGAACTTCGGTCCATGGTTTTCATTTCTGTCTGTATATATATACTTATATATGTATATATTTCATATATGGTCTAACATTATCGAGTTATGCCTCGATTGAGCCTAGACTTTGGTCTGGAGCGTTTATTGCTTTTATATATATAATTGTTGTCAGACATATCTAATGAGCTTGGATTTTACATCCGATTGCATTTACTCACTTTTATATATATATACTTAAATATATAATTGTTGTTAGACATATCTGATGAGCCTGGATTTACATCCAGTGCGTTTACTGCTATATATATATATATACACTTATATATATAACTGTTGTCGGATATATCCGATGAGCCTGGATTCACATCCAGTGCGTTTACTACTTTTATATATATAACTGTACATATATATATATATATATATTTACGTTTCTGTCAGGCCTGGAGTTTACTTCATGGCCTTTTATAACTTTGTTTACATTTCGTCCTGCCAGGAGTTTACTTCGTGGCAGTTGATCGCTTTTATAGCTTTATTTACATTTTGTCCTGCCTAGAGTTTATTTCTTGGCAGTTGATCGCTTTTACAGCTTTATTTACGTTTCGTCCCACCTGGAGTTTACTTCGTGGTGGTTGATCATGTCCATATATATATATATTTACCGCTTTTATATATTTACATTTCCTATCCCCCATGGAGTTGCTTCGTGGTGGTTGATCATGTCTGTATATATATATATATTTATAGCTTATATATATATATATTGCATTTCGCTTTCCATACAAATTGCAAAAGATCACGTGAGCCTAGAATCATGTGATCACAGATTCTGTATACTGAATCTAGATTTGGTTCCCATGATGGACATTTTTCAGCTGTAAGCAGCTTGTACATTATTTTACAGTGTCTAAATTTCCTTAGATGGCTGCCATGCCCATGAGGAGTTCGATATCAACAGATATTATTTTCTAGAATGCTTCAGATCTCTAAAATAAAAGCAAACAAGCCGAACATTTAATAATAAAATGGAAGTATCAAAGGCCTCAATTACTATTGAGCACAGGGTTAGAAAAACCTCTTTTACAAAATGTCATTGCTATATCTTGTTTAAAACTGAATTTTTCTATAAATTTAAATCCTATGTATATAGGTGCGAACGAGGTACATCATTACTTCCAAATAATTGCACATTGATCCACACACACACATACACATATTCATATAACAATTTCTTTGAAAAGTGGTGGTCACCATGGCAACACGGATGTCGGGGGGTGCCTAACACCTTCCCTCCGCATAATCAAGCCCCCGGACCTAAATTAATCTCGGTTTCACAGACTCGCTTAGCAAAGGTCACATCACTGGGTCAATGTGCAAACCTTTTCGATTCTTGATTAGTGCAACCAGATTAAATACACCAACTGGTGACTCTTAATGTCAAATCGTCGACATTATACATGTCAGACCTTTTTCACTTGTTTTTTCAAACAAATCTCACATTAACATGAGAACACCAAAGAACAAGTAACGAAAAGGGACACTCAAAAATCCCGACGTCGACAGGTGGCGACTCTGCTGAGGATTCCAGTAAGAGGGCTTAAGCCGCTATTACAAGCTTTTCAAAATTGTTATATGTTTGTGTGTGAATGTTGCATTTACATTTCTGATGAATGTGTACAAATACATTTTTATTTACTGCACTACTAAATATCTATCTGTGATATTAGTGCTTCGCACATGTCATCATTTTGCATAAACGGTGAAACACGTTGTATGTGAATGTATGTTGTGTTGTTCCTCCATCAGGAGGCTATCCTGTCGGTGTTTGATTACTGGACTCGCAGGAAGAATAATTCCAGCGAGGCTCAGGAAAGGCGCCACCCAGATTCGCTCTAGTTGAAAGACTGAATTAACTTCCCATCAAGTAAATTGTGATGATCTGGGAACCTTCATGCCAAAAAGCTGCGAATGTAACCCTAAGATAGGTCAACCTCTGATAAACCAAACGCGGAGGAAAGTAAATTCATACTTTCCATTTTCAATTACTTGTAAAAGTATTTACTTGTAATTTTATTCCATGTTCATCCATATGTAATCGAAAATATCAAGAATATCTGTGCATACATTCATGTTATCAATTAACAATTGGTTTTGAAGGACAAAAATTCCTAAAATGGACATGTTATGATAACATTTATATTATCCCTAAGACTAAACTACGTAAGTCTTTTGTAAGGAAGCAATTGGGCCTTTTACCCGCTCAAAATAAAAAAAGGCCACAGGCCTACAACCACTCATGTCTTCTTCTGACCAGTCTAATGCTGTTTTCCGAGAAGAATTTGACGGATTGAGTAAACAAATTACAGACTTGGCTGTTCTACTGAAATAATTGCACCAGTCCACTCAGGGTATGAAGATACCTACACATACAGAATCCTCTACACAAGGAGGAGCTCAAGGTTTGGAAAAACAATTCAAGAACCTTAGTTGGATACGGCCAACAAAGACCCTGAAAACACCCATCTCAAAGGAAATCCAGACACTGGTGATATCAGGAAGAAGGTCCTTCAAATGGAGGAAACTATTCGTATTCTCAAATGGATTGGAACACATGGAAATGTTTCATATGCAGACCTTTGCATATTTCCTGGTGTTCATTATCCAGAGAAATTCAAGACCCTTGATTTTGTGAAATATGACGAATTAGGGGATCCTTATACACATTTAAAGGAGTTCATTGGAGAACTCGGATCTTATGCGGAAAATGAAAATCTCAGAATGCAAATTGCTTTGAAAAAGTCCATTCGAGAAGCCCGTTCATAGTATACCAGATTAGACAACTCAAAGATCCATAGCTGGGAAGAGCTGGCTTACGCCTTCCGCACTCAATACAATTTTCAATCTCATTTGGCTCCTGACCGGTACCAAATTACCAAGGTCAAGAAACAGTTTAATAAGTCATTTAGAGAGTACGCTCAAAGGTGGAGGCGCCTTGCTGCTCAAGTTATTCCTTCTATGACAGAATCTGAAATGGTCATGACTTTCATAGATGTACAGGAAGCTCCTTCCTATGAAAGAATTCTAGCTGGTATTGGCAAACCATTCTCTGAAATGATCAAGCATGGAGAGATGGCTGAGATGGGATTGAAGTCCGGTAAAATTCAAGACCTAGCCGTTCTTAAAGCTGTTGCTGAGCACATCCGGTCTGGATCTTATGGAAATAAACCCCGGAGGGTCTATAAGAAGAAAGAGGAGGATGTTTCCTTGATACTACAAGGATAAAAAGGCAATCAAAGCATGCCTATGCAGAGGAGAATCTACTCCCCTTTTCCAGCACAATCTTTAAACCCTCCATTGCCTAAAGTGGAGAAGTAAAGCGACCTCGAACATTCACACCCTTAGGGGACTAGCTCAAGAATATTCTTGCTCTTCTGATTGCTCAGAAGAAAATTACACATCTTCTTCCACCAGCCAACCCTAATGGGACGGGTTTTAATGCTACTCGGAAGTGTGCTTATCATGCCGGAGCACCTGAACATGATACTCAAGATTGTTGGGCCTTGAAACACAAGATTCAAGATCTAATAGACAACGGTGAGATCATGGTCACCAAACCAGATTAACCTCATGTGCAAGACAACCCTCTTCCTCAACACAAAGAAGAAGAGGTCAACATGATCAGTTGGAGCACTGGACAAGGTTCCAATTCTAATAGCGAATCATCCCAACCCATCAAAGACGGTGTTGACAAATGGGATTATGTAAAGTTCCAGTTTACCATGGAACGAAAGATGAAAGCTCTTTGTAAACAAATTGAGCAATTGGCAGAACTGGTGACCCACTAGCATCAAGTCACACGCCAATTAATCAAGCAGGAGCGTTGTAAGACCCCAACTTATTATAAATGAAATTAAATTTCCTATATTTATTATTTTGAAATAGTAAGGATTGATTTGATTAATGTGGTTAGTTATAGGTAAAATGCGCAAATATTTTAAATAAGCAAGTGGTTATAAAATATTCATTGTTATCGGGGAATATTCGTTTGGTCGTGGAATATTCTTCTTTGTCTAGGAATATTAAATGCGACCAGTAGCAACCATGTGTGGGCCCCATAATGAAAAAAAACGATTGGATGAAGAAAACGTAGTAAGTATAAGTTGTTTATAAATAACGACGTAGTTATTACAGTTAATCTTGTTGAAATACTCGGTGGTTAAATATAAGAAGACATACCAGGTATTGCACCAATTATTGATTCTTACGTAAGAAGGCACTAATCAATAATTGTTACAATAATTACTGTTCAATATTTTATTACATTGATTCAATAATTGTTACGTTGATATTTTATATTATTGTTGTTTCAATAATTGTCACTACACAATATTTTTCATTATCAAATCAATAATTAATATTATTTGAATAATATTATTAGATAGCATTATTGGCAATGTCTAGAAAGTTCTGTCTAAGGAGAGGTTTGGTCACCTAATTGCGGCTACAAGAAAGAGAAATCCTTATTGAAAGCCCCTCTTCCTGGAAGCTACTGGTTGCCCGATATTGTGATTACGTAATATTATTTATGAATAATTAATTATTGATTATTATGATAAGAAAAATATTCATTTTATGTGGATATAGATGGAGAAAATTTTAAAGTGACAATTGTTGAAAAATTGATATTTTATCTTTTCTGATAAAATAATTCATTTAAATATATTATTATATTTTAATAATATAATATTGGTGATATTTTACAATGAATGTGTGATATATGAATAAATGAGGAGGAAGAGTATTTTTGTTACAAAAATTGTTTAAAATATGTTAAACATGTTTGTGGGCCAATTTCTTGACTGAAATTTGATTATAGCGTGTCAAATCACTCGTTTGTGGATTTCAGTCAATTTCTGCTTGGAATTTGGAAAAACTTAAACTTACAAAGTTGTAGAGAATGGAATTTCCTATGACAAGGACATAAGATTCGAATTTTTCTGATAAAAGGGCTATTTATTATGAATTATTGAAGTTCCGAAGTTCTAGAATAATTAATTTTTGGAAGTTTTAATTGTTTTATTTAAGAACAACATTTTTTTTATGATTAGTGGGTTGTTAAACATATTGAAATATGAATTCAAAGGTTGGCGTAGAAAATTATAATAAATATTATTATTTTATTAAATTTTCTGCTTTTGTGTTCTAAGCATTTTCCTATAAATAGGGTGTTTAGGTTAGAATTGAAAATCACACCAGAAACAAGTTTTCTCTCTCTTTCTCTCTCTCTATATTATTGAGCGTATTCTTGTGAGTATTTTGAGACTTTGAGTGTTGCTATACGGTAGAAGTTCTCTTCAGCACTATATCCAGTATTCTAGTCAAAAGTACTGTCTTTTCGAGGCAAGGGATGTTATTTTTTTAAAAATGATATTATTTCTTCTAATATCATTATGCCAAAATATTGGTAAGATTTTTCTTGTGAAATTCTTATCTTTTAGTATCGGGGTTACTATTCACGTATACGACACTATTCACGTATACGACACTATTCACAAATACGACACTATTCATAGAAAAATTAAATTTTCATTTTTTGTCCAAAATATCTATTATGGATACTAGCTTTGATTGTATCCATGTTTTGATCATTCTTGAATTTTACTTCACTATGGTTATTTATGAAGTATTTTGAACTTGATCGCTTTTAAAGTACGAATCCTTATTATTTGTTCTTTTGTTTCACTGGATTCGTTTTCTTTAAAATATTTTTCATTATCCTCAGTACTAAATGATGATATTACTGAATATCTTTGACCTGTAGTGAAAAGATGGTTGATTTTCTTATGAATATCTTTGGCCCGTAGTGCAAAGATGTACAGGTGTTGAGATGAACATGACCAACTGATGAATATCTTTGTCCTGTAGTGCAAAGATGAATATTTGATTTAAGATGTATATTGATTGATGTTACAAGGATAAAATATTGATGATGGATTTTTTTTTTAAATCATAGAAGATAGTAGATTTCATTCTCTACGTAACTCTTTTAATGAATTGTTATTTTTGCTGCGAATATTGATTTAAAATTTGTTGTCTATTGTATTTTATCAGATTTTTCCCTGTTGAAGACTAACGATAATTTGTTCTATATTATCTTAGTCATAATATTCTTTACTGGGCTAGTTGAGCTCACCCTTTTCCTTTTTGTTCCATTTTTCTTCTAAGGAGGTGAGAATGTAGCGAGTACTAGTCGGGGAGTGGAATGATGGTTCTAGAAGTTGTTTTAGTAGTCCTCACTATTTTGTAAAATAGTGTATCAATAATTGTAATGAGGACTTATTTGAGTGTGGATATTGTCTAGAAGACAATATTTGTATTTAAACTCTCAGTTTAAGTGTTGTCGTATTTTGTACGAGAATTATATTAATAAAGTTGTAGTTGTTTCTATACCATGTGTTTGGCAACTCAGAATGGGTGATGTATACCTATTTTGGGGGCGTCATAGTTAGTATCAGAGCTTAGGGATATGATCTCTGGTGGAGATCGGGGAATAGAACTAGGAGGGGAGAAACGAGAAATTCCTTCGCTAGTGTGTCCTACCTAAGCTTATTTGTTGGTTGGTCAGAATATAGGGATATTATGTGATATGTTAATTTCTTTAATTAATCCTTGTTTTATGGCAGTATTTGAGAATGGCAACTGAGAATGTTAACAGTGGAGCAAATGAGACCGTGGAGACACCTTTACTCACCAATGAGGAGAATGTGCAACAGGCCGACAATGTTCCTCCTGTAAACAACACCACCGATCGGGACGATGAACGATTTAAATGTTTAGAAGCTTTTTGCGATTCATGAAAAATCGGAATGAAGGAGACTCGTGTACAAAATATCGGTGGAAATGATAGCAATGCACGGCTTTGTCACAACCAAGCGCTTCAAAGAGTTGGGACCACCAGAGTGCAGGGAAACCCAGATCCGATTAAAGCGAGACATGGGTCAAGCAAATTACCAAGATATTCGATGTCTTAGGATGCACAGAGGAAGGCGAAGGTTCCATTCGCCACTTTATGTTCCGTAATGAGGCGATTCATGGTGGGAATCAGAAAGCGTACTCCATCCAAACCAAGACACTCAAGCATGTCTTGGGAGACGTTTGAATCGTTCAATGACAAGTACTTTCTCGAAAGTATTCAATCGTATGAAGGAAGTAGAGTTTATTAGATTGGAACAAAATAACATGGCCAAGTATCCCAAAGACGAGGCGAAGTTTACAGAGTTATCGGTGTTTACACCTCATTTTGTGGAGAATGAAGAACGATGACGCGGATGTTTCGAGAGGTTTGAAACCCTAGATAATGTTAGTATCTCATTTCTCATAAATTTACTCTCTTCAGAGATGTTGTCAATGTGGGCTCAATTATTAGAGCGAGATAACGAGTACGTTCAACCGAGGGACAACAACCAGATCATACTAAAGGATGCGAGCCATCGTAACAACGATAACCAAATGGAGAAAGAAAAATACTGACAAAAAACGGTAACCACTCCGGTGGTAATCATGGCCATGAAAATAGAAGAAGCGAGTCGGGGAGATTTTAAAAGAGGATATTCAACAATGACAATGTGAAGACGCCAAAGACCAAAGAAGAATCGGTTCTAAGGAGGAGAACGACCACCTGGTCAGATGCTATAAATATGGAAAATAGGGATATCATCATTAACCGCCTGTGCAACAGCCAAGGTATGTTATAATTGTGGAAAGGAAAGACATATCGCTAGAGATTGTACGGTAACGAAACCAAGTCCAGCGGGGATGGTGACTCAAAAGGCTATCCCAGAAAAGTCAAAGTCAACGGTTCCTTGAAGAGCGTTTGTTGTGACTGGTCAGGATGCGAGGAACCCAAATGAGGTGATCACGGGTAAGCAAATCATAAATTCTTGTGAAGTTTATACCTTACTAGATACCGGTGCTAACCATTCATTTATTTCTCTGCTTGTGCTCAACGCTTAAAC